>CAXITT010000062.1:1555019-1583340 GCA_964033795.1 Lymnaea stagnalis
TCCCCCTCCCCCCCCCCGACCCGACTTCAAAGGACAGCCCCTATATTCCGAGCGCTCTGAGAGGAAAAAAAAAAGAATGGGGGGGGGGAGGCTTGTGCGTAATGAAAAATCTAGTATTTCATTCTTTTTTGTGAATATGCTTACAGTTTGAAAATCTCGTTTAGCATACTAACTTATACGTGGCTAAAAATCTGGCATAGGGTGAAAAGAAAAATACAAACAAATGGGGCTGTGTCACTTTGGTTGGGGGATGGTTAAAGACTCTTTAGAAGTAAAATAAAAAGAAAAGATGTGATTTATAATTCAGAATGAGTTAACTATAACTGCTTGTATTTAATTATTAAAGAATACACGTAAGTTTACGTGATAAAAAAATTTTAAAATACGAAATGCGCTAAGAAATAATATACGCACCTGAACTGCACTTTTACCAGTTTAGTGACAGTGACGTGAATTATAAAAGTTCACGGGTCATGGCAACCAAGAAGGCGGCCGTGTGATACTTCATGGCACGAATTGTCTGCATTTACCTATGTAATTATTTTAAAAATTCAACTAAAGAATAAGTTTCATTAAAATTTTAAAACTGTTAGCAAACAAAATTAAGTAGACTAGTCGTACTATTCACCACTTTTTCTGCGAGTCGCCATTTCTGTTTGTTTTAGTGTAATGTATTTGTTTTCGCAGAAAAAAGACTACCCAGAATAAAGCTACTTACCGCACTATTAAAAATTTTTTTTAGTTGATTCAAATAATAAAATAATTATCTGGCTTTAGAATCAGTGATGACGCAAATTGAAAAGGATATTCCTCGTCAAGCTACTCATAATATGATACAAAGCTAATGATAATATTTTTATTTTTTTTAATTTAGAGAATGAATTCAACATTGAAACGTAGGATTTGAATCAACATTAATGACATTATTTTTCAAAGAATTAAATGGCCAATGTTGACTTTTATGTTTGTGTAATTACATGCTAATTTTGGCTAATTTGTAACCTATTTTTCTGTTTGAAATATGTATTTTTTAACAAAATTAAATGATTAAAAAGAAAAACATATATAAAACTCTAACATTAGGCTATCCAAAACTATTTATAAAGTTTGAATAATAATTGTTCGTTTATGTATTTTTGTTCAATTTGGATTCTAACTTCGTACTATCTCTAAGTCAAAGATCATGAAACTAAACTATTTACAAATTAATTTTAATTCAGTTAAACTTAGTAAAATGAATAAAATACTTCATTTTCATATGGAAAAACAACGAAAATGCAGTGTAAAAGTAAAATCATATTGTTAAAAGGATTCTCAATTGTTGTACTTTAAAATTGTTGCGGCTTCACTAAAAAAAAAGTTTAGGGATATCTGGAATTATATATTGAAAATTTAGTTGCAAACTATTTTTACTTTAAGTTGCAAATGTTAACAGACATTAAATGTTAACATCTTTTGAAGAGTTTATTAAATACGTTTTTTTTTTTTTTTTTTTTTTTTTTTTTTTAATTTTTTTAATTTTAAATAAGTTTTTTTTTGACTTCCTGTTTTTTTTTTTTAATTTTTACTTTAAGTTGCAAATGTTAACAGACATTAAATGTTAACATCTTTTGAAGAGTTTATTAAATACGTTTTTTTTTTTTTTTTTTTTTTTTTTTTTTTTTTTTTTTTTTTTTTTTTTATTTTTTTTTTTTTTTTTTTTTTTTTTTTTTTTTTAAATTTCATCACTTTTTAAGGAGATTGTTATTAGCTGCCATTTTTACTTGTTTTAGCAAAGTTCAAACCCATTCCTATAAACTGGTTATGTTATAAAATGAAGGACTGCGTTCAAGCTGTGATGAGAAAATAGTGGGACAAGCTATGTTGAAGGTTGAAATGAAAAGACGGGACAATAAAATAAATGTTACTGCCAAAAAAAAACATCTTCAGCAGACAAGGCATAAAAATGTAAAAAAAACAAATAAATAGAAATCAGTTGTTGTTTCTTGTTTTGAAACGTTCTCCATTTATTATTATATATATATATTTTATTATTTTTATTTCATGCCTAACGTACCTTATGTTCCACTCTTTCCTGGTTAAGTTATTTTTGTTGTTTAATTTAGGGTAGTTAAATAAAAAAGAAAAATTCCATTTTCTTAACTTTGAAAGTAAACGATTATCCAAAATGGCGGCCTTCTAAAGAATTTGTAATACAGTTTTGTTTTAAATCAACTTTAAAAAATTGTAGGTTTTCTTCATTACAGATAACTTAAATAAAGTTATTTTTATATCACTTAGTAGATAAGACATTTCAAACCATATGAAAGATAAGTAAACAAAAAAAAGAGAGCCTTAGCTCGCAAGAATTACTTTAATAAAGTAATAATAAGTATTTCCTGTCTTTTTTTTACTTGTAGACTTTAGAGATCACTATCACCATTTTCAAGTTGTTATCTAGAACTAGATTAGAAATTATATGAATCAAACAAAATTAGAGTCTGTACTGGTTAGAAGCCAATACTTCATCTAGTACTACATAATGAGTCTTGCCAGCTATTAGGAGATACATTAGCTTCTAAAACAAGTCTCCAGCATTTGAAGGTGCCACTTCTTAAAACATTAGGTCTTTAGAACACTGGGTGCTTCCAACTCTTCAGAAAGTGCCACCATGAGGGAGGAGGAGGTTGAGGTGGCCATCAAGGTTGTAGTTGTTGGCAATGGAGCTGTTGGAAAGTCAAGCATGATTCAACGTTACTGCAAAGGAATTTTCACAAGGGACTACAAGAAGACCATTGGTGTTGATTTTCTTGAAAGGCAAATAGAGTAAGAGCTGTTGAAATGTATTTTCTATTAAAAGCTATTTTAAATAGAGTATTTAAGCTATTTAAAAGAAATAAAAAGCTAATGGAAGTGTGCTTGATCATGAACACCTTTAAAAAGAATTTTAAAAAGATTTTTAAAAAATAAATCAGTTAAGTTATTTCATCTCTAGGGTAGATGGTGAAGATGTGCGTCTGATGTTATGGGACACAGCAGGACAAGAAGAGTTTGATGCCATCACTAAAGCTTATTACAGAGGTAACAAAAGCAGCACATGCTTGTTTAACTTTTAAAATTTGTACAAGAGCATACACTTTCTAATCAATATGATATCCAGATGAGACAGTTAGGGACTGGAACAAGCTTCCAGAAGGAACAGTTGAGGCAACAATTCTTGCGTCCATTGCCTCAGGCCTTTCAACCCCCAGTGCATGATACCATCACTAAGTAGCCATTGCAACCAGTGAAATATCCTCGTCAACACCAGGCACAAAAACAGTGCAAATCCCCTCTACATGCATAGGAGCCAGAATTATCAATAAATTGATCATGAGCCCTTAAATAAAGAAGAAGTAGTCAGCAAAATTTTCATTGTAAGATATTTTTTTGCTTAACCTATTTTTTAATTCATAATTTCAGGTGCACAGGCTTGTGTCCTTGCATTTTCAACTGTTGATCGTGAATCCTTTGAGGCCATTGAATCCTGGAAGAGAAAGGTATGGATGTGGATGATATTATTACCTGGTTGTTTTAATTGTGTATTGTAATGTTGAATCATCCATTTCGCACAATGTTAATGGTAACAATATTTTTCCCCTCAATTTCTACATCATTCTGAATGCCCGTATGACTTATAAGAATATATAAACATATATCAAGGCCTTAATAAGAAATGAAGTGCTACAATTATAAATATAAACCACAATAATTCTGTAAGCATTCATTTTTAAAAACATGGCTATAAAAATATAAATCTTAATTATTTCCAGTTATCTTTGATTATTGTCAGGTTGAAAATGAAGTTGGGGAGATTGCAATGGTGATAGTGCAAAACAAAATAGACCTAATAGATGACGCTCTGGTACACACGTAAGTTTTATCTCATGTTATTTTACAAATGACTACATTTTAAATAATTTATAACTTACTAAATAATTTAAGGTTTTCATCAATAAAGAAAATGTGATAAAATATAAAATAAAATTGTTTGAAAGGTAAGTTAGGAGAATCTAAATATTATAAATGACAGCTTTATTTTTCTATTATTAGGACAGAAGCTGAAGATTTAGCAAAGAAACTGAGACTACGGTTCTATCCCACATCAGTAAAGGAAAATTTAAATGTTGAAGAAGGTAAATTGATGAGTAGAAGATAGATGTTCTGAATGACAAAGAGTGAATAAATGGCATATCTTTTTTTTGTTTTGCAAATACTTAAAATATATGAAAATTAGAAAGAAATAATAATTGTATGAGCAAATTTTGTATTGCATAGCATTAAAACCAAGTACTACAATCTAATCATTACCAATTTTTATTGTAAAGTTTTTGTTTCATTAATAGTACATTTAAAAATGAAAAAAGAAATACAACTTGTTCAAATTACTATACTATACATATCATATAACAAGTGCATTGTTTGCCAACCAATGTAGCTTAAGTTATGTAACAAATTGTATAATTCATTCTTTTTTTTTTTTTTTTATGAAATGAATCTAATTTTATGTGCCACACAAATTTTTATTAATTGTAAAGTTTAGCCTGATAGTTAATAAAATTATAAAACTATTGATCCTTGAAGCATGATAAGAATTGAATTGTATAATTCATTCTTTTTTTTTTTTTTTTTATGAAATGAATCTAATTTTATGTGCCACACAAATTTTTATTAATTGTAAAGTGTAGCCTGATAGTTAATAAAATTAGAAAACCATTGATCCTTGAAGCCTGATAAGAATTGGCTGTGTCACATCATAAGTGCTTCGTGATATTCCCTTGGTGACTGGAACTTTTCAAATGCTAATAGAGCTCTGCTTCTTCTCCTCAGTGTTTAGGTACTTGGCTGGGAAATACATAGAGAGACTAAACACTGTCATAGACAATGAAACCAGTACACAGAGAATAGGTGAAGGTAGAACCCAATTATTTTATATTTTCATATAGCCTTAAAGAACATGGTAACCAAGGGCAAATAACTAATTTTTGAACAGATGTTTGTCCGCCGTTACAGATCAGAAATGAACCACTCAAAATTATCAGTATTTTGCTCCATAAATGGTTTATGGCAGCCCCCTGCAAACTGTTTTTTTTGGACAACTCTAACTTTATTTTTGGCAAAAGTGACGTTCTTGTCAATTGAAAAAACATTTATTTATTATTTCTATGGAAATTTTAAAAGAAAATTCCCTATTTGCAATCCATTCCCATGATGTGTAGACACAACTAAAAGAATGATGTTTTCTAAAAAAAAAAAAAAAAAAAAAAAAAACTTGGTTAAATTTATTATTTGTTGCTTTGGAAATTTAAAAAAAAAAAAAAAATGTTTTTTAAAAAAAAAAAAAAAAAAAAAAAAACTTGGTTACATGTATTATTTGTTGCTATGGAAATTGAAAACATAAAAAAAGGGAATCAGAATATAACATTTAATTCCTTAAAAGAAATTCAAGTTATCTTTTTAAATTTAACTTTTCAAATATTCTATATTTCATTACTAATTGTCAATTTTAATAATGCTTAGTTATAAAACAATAAATTAATGTTGTTGGGTTTTTTTTTTGGGGGGGGGGGGGTTTATGTAGCATTACATGAATAAATGTTGTTGCTTTTTTCTTTTAAAGATAAGCACAAAATAAAAAGATTTTTTTTTTTTTTTTCAATTATTTAATTTTTAACTATATTTCATTACTAATTGTCAATTTTAATAATGCTTAGTTATAAAACAATAAATTAATGTTGTTGGGTTTTTTTTTTGGGGGGGGGGGGTTTATGTAGCATTACATGAATAAATGTTGTTGCTTTTTTCTTTTAAAGATAAGCACAAAATACAAAGATTCTTCTTTTTTTTCTCAATTATTTAATGTTTAAGAAGAAAAACTATATTGACTGTTTGAATGTTGGTTGCAGGGTTGATCCATATGGACTCACCAAATCACAGCTCTGACAAAAACACCATAAGTCTTCAAGCTGCCAAGAAGAAAACTGGAGGTAAAAAGTCAGTTTTAACACAGAGATGCTCACTCTTGTGATATTCAATTGTTTGAGATCACATCATTAGGTCCATGATCTATTGACTATGGTGCACAATCACTGGCACAGCCTGAACTGATGAAACAAAGCCCAAGTCTATTTCTTCAATGAGGAAATGTCTCCAGCTCAGATTCTATGCTTGGTTTTAACATTTTATTTGTACACTTATATTCCCTTGTCCGAGACAAGCCTCCACTTTACATTTTATGTACTTAATGTTGCTTCAAAGGATTTTTTAACTATACCTGTTCAAGTTGTTAAATTTTCTGTGAAATAAATATATTTAAATTACTTGAAACACAAAATGTAATCCAATCCCATTGGTTTGGCAGCCTGTGATAGAAAGAAAAAATTGATGCTGACTCACACATTCCATAAAACACCTGTTATAAAAATTATTATAAAATGATTCATCCAGGCCAGTAGACAGCTGTATTTGAATATATTTACAACTATTTAGAAGGTTGTCATTTTTTTGTTATTAAAACATCTATAAGAACTTAAACATCGAGCTTAGCGTTTTGTCCTCTAGGGCAGTGCGAGCCGCAGCTCTTTAGCAACCTTGGTGCGGCTCGGCCAGTTGGCCACAAATTGGTTTTGACTCCGAAAAACATGGTTCTTAATAGGTTCTTGAAAAGAAATTTGGCTCTCAAAATTTTTTAATTGTCCTGCTGCTGATTTTGGCTCCTTTGACTAATGAGTCAGCTGACCACTGCTCTAATGAAAATGCTGCAGTACACTTTTTCTTGTAATATTGCTTTATGTATAGATGGAAGATTTTATACCCCATGTGTATCACATGCTATGGTGTTATATTATGTAAATCCTGGAACAGACTCAAAGAGTTACAGATTTTCTTTTTGCTTGAAAACAAACATCTCCTAGCTACGTAATGAATAAATAATATTACATAACAATGTTTCAGGTGCTTTTTTTAAATAAAAAGATTTTGTGTGCATATCCTAAAATAATTTATTTTTTTTAATTGAAACTTGCTAATTGAGAAATGTACCATTAAGCAATTTGTTTTTATTTGACCATTTCTGTCAGTAACAATTTAATGTGATAAAAATTATTTAAAATATGCAGTAGAATAAGCCATGGTTGTTTATCTTAAAATTTACTGGATTCCCTTGAAATGAAGACGATATTACATATAGCAATGACAAATGTTTAATATAAAATATTCCTTGTATGCAGTATGTCATAAATTTATGTCTAGCCTTTACTGTGTGAGATAAGTGGGTTAGCAATGTTCTGTGCACACACATTGCTTGCCAGTGGAAAGGCTATCTTGTATTTGTTACTTTAATAAGCTTTTGGGGAAAAACACATTTTCTGTCACATTTGAATCTCAATCGCCATACAGGATTTTCTAGAGATATATTTTTAATTTTCATGAGTTTGAAGGAGTTATTGGATTATCAATATTCATAAATAAATTGAAATTAAACAAAAGAATTAGATCTTTACTGCTGTGCATGTGCTTCCAAATAATTAAAATCCTGTGTAAACAAGATACACATAAGGCCCACCTACCTTGCAGATTGATTGCACTATTTATTATTAAAACCGGATAGTTTGAAAAGAGAATTAAGTCAATCTCATTTTTGTATAATATAGTATAGTAATTTAGTAATCAAAAGTTAACCATTGCTTTGGCAAGGGGTATGCTAGAAACCTTCCTAAAACAGGACAACACACTGTTGTGCAAGACGTGGGTAAGCGGTGCACCAGGTGCAGTCACCACAAGGGAGACTTCTCATAACAGAATTATGAAGTATTATAAAACACCAAAAAAAAGTGCAGAATTGTCTTGCCATAACACTCGATTTGAGAACTGAAATTCAGATGTCGTAAACAATAACAAAATGGTTGAAAATCATGCTCTTATGTCTTGTCAAGTCTATAGATGGAAATTACTCAGAATTTCCTAAGTTTTTATAGACTGCTTCATTTTTTACATTAAGTAAGTTCTGCTGATTTTTGTACAATGCAATCTGGAGATCTGAATCACTTGTATTGCTCTTTGCTTGTTGCTGACGAGATTTTTGTGGGGAAACATTCCATCCAAATGTATTTTATTTTTTTGATACTTAACAAAGAACAAACTTTCTGCAATGTAAGATCAGATAACTGCTGTTAATTGATTCGAATATTATTTTCTGTAAAATTATCTTGCATTATGGGAGCCTTCTCTCTCTCATAGTTCAGTGTTATTTATCATTGTAGTCAATTATATTGTATCCATCCCTATTTTACCCAGAGTAGAAGACAAATTTTATGCCAGTATTTTGGAAGAAAATGATTTAATTGTGATTCTTTTTCTAACATTATAAAATTTGTGTTAAAAAAATATCTTCTATATTTGATTATGCATTTTCAGAAATTATGTTGTTTTTTTTTTAATATTAAGGAATTCATCCATTTATTTCTGATCACATTATGTACTTATATTAATAGAAAGTAACAAATTTTCTTTACATTCTTATCCGCTTTTAAAAGCACTCTCATTTTTTCCCCCTTTCTCTCATCTAATACATTTTTGTTTATATTTGTTGCGTAATAATTCTAAAATTATTTGGTTTAGTAATAATGTGTCCGCTTTGAGGATGAACCTCTGATCATTATGAAGATACATCGATTTAAAGCAGTAATGAATATTGGAGAAAATGACCTTTACAGAAAAGTTTGAACAATAATTTTACAATTATTATGGACTTTTGCAAAATAGTTTTTATTATTTTGCTTATTGGTAACATCGTTACTCATTGTTTGTTGTGTATGGCCACTTAGAGTTTAAGTAAATTTATTTTTTCAGGACTTAAGTTTACAAAGGAGATTTAAAAATAAGTCCTGAAAAAATAAATCTCCTTTGCAAACTTATTTTTCTCCTTAAAACAGTGCTAGCTTAACCGTTTGACTGCATCTATTTAATGCTATCTTAATTTAAGTTTACAATGCCATAAGGAAGCACTATGACACACCACTGCTTGTAATAAAGTTCAATGAAAGCTTACTTTATTAAGGTGTCAATTACGTATTGGTGTTTAAAGTATTCCACCAATCTTGCTATTGTTATTTATTAATTATATTACATCATTTTTATTTGATACAAACATTTTGTGGTTGTGGAACTAACAGGTTGTGGATTTTACTACATATTATTATTATTGTTATATTGAATTTATACATATTTATCTTGCCAACCAAAGTCACAAAATAAATTTTAATTAATATATTGTTTAACTTATTAAGCCATGACAAGAGAACAAATATTGTCCCTGGGGTTCTTTGTATTTTTTTTTTAAAATACCAATTTCATTTTATACCAGTGGTTCTCAATCTTTATTTGCAAATGCTCAAATGATCTCTGACTTGATGCTTTCGAATAAAAAAAATAAAAATTGCAAGGAATACTTAAAATTTAGAGTTTGTAATCTCAGAGAAACATGTTGCTACTGAACTGCTGGTTAATACTAATTTTTTTCTTACATAGAATTTTCATTTTTGTTCATTTGTACAGTGGAACCCTGCCATAATGTGATAATGGGGCCCATAAAATCTGAACCTATTAATAGCAGAGTATCTCAGAAATGGCCTATCAGATTATAAAGAAATTTGCACCGCATGTTTCTAACAAGTTTATCTACAATGTCACAGAAGTTTTTTATTATATTTTTTTAGAGACAAAAAAAAAATATTTTGATTTTGGATAAAACAGTTTACATAAACGATTGATTATTTTTCGACATAATTTTTAGCAATTCACAAAAAAATATATTTTTACAGTTATGCTAATTTCCTTCTGTGACATTGTGCAATGTTCTCTTTACAATATTTATGCCAAGTTTCATTGAATTCATATGGGTGGTTATTGAGATAAGTTTTTTCCTATAAGTATATAAAATTGCCAAATTTTACCCTTATTTTCTCATCAAAAGCATAAAAAATATTAATTAACTTGTCCCATTTGTTTTTTTAAAGCGTTTTTATTGCTTTTCCATTGTGATTAGCAAAAACTATTTTGACTTAGTTATTTGTTTAAATTTTAGCATTTTTACTACCTGTCCATCCCTTAACAGCAGAGCTGTGTTAATACACGGTGTAGCAAATTTTTATGCAACCTCATTGACAATAATATTGGTAACCTATCCCCATTGCTAATAATAACCTACACTCATTGCTAACAATGTCTCACAGAAGCATTGATTACATGCTAATAGCATTGCCAGTTTTACTGCTAATAAAGCATATAATTACTCTCAACTGATTGCATCTAATAACACTCCAAGCCTAGCCAACAAGTAGACAGTCTATTAATTTCAAATACCAGGAACCACCCCATGTTTCTGTTATATTCAAATCAATACGTTGTCTCATCAGCACAATGAATTTAATTATTTTAAAACTTTTTTTCCCCACATACTTTGACTTTTTTTTTTCATTTGCTAATGAATATACCAAATTTCATGACCCATGCCGCGACCAGTCACATCTAAATTCACATAGCATTGCCTGTTATAGCTGGGTTCCACTTGTTATTGCGGCACAGCAATTTATAAGCCAGTTTTTCTAACATTATGAACAAGGACGATGCTCATTACAGTGTTAATCTGGATGACAAAGAGTGCCATTGATACAACCAGAAAAAATGTATCTGTTGTTAAATTTACAAAGGTTTTGTTTGAGAAGCAATGAAAACACCGTCCTTAAATGACTCTCTTCGTCATTTGTAAAGAAAATTGTAACATTATGTCATGCCTTTTCATCTCGCCTTAATAAGATTTAGACATCGGCCAATAGGAAAGGTTGTTCAAATAAGAGATCAAAATGTAAAATGTATTTATTGTTACTAAAAATTCACTAAGAAGGGGTAAATCCCTTCTAATATTAATAATGCAGACAAAATTTAAGCCTCTGCCATTTTCTAAAAAATTACCCCTTCAATCGGTGAATGAATTGTTGAAAAACACAAGTACTGTATTAGAAAAGTACATATTTCTTAAACGGTAGATTAATTTTGTAGTTGAGGGACAGGAAATATAACTATTCCGATTATCAGGGTAGGCCAGTAAAGAATTTACTATTTTAACTTTGTCAGCTTTTGACATTTCTTGTCGTTGCGTGAATGTTTATGTCCTTGAAATTTTATTTTTACTAATTCTTTAATACTTTAATCAATTTTTTTATGCCTTTTAAGAGTATTTCCCCCCTACCCACTCCCTACCCCAACCCCTTTTCTCTCTCTTTTTTTCTCTTTTTTCCTTTACTAAGTAGAGATCTTTAATTTGCTGAAATCTAGTCCCCACTGCACTTACAGAGGATGAGTTCACTGTGTCAGTGAACTGTTAATAGATGTCAAGCATCTGTGATAGAGATTAGTGCTTGAATCATTTCATTGAGAAATAATATATTCTTACATCTCAACTGAACAGAGCAAAAGATTGTTAACTGTATAAACTGAATTAATGTCAGTTGCCACATATCTTTTTTTTAAATACTGTACTCCACAATCAATAATTTAAAAAAAGGTGATAAATACATCCTATTGAATAGAAGGAAATTGAGGAATTTTTGTGTGAATTTTCTTACTGTAGAACTTTTGTTTTAAAGTTTAACAAATAAAAAAAACGTGGGAGAAAGAGCTCTTTTTATATTTTGAGACACAATGAAGTCCACTGTCACACTGGAGCCATTTAATTTAGGACATGGATTTAGAATAGAATTCAGAGTTTTTAAATGAGTGTTTACAACTGATGTGTGTTTCGATATTAATGCTTTAACTAAGACTTGGAGCCATTTAATTTAGGACATGGATTTAGAATAGAATTCAGAGTTTTTAAATGAGTGTTTACAACTGATGTGTGTTTCGATATTAATGCTTTAACTAAGACTTTTAAGTCATGTAAACGAAAATCAAACATGGAGAATTGTGTGATCATTTATTAAAGAACTGCTGAATTTTGAATTTCAATTTTGTTCTCAGTTGTCATTTATATTTTTACTTACTTTAATTAATTTATTACTGTCGTATATGGAGATGTATTTGTAAGAACAGCACTCTGACACAATATACTGACTTGGAGTGCTAACTCTGACTCAGTATAGAGACTTGGATTGCTAACTCTGACACAGTATAGAGACTTGGAGTGCTAACTCTGACACAATATACAGACTCAGATTGCTAACTCAGACACTAAATACAGGCTTACATTGCTAACTCTGACACAACATAAAGACTTAGAGTGCTAACTCTGACACTAAATACAGACTTACATTGCTAACTCTGAAACAATTTAAAGACTTTGAACTTTGACATGATACTATATTTCAGCTTCAGCTAATATTTATTTATTTATTTATTATAATATGACAAACCTAGGGGTGGGCTGGGGGGGAAACAAGCAATCAGTGATTATAAAACATTTGATAGTTATCATATATAACAGGTTGTACTCTGTAAATTGATGTCAGGTCACGGGTCAGTGGGGTGTCAGGGCAATAACCGGTTGTAATATGTAGTCTTGTGTCATGGACAGGGGTTATAAATAACTGGTTGCATTTAGCAGTCGGAAGTCAGGTCAAGGGAGTGAACTCTGACTCAGGGGATATAACTCTGGAATAGTTCCCACCATACGTTGCTCTCTTACACCATGTTAGAAGGTCTACAGTTCAGGAAAAAAATGTATTTCAATATGGGAAGTTGATACAACTGCATGGCTGACTGTATCTGCCAAAGTCATGTTACCCAGGTAAGCAGTGGCTGACTGGAGTTTCCCCTGAAGAAGGCTGCCCTTGCAAAATTAATATTCCCTTTGATAAATGTTTTTGTTTTTTGTTTAATTATTTAAAAATGTTTAAATGAGCACCATGGCTGTAAGTTGATATTTTTATTTTTCAATAATAGTTTAAGACTGTAAGAATTAATACAAGACTGAGATACCGAGAACAGACAACAAGACCAGAATGTATTCAGTTGATGGAAATAAGCATATAATCCAATTTTAAGAACATTAATTTCAGTGGCAATTAGACTTCAGTTTGTTGTATGATATTTGAAGGGATTCTTCTTAAATGCACAATTAATACACAACAATTTATTAACATTGATTTGTTTTGTTTTTTTACATAATACGCAATAATACAACAAATGTAATCATCTGCACAATAATACATCAAGTGGAAACATCTTTACCATAATAAATCACACTTAATCATACACTAAGTCATTCAAATACAATCATCCGCACAATAATAGGTTCAGTGGCGTCACCAAATGTGTACAAACGTGTGGTGGCCTCCCCTCTAGAGTTGCAATTTTTCCTTTGGTGCCACTCCCTCTGTAAGGACGCCACCCAGGGCGCACCGCACCACCCCCCCCCCCAATTTAGTGATGCAACTGAATACATCCCACATAATCACGCTCTCAACAATACATCCATTATAATATGTAATCATGTTCACAGTAGTAACGGTACATCACATAGAAATATGTTGGCAATATGTAATCATGTTCACAACCATATAAAATATTATGTTAGTCAAAGGAAGGGGGGTGTTGTTGAGATATGTACTGTGCTTCAACTGAATGGTTAAATGAAAGATGGAGCATTAGGAATATTACAATTCAGGGTAAAACCCTAAAGTCAGATATAAGATCACAGTCGTATATAAGATCCTGGTGTATCTGATGGTAGGAATCATACATGAATTATATGATTCATTACAGTCATCAATTTACAGAGAGGAAAGTTTGCTTAACCTGATGGCAAAAAATATGTTTGTGTTGATCTCTATGGTTACAATAACCCCCGTCACTAGTGGTGGCATCTGTGGTTCCAGAGTTACAATAACCTCCGTCACTAGTGGTGGCATCTGTGGTTCCAGAGTTACAATAACCTCCGTCACTAGTGGTGGCATCTGTGGTTCCAGAGTTACAATAACCTCCGTCACTAGTGGTGGCATCTGTGGGTTCCAGAGTTACAATAGCCTCCGTCACTAGTGGTGGCATCTGTGGGTTCCAGAGTTACAATAGCCTCAGTCACTAGTGGTGGCATCTGTGGTTCCAGAGTTACAATAGCCTCCGTCACTAGTGGTGGCATCTGTGGTTCCAGTATTATAATAGCCTCCGTCACTAGTGGTGGTATCTGTGGTTCCAGTATTATAATAGCCTCCGTCACAAGTGGTGGCATCTGTGGTTCCAGTGTTATAATAGCCTCCGTCACAAGTGGTGGCATCTGTGGTTCCAGAGTTACAATAGCCTTCGTCACTAGTGGTGGCCTCTGTGGTTCCAGTGTTACAATAAACTTCGTCACTAGTGGTGTCATCTGTGGTTCCAGAGTTACAACAGCTTCCGTCACAAGTGGTGGCCAATGTTCCCTTTAAGCCGCGTGGCTGCGCAGCTATCTCACAGATGCCGCGCAGCAGTTTTGAGTATCCACGCAGAAAATTTCCATGTGAGTGTCTCTGTGTTAGTGGGCTGTAAAATTTTGCACCAAAAAAAAAAAATTGATGCTGTAAAACTTTGCACACAACTGTAGGATTTTGCACACGAACCAAAAACCCTTAGAGGGAACATTGGTGGTGGCATCTCTCGTTCCAGAGTTACAACAACCTCCATCACTAGAGGTGGCATCTGTAGTTTCAACGTTATAATACTATTATTTACAAATGACATCGTTGGTTCCTATGTTGTGACACCCAGAGTCATGAGAGGTGAGACTATGTGCCACAGCAGGGATCACATCTTGCCCACATATCGAATCTAAGGATATGGTGTACCAGTGGATAAAGTTGTGAACAAGTTGAAAGCAGATTGTTGTCATGGGCTAAATCAACGGACGTGGATGTAAATCTTTAGCAGTAGATATAATGCATTTTATAGCTACTGGTAGGCATAAATGTCAGGTTATGATGCTCGTTAGAAAATGTTTGTGAGACATGTAAGAAAATATAAGTTTACTATGGATGACCCCTAAATCTTAGTACGCCTTTACAACACACATAGACGACATAGATATACGTCATTTATTGTATATATGTTTTTTATACAAAAAAATACTTCGACAAGTTTTGGCATTTAGAATAATAACAACTGTTTGGCACTGTTCAATCTACACTCTACTTCTCAACCTGTTCATTCTCTCGACACATTATTCACCGAATTTCGTGTAATCGCATTCTCAATTTATGCGAACTGGTTATCTCTCTTCTTTAAACCAGAAAGCTAATTGCTAATAAAGAAAAACACGAGCAAAAAGATGAACAATAATAAATGCACTGTTAAATTTTGGCCTTGGGTTTTTTTTGTTTTTTTTTTTGTAAAGATTGTGGCATGTTTGTAAATCATAATTGATTTGAACAATTTTTGGCAAGGTTTCTTTTTTTTATTAAAAGTCCTGGCAACTCCAACAAAACTTAAACCTCATCGTCTGGAATGCTCTCCAGCATAGGAGACTTGTCCCGCATCGGCGATTTTTCTCTGGGATACATCATTCTCTTGGGACCCAACTCCGACCCACCACATCCGGCGAGTCCCTCCCCGCGTTCCTTGCCATCCTCGGCTTCGCTGAGTAAATTCTCCGAGATGTCGTCCGGGATGAAAGGAACTCTGCCCAAAAGCGTGCCGGCGGCAGCTGCAGCGAACGCGGCGGTGGCCAGGGCAGGAGGCGGGCGCGACGCGCGCGTTACAATGTTGGTCGCCGTCTGGCAGGTCTGCTTAACTTCCGAGTTCCGCTGCAGGTACTCGTCGTAGTAGTCCACCTCGGTGCCTTCCCGGCGCTGGCGTTTGATCTGCGTGATGATTAGGGTCATGAGGGCCGTGGCGTAGAACACGATGACGATGATGACGTAGAGGAGCTCGTTGAGCTGGCTGTCCCTGAACGGCTCGTGCAGGCGCACGTGGATGAGCGTGCTGTTGACCAGCAGCAGGTGCTGGGTCTCCGACGCGGGGATGTCCAGCAGGCTGCCGTTCATCAGCTTGAACTGGGGATGACCCCGCATGGATTTGGCCATGGTTAAGTTTTCTGAAAAGGAAAAAAATATATATTTATAAACGAATAACCAGGTTAGGTTAAAGCTCAAGCAATAAAAGATATCTGGTTATTTGCTGGATGAGTGGGCCCTGAATTCAACACTGATGCTATGGTATCACATTAGATCAATGGTCGGAAACTCGCGGTTCGTACGCCGCTCGCGGTTCTATATGTTCCTCTATTTTTTTTCAAACGGCTCTTTCATGACTTTGAAACAAGCCGCACCCAAGGGCTCCCAAAATATGTATTATTTGCAAAAATGGCTCCTCGCTCAAATAAATTTACCGACATCTGCATTAGAACAATGGTTTCGGTATGTTACAACAAAAATTAAATCCACACTACTCACTACTCACTTCAGAATTAAGACTGTCTTAAACGAATCAAATACGTTTGACTCCAAGGCTAATGAATGCGCCTTAATGTGCACTTGTGAAAGAAAAAGAAAAAAAGAAAAAAAAAAGAATATTGTTTTGCTTAAGCTTTCGTGGTGTAGGCTAAGGGATGACAGGGTCGTTTTTTTCTGGGAGATTTAATAATATAAACAAATCAAAATGACAGTCTGAGCTCAGACATCACTGAGAGAGAGAAAAATAACATAAATCCTGAATATGAGGAGCCACTGTTTCAAAAGGTTGGTCGCATCCATGCATCTAGTGGCGTAGCCCCGATCTGCAAAGGTTTCGCCTCTACGTGGCGCAGCTGAGACGGCACCTCTTTTAGGGAGGGGGTAAAGTGAAAGAGTCTAGATGTTATTCTAGCAATATGGCCAGTACGAATAATAGGTGTCTAAGTGAGGGGCTTTCAAACCCTTTCCTCCCCTGCAGATCGGCGACGGGGCTCGGGCCTACTGTAGGCAGTGGTGCTACTGGAAGCGCTAGGCAAGATTTTGCGGGTGACCTCCCTAAAACCTTTGTAGCACTGCAGCTTAAATGTTGTGGGGTCAGAGGTAAAAAGGACTGAACTCGCCAAACTACTCCATGACCGGGTGATTGACGTAGCTGTACTGCAAGAGACCCTACTGAAGAAGCACCCATTGCACATAACGGGGGCTTCTCAGTTTACCGCTGCACTCGCGCAGAATGCCGAGCGCTGGTTACATTAGTGGGGAAAACCCCTCACAACGGAACTAGTAGATCGCAGAAACATTGGTGGGTCAGATACTCTAGTCTTAGAGCAGGAGTGGGCGGTAAGTTTTGATGCCAGATATAATTGCTATAATAACCATAGAAATACGTTGTTTCTGCATGTCCATGCATGGCACATCACACATCAATGGCAGGGGATTTCATTTCCCATTTGGGGGATGTCAAATATTCCCATAACAACGCTTCTGTGCATTATCTAGAGGAAGTCGAGCTCATGACCAACCTCATAAGGCTACAGGAAATAACAGCGTCCTAACGCTGCTACATACGGGCATTAGCGCCCCGTCACCACCGGACCTCACACTAATTTCAGCTGAACTAGAGGCAAAAGTGAGGTTCGAAGTCCTCCCTGAGATTGGTTGTGACAATCCTGAAATATTTAGATCTTGAATTAGAGAGAACTGGGTTTGCTACGAAACACTGACTATTCGGCAAAACCAATGGACTCTCTTCTGCGCAGGAGTAGAGAGCATGATTGCGGGATCAGCTGGGATCCCCGTAGACTCCGAGAACATCGATATTGACTACAACAACTTCGTGAGTGATATTTTAAGAGTGGCAAAAAAAATACCATTCCCAAGACATACGCGAAACGAAAGTTCCGAGCTTTCTGGAACAAACGGAACTAGTTCGTGAAAGGAAAAGGACCCAGCCAAAGCTGGGGGACAGAAGACGGCATCAACTCGTGCTTGCTTACAAAAGAATGATGGCCAAGGTTCGGGAAGTGGTCATCAAGGTGAAAAAAAAAAGGCCAAAATGAGTTGGAACGGGGTAGAATTTCAACCTGACAGGCTGAAAAATGTTCTGTCGATTGATGGACTATTTATACCGCATGAGGAAAACAAGAAACCTATAAGACCCTTACAAACGGTGACAGGCACGGTTACAACATAAGCCAAAAGTGCCAAGGGCCTAAATAGGCTCTTTACCACGGAGACCAAAGAAAGTCAGAAATGTTTCCGGCTCAGGAAACATGGAGAAAACACCCAACAGTGGGGACCTCATGCTGAGATATGCTGAGGTCTTCACCGCACACTTAACTCTGGTTGAACTGCATAAAGCAATCAGCAAGTGCCAAGGCATCTGGACAGGACAAGATCTGCAACAAAATGATTAATAACCCTGGCAAGATAGCAAGGACAAAGCTATTGTGTATCGTAAAAGATCATGGGCTACTAATGCCCCTATTCACAAAGATGGGGAAAATAAAAATCACCCAAGCAGTGCCGTCCGATCTCTCTAACATCGTGTCTAGGGAAGGTGGCTGAAATAATGGTAAAGGAGAGACTATAGTGGTACCTTGAAAGTACCAGCTGCCTAAATGCAAACCAGGCTGGCTTCTACAAAGGGAAGCAACCTATAGACCACTTGGTTTATATTCTCCAGTCCGTAACAGATGGGCTCCAGAAACAATCCCATATGGTGACCTTATTTTTTCACCTCCGACTGAGTCTAAAGGTCCGGTCTATTATAAAGTTACAAGGTCTTGGCATAACTGCAAACATGCACAGGTGAATTGTCGGTTTTCTCACAAACCAAACAATCAAACACAAAATTTGGCAGCGAAACCTCAAGGAAGAGAACTTTGGAGCGTGGGCTACCACAGGGGGTAGCCCTCAGTTGCACACTCTTCCTAGCTTGTATCAATGACTTGTGACAGATACTGGCAACAAATGCGGTCATTTATGCGGACGAGTTGGTAATCCGGAGCACCGGTAAAGATGACAACCGACAGCAAGAACTACTACAGCGCAACCTTTCGTCTATCTACATGCGGCGGCGGCAGATGCAAATTAACACCGAGAAGACGATCTGTTCGCTCTTCACAAACGGTCAAACCATCCTCAAACAGGTGATCGAGCTCAAAGTTGACGATGTAGCGCCCAAGTTGGACAAGCAACCGGTTCAAATTTACGAATGCATAATTTTTTACAGGATCTTAATAGGCAACCGCTAAGCTCAATCTGGTGAAAAAGATTGCATGCACGAATTGGGGCGCTGGAGCAAGCTCACTCAGAGCTCTCTTTCTGAGTAGTGTAAAGTCGGTTATGAATTACAGCATGCCCGTCCAAACCTTTAAAAGCAAGAAGGCACAGGAAAAAATTGGTCTGAATCCAGAATCAGTCTTTACCATTCATTGGGGGGGGGGGCATTTAAAAACAACACCCACAGCTGCTGGGGAAGTCTTCACTAATGTAGAGCCAATAAATATAAGAAGGAACAAGGCGATACTAACTACCGCCCAACGGTACAGGTGACAGTCTGAATCCAGAATCAGTCTTTACCATTCATTGGGGGGGGGGGGCATTTAAAAACAACACCCACAGCTGCTGTGGAAGTCTTCACTAATGTAGAGCCAATAAATATAAGAAGGAACAAGGCGATACTAACTACCGCCCAACGGTACAGGTGACTAGATAAGAGGGAACAAGGTGATACTAACTACCGCCCAACGGTACAGGTGACTAGATAAGAGGGAACAAGGTGATACTAACTACCGCCCAACGGTACAGGTGACTAGATAAGAGGGAACAAGGCGATACTAACTACCGCCCAACGGTACAGGTGACTAGATAAGAGGGAACCGTCCTTTAAAATGGAGAACAAATGGGAACTGTAGAGGCGACTTAAGCGATCGTTCTTCGTGCATCAAGTTGCGAAACTTTAGAGGACAGTCAGCCTAACTCGAAAAAGAGTTTGACTGACGTACGTCCCAGCCAATCCGTCTTTTGCGGAACATTCATGTCCAAATATATATTATTGGCTTTGACCGACACGGCAGTGACGAAACGAATCCCGCAAATGTACAGAAGGCGGCTGGCCTGGAGACCATGGAAGGGTTTCTGGAAACCCAAGTGAAAGTTTTCACGGACGGGTCGGCCAACACGAGAGAAAGAAATGCGGGGTATGGTGCACACATCCTATACCCAACTGGAGGGCCACCAAATGAGGAACTTTCAGGACTCTGTGGAGCTGCAACATCCAACTTCTATTCAGAGCTAGAAGATATTCACAGGGCCCTGGAAAATGTGTACTGCACCGTACAAGTGTGGGAGCTAGTGGGGCTCAACGTTGTGTTATACTCCGACTCGAGACCTGCTCTTGAGATCTTGAGTGAGGAGGCAAATACCACTGACTTGGTGGGCACCATTTTAGATGACATAGGCACGATCGGAGAGATCGGGGGTGCAGTGCAGTAGGTACCGAGTCGCGTAAATGTCAGGGAAAAGGAAAAAGCAGACACAATGGCAAAACCGAAGCTGCCCAGCCTCGGCGATAAGTACCAGTCACATATCTCGGTATTAAAAACTGGCTGGCGGGCCATTTTCGATAAAAATAATACAGGCAGTGGACAGACAGCTCGAAAACCAGAAGTGTCTTCGCTAACATGCAGACTCCTAGCAAACATTGGTGGAAGTGGGTTCGCCGTCAAAGAGTCTCGTGACTCAGATGAGAACTGAACATTGCCCTATCAACACATATTTTCACAATTTAGACAACAACAGGGGCCCGACCTGTCGGCATTGCAGCCTGGTCCCAGAAACTCTTAGCGCATTTGTTGACGGAATGTCCTGCACTAGATGTTGCGGGGGGGGGCGGTTGCAGTACGGTGGGATAGTCCGAGGTCACGACGATTTTATCGGGCACTGCCCAGCAGATGGAGCTCGTTGACAATTGCTACTAATTTTATCAATTCCACTACCTAGTTAAAAATATGGAAATAACAAAAAAAAAAGATAATTAACTTTTCGAACAAGTGACAATTCATGTAACCATATAAACCTATTTAGTTTTCAATTCTCAAAGGTGGCCATTTGTGTTACCATACAAAGAGATTTAGTTTTCAATGACACGCTCTCCTCGCGCTCACAGAATCGATAGCGCTATATTGCGGATGTGATTTCTACTTGGAGGAAAGAAAGAAAATATCCTGTCCCGGGTTTCAGGCTTGTGGCAACTTTAACCGGAAAGAGAGACGTTCAACCCAGACACGGTTGCAGTGCACACCAAGAGTTGGGAAACGGCCATTTGAACAAGTTTCAAGCATTTAAGTCGGAAGGCAGCAAAGACATTTCTACAGCAATTAATCTGTTGTTGTTTGTTTTTTTTGTTTTTTTAAACCATGTGTCCGACGTTTCTGAATAACAGATTTAATGTGATGGCAAACGTTTCGAATTACCGGGTAAAAGCAGGATTTTTTTTTCTCTTTTTATTCATTGTGAACGGCTCAATAAAAATGTTTGACAACTGACGAGAAGCGTTTCTCGATTTCCCAACATAATTTTTTTTTTCAATTTCATTTCCAATTTTGTCTGGGGGGGTTGTCTTTTTTTTTAAATCTTTAATTTGGTCTGAAAGATATCTGTATTTTGACTTGTTTCTCTTGTTCCCTCTGGCGCAACAAAGGGCATGACCTGCAGACATTTATTTAGATTCCCATGCAATAATAAACATAGGCTTCTGGGTACTATTAACAACACGGGCTTCTGGGTACAATAAACACAGGCTTCTGGGTACAATAAACACAAACTTCTGGGTACAATAAACACAGGGTTCTGTGCAATAAACACATGCTTTTGGGTACAAGAAACACAGACTTCTGGGTACAATAAACACAGGGTTCTGTGCAATAAACACATGCTTTTGGGTACAAGAAACACAGACTTCTGGGTACAATTAACACGGGCTTCTGGGTACAATAAACAAAGACTTCTAGGTACAATTAACATGGACTTCTGGGTACAATAAACACTGGTTTCTGAGTAAAATAAACACTGGCTTCTGGGTAAAATAAACACGGGTTTCTGAGTACAATAAATACGAGCTCCTGGTTAAAATAAACACGGGCTTCTGAGTACAATAAACACGGGCTTCTGGTTAAAATAAACACGGGTTTCTGAGTACAATAAACACGGGTTTCTGAGTACAATAAACACGGGCTTCTGGTTAAAATAAACACGGGCTTCTGGGTACAATAAACACGGGTTTCTGAGTACAATAAACACGGGCTTCTGGTTAAAATAAACACGGGTTTCTGAGTACAATAAACACGGGTTTCTGAGTACAATAAATACGGGCTTCTGGTTAAAATAAACACGGGCTTCTGAGTACAATAAACACGGGCTTCTGGTTAAAATAAACACGGGTTTCTGAGTACAATAAACACGGGCTTCTGGTTAAAATAAACACGGGTTTCTGAGTACAATAAACACGGGCTTCTGGTTAAAATAAACACGGGTTTCTGAGTACAATAAACACGGGTTTCTGGTTAAAATAAACACGGGTTTCTGAGTACAATAAACACGGGTTTCTGAGTACAATAAATACGGGCTTCTGGTTAAAATAAACACGGGTTTCTGGGTACAATAAACACGGGCTTCTGGTTAAAATAAACACGGGTTTCTGAGTACAATAAACACGGGCTTCTGGTTAAAATAAACACGGGCTTCTGGTTAAAATAAACACGGGCTTCTGGTTAAAATAAACACGGGTTTCTGAGTACAATAAACACGGGCTTCTGGTTAAAATAAACACGGGCTTCTGGTTAAAATAAACACGGGTTTCTGAGTACAATAAACACGGGCTTCTGGTTACATTAAACACAGGCTTGTACCCAATAATAATGAAAATGGAATTAAAATAACAACACTCTGTTGATATAACACCTTCAACACCACCCCTCCGTCTGTAAAGAGGTGACATGTCACAAAGTAGTCAACGACAGACACAACAATACATATAATCAAATCAAGTCAAAGTATTCAATGATCTGTCTGCCACTATTTACGAATAAAATGCTTTCTGTCTTGTTTTTATGTCCCACCTTGATCGTGTTCTTCGTATGCTATTGTCAGGTTGCTGACAGGACTCGGGGTCTGGTTTATCTGATGTCATGATGTCAGGATATCGGAAGTCAGAATTCATATAGTTGTAGCATGGTGTCAGGATATCGGAAGTCAGAATTCATATAGTTGTAGCATGGTGTCCGGATATCGGAAGTCAGAATTCATATAGTTGTAGCATGATGTCAGGATATCGGAAGTCAGAATTCATATAGTTGTAGCATGATGTCAGGATATCGGAAGTCAGAATTCATATAGTTGTAGCATGATGTCAGGATATCGGAAGTCAGAATTCATATAGTTGTAGCATGATGTCAGGATATCGGAAGTCAGAATTCATATAGTTGTAGCATGATGTCAGGATATTGGAAGACAGTATTTATATAGGTGTAAATTAGAGTTTTCGTATTTATACGGTAGAGTGGCCTGCAGGTGGTAATAGTGATGTAAACTTTCTGGAACTCTATTGGATGTAGTAGCAGATCATTCATTAGTACAAGTTTATTCATCCATTGGAACAAGTTTGATAATCTATTGGTACAAGTTTGATCATTCATTGGTACAAATTTGATCATCCATTAATAAAAGTTTGATAATCCATTAATTCAACAGTTTGATCATCCATTAATTCAACAGTTTGATAATCCATTAATTCAACAGTTTGATCATCCATTAATTCAACAGTTTGATCATCCATTAATTCAACAGTTTGATCATCCATTAATTCAGCAGTTTGATCATCCATTAATTCAACAGTTTGATCATCCATTAATTCAACAGTTTGATCATCCATTGGTACACGCTTTAGCATCCATTGTTACAAGATTTATCATCCATAAGTATAACAGTTTGATCATCCATTGGTAAAATTCTTCTGAGATGAGATCAATCGCGACGATAAATATCGCCACCTGAAGCTACTTCTAGGATCGTTCATCGAGTTGTTTAGTTACAACTTCTTGTGATCGTTCACTAAGTTGTTTAGTTACAACTTCTTGTGATCGTTCACCAAGTTGTTTAGTTACAACTTCTTGTGATCGTTCACCAAGTTGTTTAGTTACAACTTCTTGTGATCGTTCACCAAGTTGTTTAGTTACAACTTCTTGTGATCGTTCACCTAGTTGTTTA
This sequence comes from Lymnaea stagnalis, assembly GCA_964033795.1. Lineage (NCBI taxonomy): Eukaryota > Metazoa > Mollusca > Gastropoda > Lymnaeidae > Lymnaea > Lymnaea stagnalis. The sequence continues at coordinate 1,579,223 of CAXITT010000062.1, forward strand.
GTTACAACTTCTTGTGATCGTTCACTAAGTTGTTTAGTTACAACTTCTTGTGATCGTTCACCAAGTTGTTTAGTTACAACTTCTTGTGATCGTTCACCAAGTTGTTTAGTTACAACTTCTTGTGATCGTTCAACAAGTTGTTTAGTTACAACTTCTCGTGATCGTTCACCAAGTTGTTTAGTTACAACTTCTTGTGATCGTTCACCAATTTGTTTAGTTACAACTTCTTGTGATCGTTCACCTAGTTGTTTAGTTACAACTTCTTGTGATCGTTCACTAAGTTGTTTAGTTACAACTTCTTGTGATCGTTCACCAATTTGTTTAGTTACAACTCATTTTTCCCATCTCGTATTGTCTAGGGACTATAGAGTGTGTTTAAAGTCTCATCACATCACCCCCTTCCGTGTGATGGTAAGTCCTTAGCGTGTCTATTGTAGTATGTGGCTGATTTCATTTGTCTTTTTTTTTTTTCTATCAGTATTGATTTGTGTCTTTCAAAATCAGACACATGTGGTTTTAACAAGTTTTTGGCTATAGGGAGCAGTGTTCTGGTTTGTCTATTGGGAGCAGTGTTCTGGTTTGTCTATTGGGAGCAGTGTTCTGGTTTGTCTATTGGGAGCAGTGTTCTGGTTTGTCTATTGGTAGCAGTGTTCTGGTTTGTCTATTGGGAGCAGTGTTCTGGTTTGTCTATTGGTAGCAGTGTTCTGGTTTGTCTATTGGTAGCAGTGTTCTGGTTTGTCTATTGGGAGCAGTGTTCTGGTTTGTCTATTGGTAGCAGTGTTCTGGTTTGTCTATTGGTAGCAGTGTTCTGGTTTGTCTATTGGGAGCAGTGTTCTGGTTTGTCTATTGGTAGCAGTGTTCTGGTTTGTCTATTGGTAGCAGTGTTCTGGTTTGTCTATTGGTAGCAGTGTTCTGGTTTGTCTATTGGTAGCAGTGTTCTGGTTTGTCTATTGGTAGCAGTGTTCTGGTTTGTCTATTGGTAGCAGTGTTCTGGTTTGTCTATTGGTAGCAGTGTTCTGGTTTGTCTATTGGTAGCAGTGTTCTGGTTTGTCTATTGGTAGCAGTGTTCTGGTTTGTCTATTGGTAGCAGTGTTCTGGTTTGTCTATTGGTAGCAGTGTTCTGGTTTGTCTATTGGTAGCAGTGTTCTGGTTTGTCTATTGGTAGCAGTGTTCTGGTTTGTCTATTGGTAGCAGTGTTCTGGTTTGTCTATTGGTAGCAGTGTTCTGGTTTGTCTATTGGTAGCAGTGTTCTGGTTTGTCTATTGGTAGCAGTGTTCTGGTTTGTCTATTGGTAGCAGTGTTCTGGTTTGTCTATTGGTAGCAGTGTTCTGGTTTGTCTATTGGTAGCAGTGTTCTGGTTTGTCTATTGGTAGCAGTGTTCTGGTTTGTCTATTGGTAGCAGTGTTCTGGTTTGTCTATTGGTAGCAGTGTTCTGGTTTGTCTATTGGTAGCAGTGTTCTGGTTTGTCTATTGGTAGCAGTGTTCTGGTTTGTCTATTGGTAGCAGTGTTCTGGTTTGTCTATTGGTAGCAGTGTTCTGGTTTGTCTATTGGTAGCAGTGTTCTGGTTTGTCTATTGGTAGCAGTGTTCTGGTTTGTCTATTGGTAGCAGTGTTCTGGTTTGTCTATCTATTGGTAGCAGTGTTCTGGTTTGTCTATTGGTAGCAGTGTTCTGGTTTGTCTATCTATTGGTAGCAGTGTTCTGGTTTGTCTATTGGTAGCAGTGTTCTGTTTTGTCTATTGGAGAAAAGACAGCGCTGGGGTTGTACCCATTTGATTAGGCGTGTCTTGATGATTTAGCAAATCTAAAAACTGACCATCATTAGTCTTTACTAATAGATTTTTGATTGTCTTAACATTGTTTCTAGGTTAGGGGTGACTGGGTGGCCGAATGGTCTAAACTGAGCAAACTTCAAGTTGGTGCTCTGGAGTCCAATTCCAGCCAAAGGCCAGTCAAGCAAAAACATCACAAGCACCCCGGGTGGATGAGACTTGTTAACTCATCTAAGAGAAGGAAACTCTGAATTCAAACCTGGAGATGGAGTCCACGTAAGGCGTATAAAATGAAACAATCCGACAACTCCTGCATCCGTATCCATCCCTGGTCGTCTTGACGTAGTCCCGCCACCGGATGAGAGAGTGCCCTAGTCGATCTTCGACGGACGAACAACAATAACAGGTTATTGTGGACTACTTGTGACGTGATCAAAATCCCAGTCCCTGCAAATGTATTTGATGAGACTTGAGGACCATTGCTACTGATAACTGTGCAAGGAATGCCATTTCTTGCAAACGGTGCAAGGATTCCCATACCTTGCAAACTGTTCAAGTAAATCATTAAAACTGCACGGAATGCCATAATTGCAAACAGACTTTAGTTTTCTGACCACAGTTTCTGTTTTTTTTTTAGTTTTCCAGACTAGCAACCGCTTAAAAAATAAATAAATTACTATACAGTGTTCCCCCGTTTTTCACTTGGGTGTTTTGGGATCTCATGACTCACGAGAGTCTGTTTCTGTTGATAAGGATGAAAGGTTTGACATATGTCCCACGTGGGACTTTTGTCACCATGGATTGCACTTCATAGAGTGCAGCGTCAGGCCATAACCAATTCATATCCGTACGTAGCAGGTGTCGAATAGGTTCATTGGTGTCAGCGTGTCTGGGAAGAAACTGCTGAAGATGATTCACAAAGCGACAGAATGGTCTTACCTCCTCAACATTTGTTACGTCCTTCATCTCCTTGACAGCTCTTACTTTGTGTGGATCTGCTCTCAAGCTCAAGCCTGCACTTGTGGCTTGAGGATGCGTTTCATTGTAATGTCAGCCACATCCTTGTTGAGCTTTGTCCTAACAGAACGGCATCTCTCTTTCAGCCACATCCTTGTTGAGCTTTGTCCTAACAGAACGGCATCTCTCTTTCAGCCTCATCCTTGTTGAGTTTTGTCCTAACAGAACGGCATCTCTCTTTCAGCCACATCCTTGTTGAGCTTTGTCCTAACAGAACGGCATCTCTCTTTCAGCCACATCCTTGTTGAGCTTTGTCCTAACAGAACGGCATATCTCTTTCAGCCACATCCTTGTTGAGCTTTGTCCTAACAGAACGGCATCTCTCTTTCAGCCACATCCTTGTTGAGTTTTGTCCTAACAGAACGGCATCTCTCTTTCAGCCACATCCTTGTTGAGCTTTGTCCTAACAGAACGGCATCTCTCTTTCAGCCACATCCTTGTTGAGTTTTGTACTAACAGAACGGCATCTCTCTTTCAGCCTCATCCTTGTTGAGTTTTGTACTAACAGAACGGCATCTCTCTTTCAGCCTCATCCTTGTTGAGTTTTGTACTAACAGAACGGCATCTCTCTTTCAGCCTCATCCTTGTTGAGCTTTGTCCTAACAGAACGGCATCTCTCTTTCAGCCACATCCTTGTTGAGCTTTGTCCTAACAGAACGGCATCTCTCTTTCAGCCTCATCCTTGTTGAGCTTTGTCCTAACAGAACGGCATCTCTCTTTCAGCCACATCCTTGTTGAGCTTTGTCCTAACAGAACGGCATCTCTCTTAGCAAAGCGATAATGTTCTTGTCATGGTCACGAGATGCTGCTTCTAGTGTGTCGCCTGAACCATGTACTGTGATATCCTCTGCGACTCCTATCACACCATCAAATCCCTCAAGAGCAACATTAAGACATTTTTTAAAAAAAAACAGAAAATGTAACACATACAGTCACATTGCTCATAGCAAAGCGTGTAAAGACTGTACCCCCCCCCCTTTTCCGCGCACACACACACACAAACATAAAAAGTGGTCAGGCGATGGGTTTTTCAAAAGATTTGAAAGAAGAAAAACAATCACAATAAAAATGTATTCCGATCTAATCCTATTGAGAAGGGGTCTACAACCTTTTGACATTAGCGTGTCCAAGTAAGCCTTCTTATTCACTCCAGCGTGCCAACTACTTATAAGTTTATTCCATTTCAGACCATTTTTTAGACATTTATAATTTTTTTTTTTTTTTTTTGGTCTTCTGCGGGCCAATGCAAATTGCTTTGCGTTCCAAGTATGTCACGCGTGCCGTGGATTGCAGACCTCTGCTATAGAAGCAGGAGAAACGACATATCTGA
>CAXITT010000062.1:1589489-1660752 GCA_964033795.1 Lymnaea stagnalis
CACTCAGTCAGCTTTCATCAACATTGTGCCGACCACTCAGTCAGCTTTCATCAACATTGTGCCGACCACTCAGTCAGCTTTCATCAACATTGTGCCGACCACTCAGTCAGCTTTCATCAACATTGTGCCGACCTCTCAGTCAGCATTTATCAACATTGTGCCGACCACTCAGTCAGCTTTCATCATTATTGTGCCGCCACTCAGTCAGCATTCATCAACATTGTGACGACCTCTCAGTCAGCATTCATCAACATTGTGACGACCTCTCAGTCAGCATGCATCAACATTGTGCCGCCACTCAGTCAGCATTCATCAACATTGTGACGACCTCTCAGTCAGCATTCATCAACATTGTGACGACCTCTCAGTCAGCATGCATCAACATTGTGCCGACCACTCAGTCATTGGCATTGGATGGCAACTTATCTAAGGGAAGTTAAACTATGAAATCAAACTGAGGAGATGGAGTCCCGAAGGCGGTCAAAGAGATCAAAGAGACAAGGACGAGAGAGTGAGGCTGACGAATCGAATAACTCTCTCTTTCTCTCTCTCTCTCTCTCTCTCTCTCTCTCTCTCTCTCTCTCTCTCTCTCTTTAAAGGCTACTACTCAAGCCCCATTCAAGTCGAAAATTACCTTTGGTCATCTTCGAGTGTGGAGGGCGAAAGGTAAGGCTATTGTCGCCACATATAAAGTTGCATAAATTATTTCTATTTTTCTTTTTTGAATTAATTATTCTGATAAAAAAGACCGTTTCGATATGTATTTAACTGAAATAGTGCAGTTGGCTAGAGTTGACAGGTTGTGACCGTTTGTGACGGTGCAGTTGGCTAGAGTTGACAGGTTGTGACCGTTTGTGACGGTGCAGTTGGCTAGAGTTGGCAGGTTGTGACCATTTGTGACGGTGCAGTTGGCTAGAGTTGACAGGTTGTGACCATTTGTGACGGTGCAGTTGGCTAGAGTTGACAGGTTGTGACCATTTGTGACGGTGCAGTTGGCTAGAGTTGACAGGTTGTGACCATTTGTGACGGTGCAGTTGGCTAGAGTTGACAGGTTGTGACCATTTGTGACGGTGCAGTTGGCTAGAGTTGACAGGTTGTGACCATTTGTGACGGTGCAGTTGGCTAGAGTTGACAGGTTGTGACCATTTGTGACGGTGCAGTTGGCTAGAGTTGACAGGTTGTGACCATTTGTGACGGTGCAGTTGGCTAGAGTTGACAGGTTGTGACCATTTGTGACGGTGCAGTTGGCTAGAGTTGACAGGTTGTGACCATTTGTGACGGTGCAGTTGGCTAGAGTTGACAGGTTGTGACCATTTGTGACGGTGCAGTTGGCTAGAGTTGATAGGTTACGACAATTTGTGATAATCTGTCACTCGCTGAAATTGCATAAAGCTAGAAAATTTTATTATAAGTATGTCCCCGGGATTCCTCGGAATGCAAACATTTCCCGGGAAGTCTTTCCTTGACTAAAAATCGTGCTGAATCCCCGGGGGAGAGAAACCCTAGCATGGACGGTCCCCACGAAACGCCCTCTTGGCATGGTGGGTGTTCTGATTGTTTTACAGCGCCCCTGGCCTTGGCGCCCACCATCCGCCACCGCACGGATTCTTGATCATTATCTCCACATCTTAGCTTTCCCTATATCAAATAACTGGCAGCCTACATCCGCATACAATTTCGAAGGTTGGAGAGAAATGTTGTCGCGTAAAAAAAAAAAAAAAAAAACTATTTAACCTTACAAAGGTCGCGTGTTGCAGTAATTCCGTTGATCTAATAATCTCCGCATGCTATATACTCGGCTTTAGCCTCGCGTGCACGGGGCATAATAATAGAATCATTGCCAGGGAAGCTCTGGTTGTTATATGCCAGGTTGGGTTATTGATTAATCTGATGAGGTTGTTTTTTTTTTCCTCTCCTCTTCCCCCCCCCTCCTCCACTTTTTTCTCCTCTTTTTATAGAAACCAAAATCCACAAGCTGATGACAAAACTCTGTTCAATAGGCCTACAATGTAGCCTACATGTGATGGATTTTGTTACAACTTATTACGAGGTGTTTAGATGGTTCCCGGCAGCGTGAAAATTTACTCGTCATTGTGACGAATTAAGGATATAACAATCTTATCAAAAACTATTGGGGGGGGGGGGGGGGTTTTAAACCCTGAATTTAATGTATTTATTTCTGATATTCTTCGCTGCATGAATGGCAATTATTTAGGAATATTCGTATCCGGAAGGATCTGAAAGGTTTTCCTGCTGCTAACTGCCAACGGAATCCTCAAAACAAGTAGCTCATTGCCGGACACTTAACTTGAGTATTAGTTTTAAACAAACAAAAAAAATAAATAAATACATTTTTTTTAAAAGGTAGGCTAATCTTTTTAACTCTATAACAATAAAATACTAACTAGTGTGAAAAGATGTTGTAGCCAGTGGCGCAGAAATTAAGGGGGTGATCCTACCTAGGCGGCACTTTCTTCTTTATATTGATGGGCGGAATTTAGGGTCAACTGCAGAATTTGTTGTTGTTGTTATTTTGTTCTTTTGTTTTTTTTTGTTTTTTTTTTGTAGGAGTTTGGCGGCAAAAATCCGACGAGGTCGGAAGATATTTAAAATATAATTTTACCCTTAAGTGATATTGGCTCGGACATTTGAACGAATTTTTTTTTTAAAAAAAGCTTTATGCATTAAATTAATGAAATCAATATTTATTTTAAAAATATATTTATATATACAACATTAACAAATGATTTAATATGTTTAAAATTATTTCCCCTGAGTCTTATAGCTCTCGCAGCAAGAAGATTAACCAGGATGTTTCAATTTTCTGTCACCTTGACCTCTGGGATGAAATATTTATAAAAAAGATTAGCCAATAATCTTAAACAACTCAAAAGGATCCCCTTTGAAAAAAAAAATCAAATTAAGGTCATTTGAATTAAACCAAACAAACCATAGAGAAATTGACATTCAAGGTTGCCCAGCTTAATCATGATTTAACACTGACAATAATTGTTGAATTTTCAAAAAATCAAGAGTTAACAACAAAACTGCCTTTTGTGTTTTGTTTCATTACCAAAACAAACCGAATACTGTGTCATAATTTAACGAAACAGAGCTGAGAACAGCGGTCTGCTGGAGCCGGTAAGGGCGAACCCAGTTTGATAAATTACGATTACTCAACCGAACCCATTGTAAAAATGTCAAAATAATAAAAACAATAAATATAAATTAATGCAAAGAAATTGGCCAAGTCCCGAATCGGTTCTCTGATTCGCAACACGCCGTTGGCTGAAGTCAAAGTAAGAAGAACGATGTCTCCTCGGAGTCCAAATGAAAAATGTCTTTTGATACAAAATAATACAACAAATAATGACTAAACTGAAAATAAGCGCTACTATATGTGACACACAAATCGTGTTTTTTTGTTTTGTAAACAAAATAAATATTTTTTTAAATAATTTAAAAAAAAAAATAAACTCTGAAAGGCCATTCGGCTTCAGAAACTTTTCTCAGCCGCGCCATTCTAGAGAGTTCCGGATTACTAACATTTTGCCAAAATACTATCACTAATATTTTGTTGTTTTTTTTAAAAAACAACTATCACCAAAATTTTAAGCTTCTGAAATGTGTCCACCTGCTTACTCGACTTTTCGGATTATATGGCCTATTATACCTTGACCATAATTTATTTAATATTTTTTTTGTGTGAAAAGCAACTCTTTTGCAGAAGCTTATTCTAAGCCTGGCCGCAGCCGAAATGAACCCCAGACTTTAAAGACAACATTGGAGAAACAATGGGCTTTCATAAAATAAATACTTGGGAGTGTTTTACACCTGTCACATTGAGAATGATGAGTTTTATTTTTTCTCCCACCCACCCCCCACACACACTAAAAAAATAATTTAAAAAAAAAAAAAAAAAAAAAAAAAAAAAAAAAAAAAAAAAAAAAAAAAACACAGCACTCTAGGTGAGCTCTTGGCGAGTAGGTGCTGCGCCCTATTCATTCAAATTGAAGGTGTGTGTGATTTGGTGAACAGTTAAAATGTAGTTTCAAAATTGAAAAACTCAGTCAAAGAAATAAACGAAAATTCTCTTCATAAAATGTCTTCTAAAAAAATGGCACGCTTGAAATGATTGAAATGAATTTTCTCCACTCGAGCTGATACTGTTACAAGGTGAAGTTACGGACTTTATTGCTGTTGTTATGTTATTTTGTAAGGGCGGCCCCGAGTGTCGGGGGAAGGGGCGATTTGACAAAGAAATAGGAAGACCAACGCTTCAAGGGCTCTTAAATAGTACACTTTATTTATTTTTTTTTTAAATATATGCTAGGGACATACAAAGACTATGCCTTTCACATGACATGAGTTTGACATTTTTCAAGCGCGAGGCCATTAAAATAGATGTAGATCATTTGAATGGAAAACAAGTTAAGATGACATATCATGAAATTAAATTAATTTTTTTTTAAATACCGTCAAGTAGTTCCTACCCTCTTCCCCCTCCCCCTTTTTTAAAAATCTTTTACGATGACGCAATCGAAAGAGAGGCCATTGTGACCATTGACGTCATCGCTATGGCTTGTTTTTTTCTTGGGTGTGGAAAAATAAAATTAACGCTTTATGTCGTCAATGTTTAATCTCCCTTAAGACAACACTGGGGGGACACCAAACACCGTGCGTGAATGTATGAAGCTTTTAACCAGGGGTGCCCCCCACCCCAACTGGGGCTGCGAGAAGACCCATACATTTTTTAGGCCAAAACACAAAACAATACGTTTTTTTTTTCTCTTTTCACCAGATTATTTTGTGTTTTTTTTAAATTATTTATATCAACTTCACCTTTGTTCGTGTTTTTGTGGCAAAAATCATCGGCCCCACTTCCCGTCATCCTATCGAACTGAAACTTGGCACATAGACCCGTTGGCACATGACAACACATTCTATGAAATTTTCAATCCCAACCCCCAAAAATCCGGGTTTTTTTCCCAAGGGAAAATGAATGAAATTTGATTTGTTAAATGGGTGCATGTTTTGGTGTGGCGATTAACTGTGTAGCTGTTGCTATGTGCTTTGTATTTGTGACGTATTTGGGTTTAAATATATGTTGAGTCTATAAGATTTTACATGCTCTAGGTTTGATAAAAACATCCCCAATACAAAAAAAAAAAAAAAATATTTTGGTGTGGGGATTAACTGTGTAGCTTTTGCTATGTGTTTTGTATTTGTGACGTATTTGGGTTTAAATATATGTTGAGTCTATAAGATTTTACATGCTCTAGGTTTGAAAAAAACATCCCCAAAAAAAAAAAAAAAAAAAAAATCAGAAGCCACAATCACATTTAAATGATAAATCCCGTACAGTTATACATAAATGCAAAAAAAAAAAAAATGCATATAAAGAATTTATACCAAAAACTTTGATTGGGTTGTTTATTTATTTATTTATTTGTGTGCGCATTATTTGTAATGGTAAATGGTGCAATTTTTCCTCTCGCAATTTAATTAAAGATTGTATTCTAGCATAACTGATTTCTTTTCATAAGTTTATTACAACACTTATAAAAGTAACTGGATACGTGCGAAAATGAAGTTGAAATCAGGACAGGGGTACAGCGCTGCAAAAAGTTAAGAACCCTTATTCAGGGGACCCAAAATGTATTTATTTTCTTTTAAAATGTATATTTCATCATTTCTACGAAACAAAAGTGATTCACGATCACAAATGAAGCACATCTCCACTAGAAACGGTCATAGATCTCACTACCTTCCACCCTGGCAGCCACCTAAGCTCCATCCATTTGTCCACCGAATAATAGCCACCAAACGGCGCTGTTTTAGCCATACAGAAAGCCCACCTCGTTGAAGTTGCCAAACAGCATTTACAAAGGCACTAATCATTCTAAACATGTCACAAGGAACTACTGCGCGTGTTTGCCCAAGGAGGCCCTGATACGGTGCTGCTGGGGCAAAAAAAAAAAAAAAGAGGGGAAAAAAGATGATGGATTTCCTCCGTTAGGCGGAATGGAAAAGGGCGGGCGAACGACAACATTAACGTTGCGCATTTTGTTAGAAATGATTACGCTGGCTCCGTAATACTGTTTAATCGAGCAGGCTGTGTTGCATGCTAGACCTTAGGTGTACTCGATTATTTAACGAACAGGCGGAGCTGATAGAAAAACTTGATCTGAATGGCAGGCGGTTGAATAGAGCAGACGTGACGTCATATCCGCTTAGAGACGTAAGCCCCAGAGACACTTTGAAGAATTTGCCATTAATGTGTTGATGTTTCAAGAAAATTTCACTTGGGGCTCCAAATTTGGTTAGGGCTCAGAGTGATCAAAAGTTATTTATCATTCCACGCGACCCCAACACGCGCCCAAACCAACGCTCAACATACGCCCCAATTCATTATTTTACTTGGCGCCTGGCCCATATCCAAACTAAATGAGCTTGGATCAGTAGCGTCACTGGGTGGGGGGGGGGGTAATGGGTTTGAGGACCGCACCGAAGGACACCCTTTCAGGTGGGTGACACTAAATGGAAAATTGCACAATGGAAAAAGATAGGGGGGGGGGGGGGGGGGGGGGGGGGGGGGGGTAATGGGTTTGAGGACCGCACCGAAGGACACCCTTTCAGGTGGGTGACACTAAATGGAAAATTGCACAATTGAAAAAGATTGCTCGAGTCGGTTTCATAACAGATCGTCGTTAATTACAAGATCAATGCAGAGTGCCACCAGAGTAGGGTGCCGCCAGATCAGGGTGCCACCAGATCAGGGTGCCACCAGCTCAGCGTGTCACAAGAGCAGATTGCCACCAGATCAGGGTGCCACCAGAGCAGAGTGGTCACTAGAGCAGGCAGAATCATAGAAGATCCAAGGAGTGGAGGGGGGGGGACTCCATGAGTTTACTGCTCTGGGTGACACCAACCTCAGTGACGCCACTGTCCTGGGCCATCCCTTTCAAGAAAATTCGCAGACCCCCCAACGAACACATTACTTTGTTTGTCCAAGACTTTTATTGACGGGCAACATTTTGAAGAATGAAAAGAAACGCTTCTTGCCAATCAAGACAATAATGATTTCAAAACAAAAAATTTACACTTTTAATGAATGCAAAATTTGTTAATTGGAAAAAAAATAAATTTAAAAAAAAATTGGCAAGATTCAGACGGCCACCTCCACCTCCACCCTCCCCCCTCCCCCCCCCCCCCCCCCCCCCCCCCCCACCCCCCCCTCCACCACACGCGCTCTCTGCTATTCTACAAAGGAGACATCAGACCAGCGGCTCAGGGGTCGCAAGCGACTCTATAATTGAATAAATGCAGCTCTTTTCATTATAAAAATTATTATTATTATTATTTTTACTTTAAAAAGAGTGAATACATAATTGAATTGAAATATTTGTTGTTGATGTAGTTTTTACATGTAACGTATAAGACGTAAAAGATTGCCTCAGATGTTATTTGCACATTCTATCTCCGTAATCCTTCCCGGCAATGCCTCTTCCTCCATATTTTCTTGGCAGTCATATTCTATTTAAATTAAAAAATCTCGTCACTTAAAATAGTTTGCAGCCCTCAGAGACTCTTAGCGCACATTAAAAAAACAAACTTTGCAATATTTTCCATTGCTACATTGTGACGTCGTGTGTCCCAGTGGCGCAGCTGGTTAGGGCCGCCCGGGGCGGGACAAAATCATATATGTTTGATTACTTTTAAATGTTTATTTTTAAATATCAAAATTAATTTATTTTTTTTTTAAGGGAAAAAAAAAAAATATCAAAGGGAAGAAAATAGAAAATATAGAGGACTGCTGATTGAATAACAGAACGTTTCAGTACAGTCCAGCAGTGTCTCAATGAGAATCACAGTCAAAATCTAGTCTTAATCAAAGGACAAAGTTAAATGTCCACAAAAATTGTCCTTTAGCCTTTAGGTGTTGTGGATGGGAAGGAAGTTATTTTTTTCTTTTTCGTTGTTTTTTTTTATAATATTTTTTTTTTAATTAATATATATATATATATATATATATATATATATATATATATATATATATTATAGAGAATTTAAAATAATTAACAGTTTAATGATGCTATTCTTAATAAAGGAAACATTGACCGTTGAAAAAGAAATATGATTAATATCACAAAACACGCAATGGACCACGCAGTACGAAGACCGGTCATAAAAACAGTTTACGTGCTACCATGGCAACGCTTTTTTTTTTCCTCTAAATTCTATTCTCATGAAAGCGGGTTTCCCTCGGGTATCGTGACTCAGTTGTTGCTTTGTTATTTTGTTATCGTAGTTTTTTTTTTTTTTTTTTTTTTTTTTTGTTTTTTTTTTTTTTTTTTTTTTTTTTTTTTTTTTTTTTTTTTTTTTGTGGGTTTTATTATTTTTATTTTTTTTTTGTGGTTATATTTTTAGCCGTCCTAAAGATAACTTCGTAACTGTGAGAACTAAACTGTATGACGTCACGATAATTTACAAGTGGATTGTTTTACTAAATTTGAAATGAAAAATTTTTGTTGTAATACATAAATGCTGCTGGGTGCGGTGCCGTCCACGGCTTGACATGTAAAATAGTTTTAAATATACGTTTGTTTTGTTGTATGTTAAATGATGATTTTTTTAAAGTTCTTGATTATGTTTGTTAAATTTGTCTGTACAGCTTGGTGAGCCCAGCCCTATACGCTGGGGTACCACGCTATATAAAACCACTTATAATAATAATAATAATAGTCTTTGGGGGGGGGGAGGAGACTTGAGATTAGCCTTAAAGACTATGTCATTCTAGGTGTGTTTTTTGTGTATGTGAGGCAGCGTGATGTACACGTTTATTCTTGATTATGTTTGTTAAATTTGTCTGTACAGCTTGGTGAGCCCAGCCCTATACGCTGGGGTACCACGCTATATAAAACCACTTATAATAATAATAATAATAGTCTTTGGGGGGGGGGGGAGGAGACTTGAGATTAGCCTTAAAGACTATGTCATTCTAGGTGTGTTTTTTGTGTATGTGAGGCAGCGTGATGTACACGTTTTATTTAGCGGTTATACGATGTGTAGTTCAGTGATGTACACATATTTAGTGGGGTGATAAGATAAGTAGGTTTGAGGTGTACACATATTATAATGGGATACGATTAGAGATTCAGTGATGTGCACATTTATAGGGGTTTAGGATGACTTGTTCCGTGATGTACACATTTATGATGGATAAGATCAGTAGTTAAGGGATTTACACTTGTATATAGTGGGATAAGATGAGAGATGCAATGATGTACACATATAATAAATTGAGTGTGTCCATAACAAATGAAGACATGAATAACAGTATGCAATAGGACGTGTCATTTCTCAGACCGGAAAACGTCATAGCGTTACTGTTGTTAGAACGTCGGACAAATATTGCTTAAAACATGGCAGCTAATAATGTGTTTCAGCACATCGTTGAACGATCCTTGTATCTAGAGTCTCTGTTACATCTGCCGAGCTCGCAATGAATCCCCATTTCACAAAATAGCAGTAAAAAATAATTGTGTAAATTATTTCGTAAAAAAAAAGTTGTAAACACGTTTTGATTTTGGTTAAGGGCCATTTCGCTAACATAGTAGTACCGAACAGTGTTGACATTTTGTCCGACCCCCGAGTACCCGGATGATTACAGCAGTCCTATTAATAGATTTCCGCCATTAAATGACAGGCATTATGAAAAGTGTCCGTAGACAGGCAGAATGGTGAGAATTAACGGTACGCATGACGAATTGAGAGTTAACAGTTAACATACGGAATACTGAGAAGTCGGCAACGAACTTACGAAATAGAACAACTTAACAGTGTAGACATGAAATCGTGGGAGGGGGAGGGGGTGGGGCTGAGGGGATGGTGGTCCACCCTGGGGGGGATGGTGGTCCACCCTGGGGGGGATGGTGGTCCACCCTGGGGGGATGGTGGTCCACCCTGGGGGGGATGGTGGTCCACCCTGGGGGGGATGGTGGTCCACCCTGGGGGGGATGGTGGTCCACCCTGGGGGGGTGGAATTTACTTCGGAGCGGTATTTTCGATCAATTTCCTAAACTTTACATGAATTCTGAATGCATTGTCGTTTTCGCCATTAAGGGGGCTAAAAAATCTAAGGACCGCCCCGGGCGTCAGAAACCTCAGCTGCGCCACCGCACGAAATTGCCTTACCGACACAGGCATGAGCGAGATGTCAGCAACGTACACATGATGAAGAATGGCATTGTCTCTTTGTTTTCTTTGTTACGGATTCTTTATAATCAATACCACGGGTGATTAAAAGATTAAGTACACATACAGGTCCGGTGCGACATATTGAAAGGGGTGGGGGGGGGGGCTGCTCTTGCACCATCCGTCGTGGTATAATGCAGTCGTCATTGTGTAAATACATATGTCGTAGTATGATTGGATGAATGCAGACGTTCTATGAATACATATGTCGTAGTATGAATACAGATGTCGTTTTTAACATATATATTTCATCGTTTGGACACAGACAAATATGTCGTGGATAATAACACAGACGAGGTTGTATAAATGCATATATCATGGCATGAACACAGACAAGTATGCCTTGGATGAATACAGACTGGAATGTATAAAATACATATGTCGTGGTATAGTTACAAAAAAATTGAGGCATAAATGTCGTTGTAGGAATACAGACACAATGTTGAGGTATGAATACAAACACAATGTCGTGGTATGAATAAAGAAAAAAATGTCGTGGTATGAACACAGAGGGGGTTGTATAAAAACACATGTGGTATGAATAACAACGAAAATGTCGTGAGATGAATTCAGACTAAAATGTCGTTGTTTTAATACGGACACAAAAAGTCGCCGTACAATTACAGCCGAATACCTCTCTTGAACATTGTAAGTTAGCCTCAACTGTGTACACAATTGTCAGTTTCTACTGTGTGCACAATCATCAGCTTCTACTGTGTACTCAAACATTAGTTAATACTGTGTACTCAATCATAAGTTTCAAATGTGTACACAATCATCAGTTCTACTGTGTACTCAATCATCAGTTTCAATAGTGTACTCAATCATCAGTTTCTGCGTACTCAATCATCAGTTTCAATAGTGTACTCAATCATCAGTTTCAATAGTGTACTCAATCATCAGTTTATGCTGTGTAATCAATCATCAGTTTCTGCTGTTTACTCAATCATCAATTTCAACTGTGTACTCAATAATCAGTTTCAATAGTGCACTCAATCATCAGTTTCAAATGTGTACTCAATCATCAGTTTCAAATGTATACTCAATCATCAATTTTAACTGTGCACTCAATCATCAGTTTCTGCTGTGTACTCAATCATCAATTTCAACTGTGTACTCAATAATCAGTTTCAACTGTGTACTCAATCATCAATTTCAACTGTGTACTCAATCATCAATTTCAACGGTGTACTCTATCATCAGTTTCTAGTTCACACATGATATAAATTTCATTAACTGTAACATCATTGGGGGCCGTCTATAAAGTTCGTCACACTCCGGAAAAAGGAGGGGGGGGGGATTAAGAAGGTGCGACAGTTTGTGACACGAGGTGGGGGGGGGGGGGATTTTTTTGGCGGCACAATTTTTATCACAGTTATAAAACATGAAATTGACAGTGATGTTAAACTCTCTGTTGTGATAGATGTTTTCTTACAGAAGATGTCACTTTTACACATTTTATAGTCAAGTGTGTTTTAGATTAAATTTTCATTAGATCTAAATGTTAATTTTTGTGACATGTTTTTTAGTTCGAAGGTGTGACGTACTTGGGGGTTGGAGTCTTAGATTTGTAAAAGATTGTGACGGGGAGGCAGGGTGGGGGGAGGGGGGGGGCTATAAAAAATAGCGTGACGTACTATTCGGACGGCCCTTAATTAACATTACATGTACGTGATAAGAGTCAAGACTCGTGCTATACCATTCAGTAGGCATTACTTGCCAATGGATATAAAGAAAAAAACTAATTATTTTGTTAAAAACACAACTTGACGTCGCAAAAAAATAATAAATGTCTACTCACGTTGTGTGATTTGATCTGAGGAATGACGTTATCTGCTCAATTCCACACAGACCGCGTTCTGATTATGTCCACCCGAAGCGACTACGGCAGGCACCAGTGATGGTGACACCATCTCCGATGAAGTGACATGGTGACAACAACTCGTACGGTGCTCCGGCGGCCCCACATTCATCTTTTCCCCCCGCGCCTTCACAAAGCCGCGCGCCGGTGGAGAGAGAGAGAGAGAGATCGATCGCGTCGCGATAACGAGGCTGGTATGCTAAGATTTGAAGAGGCCAATGTTTCAAGTGGAGCCTTCGGTGTGATGGGTCGGGGTCTAGGGGAATCTCTTTAAAAGGGAATACTTCCGACACCCACTCGGCGCTATTTATGCCACGCATAGAGACAGATAAACATTGGGGAAAAATAAAATAATAATTTAAAGGGCATTTCGCAATGGAAAGCGATGAATGTTGTTTCCGATATACAGTTTTTTGTTGTTTTTGTTGTAATTGTATAACGAGCCCGCCCACGAGGCGTGGCATTGAAAATGAGATTTTAAAATATATTTATTATATTGCAGTTTTTTTCTTCTAAATTGTGTTGAAAAACCTTGAGACTGTTTTGACCTTAATTTGCTATTTTAAGACAATCGAACAAAGAAATGCCTATGTGCGTCAAAGCTAAACTTGGCAGTGTCGCAGTCGACCAGCGGTGGCGTAGGCAAGGGAGTGGGGTGGTCCGCTGGGGGATATTTTCGGCACAAAAAGAAAATACCGCAAGGCATGATTTTATTTTTACTATACTTTATTATGAGATGTTGGAACTCTCGTTGGTTAAATTCTAAACAGTGTATTTAGAAATTTATTCTGAAACAGTTAAATTGAAACCAGCAGAGGCGCCACGTTCGGCGGTATTTGCCCTCATTGGATTTAAGAGCAGCGCTTAATGATTTATATATTGTGTGGCGAAGTTTACTTTTCATTCACCAAAACTGTGGCTATTTTGGATAAAAAAAGGGTTACCCACCTTGGTCTAGGAAGGGTTTTTTGTTAAAACGACACTTTTCAAAATGTTCAGGCATCAAATAAATTAGACTGCGGCTATTCGGACCCGGGTCCGAGAAGTGAGAGTTTGGGTTTATTAAAAGTATTTTAAAATTATTGTAAGGTTTGTAAGACAAAATTAGTTATCAAATGAAAGATAATTGAATGGACTATATTTTTGTGAACTTAATTGTTCAGTTTAACTAAAATAAACTACAACAAATGACATCCGAGTAGCATTTAGTCAAAATGGACCCGGACACGCAACGCCCCTATTCGGACCCAGGTCCCTTGAGACTTTAGATTTTTTTTTAAAGAAATTGTCACCCATCGTTAAATGCGTTACGTTGACCACTGCGCAAAATGCCTAATGTGTTATGTATAACATTTTACACGATTTCCCCGTGCTTGAATTTCGCTTGACCCAAATTAGATCCCAAGCAGACTTTAGCGTTTGTTGTGGGCGTGGCCTATTCGTTTGATGTATCTTGTTGACTACCGCATTTCCAATTGAAGCTTGTAAGACTGCCTCCTAGTATTTTGTAGAATGTTTGCGATTGTTCTAGAAATGTAAACAAATTCTGAGTAGCTTCTGGAAGCCAGGGCTTACGCGTCGGTGGACCCACCTAAATAAGGGATTGACAGATACAGAGATCCAGACGGAGATTCAGATAGGTTTTATTACCTTTACGAGACGTGGATTATTCTTTGCGTTCTTATATATGTGTTTATATCACATTTCATCATTATTAATTGGCACATTATTCTAACTGTGTTAACTGTGTACCGGTACAAGATCTACCATACTGTAAGTTGATGATTTTTAATGATATTTCTTTTCTTTTGTAATTACATTAATACTTATTAAATCTTATTAATTGTAACTAGAAACTGTTTTGGGTGTCGTATCTTTAATATTATTGACTCTATAGTATCGTCCTTTGTTAGGCACTGCTTACAACCAGCCAATTAAAATTAAAATAGGAGATTAATTTCTCATATTAAAAGCCAGTGCGTAACAAATGGAAAACATTTTAAACTATTCTGAGATCCGAAATATTTAATGTTTGGGAAGAGGGCGCCGAAATTCAGGCTTTGCCCCGGGGGAAGCTCTTGCTTATCACAACCCTGCTTATGAAATCTTATTCTTAGTTCTAATATTCTGGAGAGAAAAGAAAGTGATGGAGAACACATTCCGTTGAATTTAGTTTATATTAACTTAGAGAGAATCAGTGTTTATGTGGCAAAGCTTCTTAATTAAAAGTTTGTTTTAAAAGATAAACGAAGTGAATTGAGAATGAAGTAAATGAGAGGGTTACAGTTTTGTATTACTAATGAATGCAGTCAACCTGGGACTGCGACAGTCAAAAGCTGTGCAGTCCGAGCCAAAGATTGAATTTCAATGCCCCCCTTTCCAACAGGGATATATATATAATATATATATGTGTGTGTGTGAAAAATATGAAATTGGCGCCCTTTTGAAGAGGCGCCCAAAGAGGATGCCCCCTTTGATGCACCCCCCTCCCATTCTTTCGTTGTACCCTGAAAGCACAGTTTTACACACACAAATATTTTGTTACCATTGTTAGTGGGCGATTCTTTCTTTTTTTTCCCCCGTGTCAAAACCTAGTTACGCCTCAACTTGTAGGGTGTTGGCAGGCTGAATGAATGATATAGCCTACTTCGGCCCGATATAACTAAAGGTTTGCCGACCCCTGCCTTGGACCCTTTATAAGCGTAGGCAATGCAAGCCATTTCGGCCTCGGATATTTAAGACTCCCAACGTTGTGATATGAAGCTAAATGCTTTTTTTAAAAATATTTGCAAGGGGTTCTCCCAAAGGCACACGATGGCTCTGTATATATGTGATAACATAATATGCAATGTAAGCCTTCTGCTTTTAAACTTATATGACTAACAGTCTTAAAATCCACATTTCAGATTTTGTAACATTTATATCAAGTGAACATCAGACCAGAAAACAGACAAATCAATGGAGTGAGTTGTTGCTATCAAGTTTACACTAAGTGAACCGCGTCAGACCAGACAATCGAGGCCGACTGAATTTCGGTGTCGGTGCCGAAAATAGCCATTTGGTAAGTTGAAAAAGTTAACTTTCGGTTTCGGCCGAGGCTTTCGGCCGTCTCCCAGAAGTCACAATTTCACTCTGCCCGTCGGCCGGCAATACGATACTCATTATTGCTCGGCGTCTTGCTGTCATCGTGTAATAATATATAACAAATCCTGTACGAACACTGCTAACAGCTGCATGATGACCTACATGTCCAATATTTCCAAAAATAAAATTACAATAAGGCTAAAGGAAAGGTAAATAGTTTTGTGGGGGGGGGGGGGTGTATAAGGGAATGGTAAAAATTATATTATTACTTTTGTTTACAATTTAAAAAAAAACACTTAAATTCGGCATCCCTAGGTATATTGAATTCATTCCTTTGTGACACTCATCTTGATTTACCATTATCGATCCCATTAAAGTTGCCATAGGCAAAGGGGAATAATTTTTGTGAAAAAAATCGTAGGGAATGGTAACATTTCTATTATTATTTTTTCTTTCAATTTAATTTAAACAAAAATTCGGGAACCTTAGGCTTATTAAATTCATTCATTTATCGAGATTCACCATGCCATTATCATGGAGGTGAACGTTGTAATTGAACAAATAAGATGTGAAAATAGTGCACGAAATTAGTCACGTATAGGAACACAAATCTAAGGGAAGAGAAAAATAAAACCTTATTTTATTTATGCAGTAGGCCTACTGTGTGATCGTACTAAACCTAGCTCAATCAACGTGCTTGTTCTATCTGGGTCAAATCTATTATAAGCCAATAAATGATAATTGCGGATGAACGAAATATTTAAATGACCAATAAGAACGCATGTTTCCACGAAAATGTATGGATTAGCGGAACAAAAAGTTCGTTCAAGTTCAAGGCTTATGTCTGGACATAGTGGACCATACCATTAAACAGTGTATGGGTTAGCGGAACAAAGACTTCGTTCAAGGCTTATGTCTGGACATAGTGGACCATACCATTAAACAATGTATGGGTTAGCGGAACAAAGACTTCGTTCAAGGCTTATGTCTGGACATAGTGGACCATACCATTAAACAATGTATGGGTTAGCGGAACAAAGAGTTCGTTCAAGGCTTATGTCTGGACATAGTGGACCATACCATTAAACAATGTATGGGTTAGCGGAACAAAGACTTCGTTCAAGGCTTATGTCTGGACATAGTGGACCATACCATTAAACAATGTATGGGTTAGCGGAACAAAGAGTTCGTTCAAGGCTTATGTCTGGACATAGTGGACCATACCATTAAACAATGTATGGGTTAGCGGAACAAAGACTTCGTTCAAGGCTTATGTCTGGACATAGTGGACCATACCATTAAACAATGTATGGGTTAGCGGAACAAAGAGTTCGTTCAAGGCTTATGTCTGGACATAGTGGACCATACCATTAAACAATGTATGGGTTAGCGGAACAAAGACTTCGTTCAAGGCTTATGTCTGGACATAGTGGACCATACCATTAAACAATGTATGGGTTAGCGGAACAAAGACTTCGTTCAAGGCTTATGTCTGGACATAGTGGACCATACCATTAAACAATGTATGGGTTAGCGGAACAAAGAGTTCGTTCAAGGCTTATGTCTGGACATAGTGGACCATACCATTAAACAATGTATGGGTTAGCGGAACAAAGACTTCGTTCAAGGCTTATGTCTGGACATAGTGGACCATACCATTAAACAATGTATGGGTTAGCGGAACAAAGACTTCGTTCAAGGCTTATGTCTGGACATAGTGGACCATACCATTAAACAATGTATGGGTTAGCGGAACAAAGACTTCGTTCAAGGCTTATGTCTGGACATAGTGGACCACACCATTAAACAATGTATGGGTTAGCGGAACAAAGACTTCGTTCAAGGCTTATGTCTGGACATAGTGGACCACACCATTAAACAATGTATGGGTTAGCGGAACAAAGACTTCGTTCAAGGCTTATGTCTGGACATAGTGGACCATACCATTAAACAATGTATAGGTTAGCGGAACAAAGACTTCGTTCAAGGCTTATGTCTGGACATTTTAGTTGGCCATACCTATCAACAAAAAATCGACTAAGCTTTCCACAAATACCAAATATGGCTTTGTATAAAGTATAATATAAAGTAAAGGACGACCAATGGTCATTTACCCCCCACCACCCAAGTCAAAATTTTCCCTTACCGTGCTACTTTAAAATACATTTTTAACAACTTTAATTGCTTTTTACTTCAAATTTTAAAAGCCAAAGTATTTATTAGATGTTTACTTATTAAAATTCATTTTTTGGGATAAAAATTATATTATTATCAACACTTGCTGCCAGTGGTGTAGCTAGGGGAGGGGGAGGGTCCAAATTCGAAAGTCCCCCTGAGCCCCTACTTGAGGGGGGCCCCCAAAGGCATGTCTGAAATTTTTTTTAACATTAAATAATGTCGAATGTCAAAATGCAGGGGCCCCTAAAGAGGCCAAGCCCCCCGGGCCCCCAAATCCCTAGCTACGCCACTGCTTGCTGCCATCATTTTTCAAGTACCCGTTACGCAGAAAGTATGCGAGAGCAAGTTACAAAATATCTAAATCTTTTGATTTCGACCCGAAGTCTTGTTAAGCTTTTGGTTACTGCTCTGCCCAAAGTCATTTTTAACCTCGGTTTGATTTGGGTTTCGTCCGAAATCATAAAATTACATGCGGTCAGTCTCTACCAGACAACAAAGTCACATGACAAGAAGTTTTTGTAACATTTACATGTGAGCTGGTTCTGACCAGACAGCAAAGTCACTGACAAGAAGTTGTTATAACATTTACATGTGAATTTTTTTGACAAGAAGTTTAATAAAATTTGTATGAGAACCCGGTCAGACCAAACAACAATTTCATCTGATAGAACAACAAAGTCAAACTATTTACGTCATTTACATTTATTGATTTAAAAATGATATTCGTTTACAAATGAATTAAGAGTTTTCATGGACAAGAACAAGACATTGTTAGACTTTGCCATCTGTATAAAATGAGATGAAATTGGTTACATGATGCACAAGGTAATTATGGGGAGGCTTAAAAAAACATGACTAGTTATTAAATGTACAAGTGGATCACAGGACAACAATGTTAGGGGAAACATCAGGTTCAAATAGAGCATCCTGCTGTTCACAGCTCTAGCATTTTAAATCAATTATGTCTGGAAGAAATTAGAGGAATTTATAGACTGGCATGTTTTTAGACATTAGAGGGATTTATAGATGGGCAAAAAGGGTATTTAAAAATTAGAGGGATACATAGACTGACATGTTTTTAGACATTAAAGGAGAGATATAGACAGGGAAAATTTCTTTTTTAAATTAGAGGGATTTATAGATGAGACAAGTATTTAGAAATGAGAGGGATATACAGACGGGCTAGTTTTTAGATATTAGAGGAATATATTGATGAAACAAGTATTTAGAAATTAATAGGGATATACAGATGGGACAAGTATTTAAAAAATCAGAGGGTTATATATATATATATATATATATAGAGAGAGACAGGACAATTTTTAGATATTTCTGTCTTTCGGTTTACAAAGATAATTCAATTCTAAATCGAGGTCATTAAAGTAAAGTTAAGTACCGATGCTGTAGATCCATGCATGTCTTATTAGAGAAGCTTTAATAACTTTGTAGCAAATATCACCTACATAAATAATTACAAAATATGTAGAGTATTGGCCTGAACCATATATGGCTTGTACCAATCCTGTTGTACATTTATTTATTATCTACTAAAGTGAAGTATTTAGATCAGGGATTAAAATGCTCCATAAAAACAAAACATGCTAGTTACGGCTTTAAAATGTAGCAATTGGTGAGACGCTGCTAAAATAATAGTCAGAAATTATTATACCACTCTTTGTGGATACACACACACATATAAATATATATTATAGATAATGACTCCATGGGATGTGTTTCATAACTTTAAAAATTGGGAGACAATTTCAATAATTTGACATGTTATCTACCATACAAGTTGTTGAACATTACGAAGGAAGCTTTATAAAAAAAAATATATATATATATATATATAAATACACATACAAATATTCAGTTCACACACACAAGTAGTCAGTTAACCATATTTAGCTCAGGTGGATTTTGGACATTTCATTTACTTGCACATGAAATAAGTCCACTATATTTTCCCCCTTCTTTGCCATTTTTAAATGCAATTATTGCTGAAGTGAAAATTAGTCTGAAGTCATGACCCTTGTGTTTACAGTCTTCATTCAGACTATGTGTGAAATAAATAAATCAATCTTAAAACCCTTGGCATTGCATACACAATTTTTCAGACATATCATTATTATACTCTATTTTGTAGACAAAATATAAAAATTGTGTTCTCAATCTTCAATTAAGACAATCAATAATTAATAAAAATACCCCCCAAACAAATTACTTCATAGCTGACAATCAGTCATGTTGTTGTACAAACAGTTTTACAGAAGATGCTTATGTTCCTCAATATAAATAGATTAATTTAGAACTGGTTTTGAGAATCTTGATCAAAGGGAGAGCAATACTACCAACAAGAATGAAATAAAACTTAACCTCAGTATAAGACAGGGATGAAAGTAGAAAACATTTCTGGCCAGAAAACAATTATTACTTCATAAAAAGAACCATAAATTGAACGCAAATAATGGTCAGTTATTTTCTCTGTTTGTTAGCATTGACATTTTAAACTGGAAAGGGATTCTGTATCTTATTCTTGGTAAGTGGTAGAATAATGTTTCTCCCAAATGTTTAAAAAAAAAATGAGATTGATTTGAGTTAGTTACTCCCAAAACAAATATATCACCATATTATCATGATAAACACATGAGATTTGTACGTAAAAAAGAACCAACGCCAAACCAGTAGATCTAGGAAATTTAAGTAAATAAACTTAAGGTTACAACGTTCAATTTTCATAAATGTGGCATTATTAAGCATTAATATTTTTAAGTAAATGATTTTTAATTAAATCTCAATAAGTAATTCGACATTTTTTTTTTAATAAGTAAGTTTGGCATTTATTGTATGGACAACTGCATTTAATATAAAAACTAAGATGACAGGAACTGTTAAGATTTTTAAAAGTTAATTAATTGAATAGAATATTTATTTAGCATTACGAGAATACAAGAAAATTTCTCCTATCAGAAGAATCAAAATGTTCAAAAAAAGCAAATTTAATTCTCAAGGGTTGCACTGAAAAATTATGCGTTGACAAGTTTAAAACAAAACACACACAACTTCTCAAAGGGCAAATTGAATGCTGTTGATACTCTTTCTAAAGCTGACTTTTTGGGGGAAATTATCTCAGAGGAATAAGAGTAGTGGTTGGCTTATTAGCACGTCTTAGGAGGTATTGTATTGCTTACGCTTGCATCATATTTTATGGGGTAGGCTTTTCTTCTTCTTCTATATTTTGAGGGGGCCGCGATCAATATTGATCATTCTGGCTCCTATACTTAAAAGCAGATTATACACTTTTAAGGCTTTTCCCATCCTAGCAAGGGGGAGTCAGCTTATTAACCAACAGACTTTAGAACTATTCTCTATGGTAGCTAATTGTGTGAATAGCAATGGTTTGGTTATATACAGAGGATTACAGGATCAAGAGAAGAGAAGAGATTTGGTTTCACCCCATATCAATGGCAAGATAATACCACATGCACTGAAGAGAATCATTGCTGAGCGGTATAGGACCCGGTGCAGTGCCCACAAGGGCTCAGATTGGAACACAAAGTACACAGCATACATGGCCACAGCAAAGAAATGTCCAATCAAGAGGTAGGGTTTAGGATTGAGCCTGCAAAAGAATGAGATTTAATTTAACAAAATACTTTAGTCAACACTTCTCACCAAAAGAATATTTTGAAAGTGTGCTTGTCTTTAACTACGCTGGGGATTCATAAAATATCATTAATTACATTAGATGAAATTATTTTTGTACAAATGATGTAAATATAAGTATAAAAATGTCATATGTTTGAGTGCTGTGTTTGAAATTGAAAATAGAAATATGTTTTTATTGCAATAATTTTCTTTGATATTTTCACTATCACATTTTATATTCACACCACATCAATTGGTGTCTGTATATCATAGCAACAAGAAATATACAGGGTTACTCCCCCCTTAGCTGCACACCTTTTAAATGCAAATAGCTTGTTTAAGGACCAATACTCATCAAATTTTGAGTTTTTTTCACGATGAAAAGCCCTTTTGTTAAACATGAACTCAGATGATGAATTTGATACCAATTTAGATGTGATTCTGATGATTCATTGTTTAATTATGCTAACTGTAGTAACACAGATTCCTTCATTTATATTAACAAAGTAAAATAAACATTTCCGACTTGACAAAGTTATTGAGTTTACTGTCTTATACTGCCTTGACATTTCACTGTACTGGAAGAAAGACCTAATGTGGATAGAAGGGGCTTTTTACTTTATATTTGCAATATGGATTTTAATTGGATAAGTCTTAAAAAATAGTAAGTAACACACACAACAAAAAGAGAAACACAGAGAGAACAGCCAAACAAATAAAGACAACATAGATTCCCATTGTCATTTGGTGAATGTTGACACAACAACTGCCAGAGAACACATGATCCACCCGCACAACCCTTAAAACACTAACACTCCCCTGTGTTGATTTCAGACAGCATGACATACAATATGTATTGCTACCATTAAACACTTACACTGAAAGTAGGCTGACAGGTCCATTGACACATTCCCCTCCAAGTCTGAAGTATTCAAAACAAGCTTTCTTCATACTAACAAGATGAGCTGGAAAATGAAAGTTATTAAAATTATTAAAATGTAAAAAACGTTTAGAGAGAGGTCTAAACTATCTAAAGGGCCCAATGAGGATGATCATATAATCAATAAACTACACATGTCATTAAGCAAACATCTTCTAAAATACAAAAAAATATCCAATATACATGACTTTAGTGATTAAAAGTGTATTGCATTTTAACTGTAGGCTTTTATGAAATTAAAATATAAAAAAATAAGTACTGTATAAGAAATGAAAATTATCATTTTAGTGCATTTACTGTCACCCCATTGCTAATGTTTGGTCTCACAGCAATATTTGTTATATCTGGAATAGTAACTAATCAACTGAAGGGCTCAAAGGTCCATTCTGTTTAAAATCAGCATGTCTCTGAGGCTTCACTAGTTCCATGAGCATGTCCTCTGTCATTTTTTCATAGCTAAATGTTACCTATACAAGGTGGAACTGAGGCTCAAAATCTTGTTAAAAATGTTTATGGCAGAATTGAGTTACACTTTTGCCCTGAATTCAATGTTGAGATATAGGTCAAATCTTTACAGGAAGCTGTGATACACATAGTTAGCCAATTGGTGTTACTTAATGCATTTTACCCTTGATTTGACAGTTGAGTTATTAGTATTTTAAATGTGATAAACTAGGTTTATTGAGATAGGAAGTTGGAACATCTTTGTTTTTGATGGCATTTATAACTTTTAGGAGTAGAAACTAAGTGTTATAGAGAGCTTGTTTACATAATATTTCTTGTGCGTGCCCTCTGATTGACCCCGCATGAGACGCTGTGTTCACAAAGGGGTGTGGCTTAGGCCTTTGATGTATTCTTGTTTACGCCACCAACTACTAAAAATAATTAATCTGTTCCAAGTAGTGTTTTGTAGAATGAATCTGATGGTTCTAGAAATGCCATGTAGCTTGTCGAAGGCAGGGCTTAGGCGTCGGTAGACCCACCTATATAAGGGATTGACAGGCTCGGACAGAGGGAGATTTCAGATAGATTTTCTTAACATTACGAGGCGTGTTTTATTCTTTGTGTATTTGTGTGCTCATATGTGTTTATTTCGCATTATTTATTGGCACATTATTCTAACTGTGTTAACTGTGTACCGGTACAAGATCTACCATACTGTAAGTTGAAGATTGTAATTATATTTTCTTTTCTTTTGTAATTATCTTAAGACATAATGAATCTTAATTAATTGTAACTAGAAACTGTTTTGGGTCGTATCTTTAATATTGTTGATTCTATGGTACAGTCCTTTGTTAGGCACTGCTTACAACGAGCCAATTAAAATTAAAATAAGAGATTAATTTCTCCCAATACAAGTCAGTGCGTAACACTAAGCATCTTAATGCAGTAACCAAATTTCAGTGTGATAAACAAGTTCCCCATATTTACTCTTAAAACATCTGTGATTTAATCCTTTTGAAAGAATGAAACTGACAGTTATAATAGAATTATCCATAAATTTTTTCATATGTTTAGGTATATGCTATTGTTATGGTTTTTAATGTCCTCTCATTATACCTTGTTTCTAAGAAAAAAAATTACCATCTGTTGAGCTCTCTAGTTTTTTTGTAAAGCATGGTAATACAGACCTGTTTACTCTTACGATTTTGGCGTACAATGCACAATTTTGAGGTGTATACATTATATATACTGTATGTTTATTTTTTTTACTATTAAGATAATGTATAGAATGATTTTGTGATGATATTATATGATTTTAAGAGTTTGAGGGTAAATAGGTGTGGTAATACAGTAATAAAATAAGTGGAACTAGAATTAATGTCTCATACCTGGCCTTTATTAAAAAAAAAAATTTTTTAAAAAATAGGAAAGCACCTTAAAGCATTATTAAGACTCTTAGTGTTAATCAGTGTAAAAAAAAAAAAAAATGTTTTTTTTCCAAATGTTAACTTACTATTTTCAGCAGCAAACAACTCATACAAGGCTTGAGCAAGAACATTCACCACAAATGAATGATTATTCTTTCTTCTCAGGTGGAACACTCTTAAAGCTTTGATGATAGACTCATAATCTGAGAGATCAGGAATTCCCTTGAGTAGCTCCCGCCAGATGACTGCATCATTTAAGCACACACTCATCCCTCCTCCTGTCAGGGGATGTCTCATGTTGTAGGCGTCTCCAAGAACTAGAGCCCCAGGACGCTCTAATGGACTTGGAGGGAGAAAGCTGTTGGGCATGCTTCTAACTCTGCCATTGATAACTCCATCTCTGAATGATTCTTGAATGTGTTCTATAAAATTAAATTCAAAACCTCTATTGCTATGCTACTTTTTAAAATCAAGAAATTCAATTTAAATATTAAAACCATGAATTAAATATATTATGAAAAAAACAACTGAAAATGTATCACATGGAACGACATTAGTGACCGGAGCTGGAGCTCTTATGGACCCCCCTGTAACTCCATCTCACAGGACCTTTTTCAGAGAGGGAGGTGCCGGGAGGCAGCTCTACCGGGATGTTTTGCCCTAGTGGTGAACTATCTGGCTACCCCAGGAACGCCAAAGTGGTAGCTCCCATAAATTTGCCATTTAAAACGTAAGGAGTGGATTTCCTACTGCGTATCACTATGATCTCCCCCGCCACACTTGGGGCAAAACATGGTCCTATCTTTTTGGCAACTAAATGACTCCATTTTAAGCAGTCACTTAGTTCCTGGCAACACTATTGTGTAATACTCTCCCACTTTATTTTTTTTTATTTCAAGAATGATTTCCTTAAAAAGAGAAACAAACCTGGCAGTTGGTGACAAACTGAATCCAATAGATACTCTTTAATATTCTTAGGCATTAGACCTCGGACATCTACCAGGACACGTGTGCAATCAGAAGAAATCTGGTAGATCAGAACTGGGCTGGGGTTAGCAAGGACAAGTTCTGCATGATTGTTGATTTTCTGTGGGCAGTGATGCATGAGCAGCCCAACAAAATGAGATGTTACTTTAACTTCCTCCTTGACCAGTTCTTTACGGAATTTGGAGAAACAGCCATCCACTACAAAGGTTAAGGGGGCAAATATCTCCTGAAGATATTGTATAAAAAAGGGACCATTTAAAAAAATATTACACTTCTTTTTTCACTAAAATAATGTTAGAGCAGTGTTCCCCAAATGGTGATCCTCAATGGCACCGGTCCGCAAGCATTTCATTGCCGGTCCTCAAAACATTAATTTAGGAGTCAAATAAAAAGAAAATGTAAAATATAATCGGTGCCTGGTGCTATTTCAAAACGTGTCCAACAAAATTAAAAGTTTTGGAAACGCTGTGTTATAGCATAATGAAAGCAGGTGTGTTTGCACAACACCATTTGAATGATTGGAAAAACTTTCCCTAACAATTGATGACTTATAAAGTTTAACATTTTAATTTAATTTTGAAACATCAAACCAAAATTTTCAGCATAGCTAGCAGTGGAATATAATTAATAAGGGGGAAACATTTAAATTATGTTGTAGTACCGGTACTTAAATTTCAAAAGCATTACACACTTTTGGATCTTCTTCATCCTTGGGTTTATACCTAACGCCTATCACAACTCCATTTTCTTCTAGAAGTTTACTGGCAGTTCCTTCAATGTATGTCACACTGAAATAATTTAGGAACAATAGGTGCCATTAAGTAATTTTAAAAAATGCAATAAAATATTTTATACAAATTTATCATCAAAAACAACAAACTGATAATGTGCAAAATTAAATTATGTTTTGATGCCTTACCTTGTGATTAGGAAAAAATGTGTAACCATTCACAAAGTAATCAAAACAAATATGAAAATAAAACTATTTCCGCCAATTTATAATAGGTTATAATTAGATTGCTAAATTCTGAAAACTTAAATTATTAATCAAATAAAGACACTTTAATTTACTCACTTAGGTTCTTTTTTGGCTTCTTCTCTAAGTGCCATAATAAATCTTCCATGATGAAATGCAGTACCATCAGAATTAAGCTTGGCTGTTCCACTTTCTGCAAAATTTTCTGGGTAGGGCACGACAACCTCTGTTTTGGCCTCTAAATTGTGTATGACATATCCCTTGATTTTATGAGCATCTAAGCCTTTAATGCAATCTGAAATATATTATTTTTAAAATGATAGTGATAGGCTCCTTAGCTTTTTAAAAAATGAATACCAAACATTGAAACATAAATTGGTTTAATTTTTTTTTAAACTAAAAAGATAATTGAATTTTAGAAAAAGAAGAAATGTCAACATTAAAATTTTTTATCACTTAACTTGCCTGCTAATCCTAATTTTGTAAGGGCATTGACTCCCCCAGGTTGAAGCAATTCTCCAACAATACGGTCAGGTTCCTTGAGATCCCGTTCTATTACAGTAACCTTTCTTCCATCCCTTGCAAGCACTGTGGCCATTGCTGAGCCAGCAACCCCCGATCCAATGATAATAACTTCAGGGCCATTTTTTGAAAACTTTTGGCTGGGCTTTGTCACTCTAATGGGCTGTAAATTGCATATGAAATAACCATAAATAATAAAAAATAAGTTATAATAATATACCACATATAATTCAATATCAAAACAAATCATTTACACAAATAGTATATCACATACATGTTGCGCCCTAGGCCCTCTATTTTATTCATTGGGCAAAATGGCTGACTACATAGATAAGAATGTGTGTCGTATCTGCATCCGGCCTGTATGTTGCTAACCCCAGTTCTAGATATTAAAAGTCAAGTAGATCTCAAAACACTAGATTAGATATGATTAATGAATCCAAGGGAGGGTTGCTGATTAAGGACCATAAGACTTTTTCTATTTATTAAAATGTTGGAATATTTGGTAAATTAAATAAAATAAATTTTATTAATACTTAAGTGACCTGCATTTTTTCATTTGGACAATTAAAATATGACTGAATGAGAATGGTTTAGCATTAGCCAGATTCAGAATAATGAGAATTGCTTCTTTATTATTTATTTTTCACCAAGAAAAATGTTAGTAAAATAGATTTAGTTCAAATTTTCTGGGTTATGCCAGTTATGCATTTCTCCCATTTTAAAATTATCTAATCAGGCTTATACTTATTGCTTATGAAGTTGTTTATTTCTTTTAGATTTAAGTTTAGGTCTAATAATAATATAAACTGCCTGCCGAAGTAAAGCCTGGCTTGGTATATCAATTTCTGTAGGCTTGCTTAAACTTGAGACTTGAAAAGGCCATTGTTGAATCATTCTAGCAGTATAAGTTTTACTCATACTAATAGTCTTGAGTCTAACTCATCCCAAACCAAAGATGAAAGTCTTTGGCTTTGGCCCCAAGTCCAAGTCTTTGGCTGCTTCTTTCACTTTCAGCTTTAAGATTTCATTTATTATTTTTTATAACCACATTTTTTAGTAATAATCTTATATTTATTCTTAAACTAAAGTCTAAATCTAAAGGTGAACTTTTAAAAATTAATAATCCCTAGCCTGTCCTAGTGAGGGTGTGGAGAATAATGTGCATCCATAGAATTCAAATTACGTAAATTCCGTAAATGTAAATAATAGGCCCAGGTTATTTCCCATTTTGATAAATAATATTAAAATGATTCATTCGGCCTATGCCTATACTGCTATACTACAACTACAATACTATGCTTACAATTTACACATTTTAATTTTGTTTTCAATAGGGTAGTCCTATAACTACAATAATGTTCTGAGCCTAAATTATAATTATAGTTAGCACTATTACTATTATTACTGATTGTATATTTAATTTCTTTTCTTTACAAAAAAAAGTTTTAAGCATTACCTTTTTATGTCGGTGGACCAAAAATAATATAGTTGAAATTAAAACAATTCCGAATCCCAAAAAGACACTTGAAAAATTCAAATGAGGGTAACCCCACTCTCTCATAATTTCAATAATCATATCAACGGCAGGTATACAAACTGGTGGCTAGAAATTTCAGTTTTAACTTATTATATAACTTTTAGCTGACAATAACAAAGCCGTGTTCTCAGTGGCAGAAGAGCGAATGTGCGCTCGCTGTCACATCTTATTCATTTACAGGACTTTACTGGAGTCATTAGAGACCGAAAGTTGTCTGCTGATTTCTATGGACCAATCAAAACGAAGTAAAATATTTTCCTCGTAGCAGCCATTTTAGAAAAGAATAATAATTATTCTTTATATTTTGTTGAGGATTGAAAAAAAAAAAAAAAAAAAAAAAAATAAAGGGAAACTGCACCTCAATGGGCGAACAAATTAAATTACATTATTGTAAAAATGGGATACATTTATATAAAAATTCTAATGTTTTGTTTGTTGCAGAGAGGGATAATCAAAATTTGTGGCATGATTTGGTTATAAATAGCCATGAAGGGTAACTTAATATCAATTCAGTAACTTCTGAATCATTCTACTCCCTTTTATATCAGATGAAGATGTTAAGATATTGCCACTAATGAGCCATCNCAAAAAAAAAAATAAATAAAAACAATAAATAAAAAACAAATAATGATATAAAAAATCGTCACAATTTTATTAACATAACACAAATTAAACACCTTCATCATTTCATACGGATAAAAATATACCGTTACAACTTCGTGTCCACACCCCCCCCCCCGGCTACACACGTGACATCGTACGTGGATGGCCCATTAAACTGTAAAATCAGGGAGCCCTCTTGAATGTCTTAATTAATGCCATTCTATTACACTTATTTTGTAATCTTCTATTTAACGTGACTTTGTTTATTTTGATTAAGGGCAAGCTCCTAGGCAACCTCTTCTTCTCTTCCAGCTGCGGTGTGAGTTAGACATGTCCTCCTTTTGCTGGACACCTGGCAACCCTATGTAAGCTGAATGAAGGAAGGCCATATTCCAAATGATCTGCTGTATGGAGAGTTGGCAGAAGGGACAAGACTTATTGGACAGCTGAGGCTGCGATTTAAGGACCTTTGCGAAAGGAGCACGAGGGAAGCCAACATAGAAATCAACGAATGGAAGATCATCGCTGAGCAACGTTCCAGCTAGCGAACAGTAGTGTATGAAGGAGTCAAAAAGGCAGAAGATGCGCGAAATGAAGCCCTTGCAACAAAAAGAGCATAACAGAAGGCCAAATCTAACCAGGAGTTAAGGTTGTCCAGCGAGAAATGCAGCCGAGACTTTCCTTCCAAGATACCTAGTAAGCCATTTGATGAAGTGTACAAATGACAAAGCTACTCCATCGTCTCGCAAACACGGAAGGATGCCGAATATATAGAAGAGTCAGAAAAGTCACTTTGATTTTGAATTAAGCTTTGGTTAAACGTGATGACGGACAAAACAAAAAGCATTTTTGCTAAACATTTTCGTAAATTTATTCACTGAACCTCATGGGTGTACTGTAGATAGGAAAAGTTAATTTACCCAACACAACTTTATTCATTTGCAATTTATAAGGGTTGTCTAAACAGTTCAACTAATTCAATTTCACCACTTCTGCGTCGAATTTGTATCCATTATAATACAAATATTAAATGCTACACGATATTATTAAAGGGACACAATGACATCAAATCTACTTTTATATTTTTAAAAAAATTAAGTTTATTTTCTGAAATTTAATTTATACATATATGAATATTTTTTGTTGTTCTCGGATGAAGGCATTTTCCGAAACGTTTGAATTTGTATTTTCTGTAATCAAATGACAGAGGAACGAAACGAGTGCATCACCAATACCTCAGATGAAAAAGGCTCAAAGGCAGACATAGGCTTAGATGGATGGAAGATGTGGAAAAATATCTACAACAACTGAAAGTCCAAGCATGGAAAAGAACGGCATTAGTTAGGTCTGAGTGGAAGGAAGTGGTGAGGCAGACCAAAGCCCTGCATTGGCTGTAGCGCCACAGGGATGAATGGATGGTAATCATAATTAAAGCATAACCTATATTGTTTTATGTACACAGATTTTGTGTGTCTCATTAATGATATTATCTGAAGGCAAATGCAAATTTTGTTCATTTAAAAAAAAACTCCATTGCAATCCCAGTTAGACGAAGCCAAATGATCAAAAACATGCTCCGTCCGTGGTGGTGTCGGATTAAGACTTATGGGGGGACATAATAGTGGTCGGGATTGTGTCTTCTCTCTGGCTTACCTATAGGAGGTGTGAACGATGGGGGTGACTGCCCTGGGGGGCACTTTAGGGTTACACGGGGTAACATCCTAATTCAAATTTTTTTAAGGGACCTGAGATTTTTTTCTCTTTAAGGCCCCGGCTGATACATTGGTAACCAGTTCCGCCTGCCTGGCTGTGCCATACGACCTTTTATTATTGACATGTGAACAGGGTTTCTTTCAGAAATTTTCCCCCGGGGGGGGGGCACTTCAGACCGCCTGCCTGGCTGTGCCATACGACCTTTTATTATTGACATGTGAACAGTGTTTCTTTCAGAAATTTTCCCCCGGGGGGGGGGCACTTCAGAGTTTTCGGGGGGGGGTGGGGGGTGGGGGGCAGTGCCAGCAGTTTCAGCTGATTTATTGTTGGACATATTTTTGCTCCGGGGGGTGGTCACTTGGCTTTCCTGGGAGGGGGGCACTGCCCCCCGGAGATATAGCTGAAAGAAACCCTGCATGTGAATGACTCGCCCGCCATCTTGGTCTCCTCAAGCACGAGCCATGGGCACGAAGTTTACACGTGTACAACAATTTCTGCGACCAGTGTGCAGCTTCTTGCTGTTCTGGTCTCTGTTGTTTTCCAGCGGCCTAGCCAGTTAAAGTAAGAATTAGTTGGGAAGTGTTCCGTCCACATCTGAATTACCGAGCTTTGATGCTGGCGTGTTAGCCTCCACTATGGATTGGAGTTGCTGGGGCGGGGCATGTTAGCATGTACACATCTGGCATTCGTTCTGTCTGAGCCGATTTCCCGTACCACAGGGGCGTGGGAGGGGGTGGGGAGGGGGCGTTGCGATTCGGGTGGCATTATTTTTTTAAATTTTTTTTATTGATTTTATATGGAGTGGGAATTTTCGATCTACTGTGCATTTTTTTTTCGTGGAAAAAAAGGGGGGGGGGGGGCAAAAATTATCGGCCCATCCTTGGGCGGCGCAAACCCTAGGTACGCCACTGGTACCATTTTGTCCAAAAGTGGCCCCCCAAGCAATTTTTGAGTCAGGTGATTGGTTTTGTTGGTTGGGGCTGTACAGCCCCGGTTTTCGCCGGTATGTCTTCTTTTACGTTGCCCCTTACGTTCACGGGACTTCGGACCATTTGGAACGTAACTTTGACTATATTCGTTTCAAAGTTTCCCACATCATATGTTATGGCCTCAAGTAAGTGAGTGCACTCTTTTCACGATCTCTAAGCCCATCATTATATAAATCGACGTGCTCTACATGGTCTGTGTGATGGTGGCACACTTTTGGATTTGGCCCCCGGGCAGCTCTTAATCTTCTGCAGAAGAATGAATTTTTTTTTTCCAATTGAAGAAATAGAAGTAAAATGGCTTCGTCAGCCCTCAGGTCTATAAGGGCAAACGTGAGATGCGTTTGCAGTTAATTCAAGACAATAATCAATTTTACTCATTTTCATGTAAATTTGTTCACAATAAGAAAAGGTAAGGAAACCACGGGTGGCTGCCACGCCCCATTAGAAAAAAAAAAAAGGCTGAAAACTGTTCTAAATTGTAATTAATGAAAAATATTGGCATTATATCAGTTGATTCTAATCCTGCATGAATCCCGAAAACAACTTTTTTGTTCCTTTTATAAGCCCCCCCCCCCACTCCCCTCGCTAAATCCATACGATCTCACTCGACTACTTCTTCATCTCCAACTCTCCTCCGAACACCTACGCTTTTTCCCTAGACACCCTCCTACCCATGTGCCGCCTTTTAAGTGAAAACAAGATTTGATGTCTCTGGTACCAATATATTCATCAAATTAGTCATTTACGTTCAGTCAGCGATGCAATTGTAATTTTTATGTGTAGGCTACAGCTGCAGTCTTTTCTAAATAATAAATTTGGTAGCCCACTAACCTGCATTAGCTTTGGCTTAATTTTAAGCAATTAAGTATTAAGCCCCCTGAGTGCATTTTATGATTATTTTTTGGTTGGTTTTGCCGGCGTGCTTGTTGGTGGTCCATGGCTAAACTAAGTACTAAGGTGCTAAGAAATATTTGCATTTATAATTTTACAAAACCCATATAACTTTGCATAGGCGTAGCGAGAGTGTTTGGCGCCTGGGGGACAAGATTCGCGCCCAGGGACAAGATTCATTTTAAAGCGCCCCCTTTTCTTTTTTCAACCCTCAAACCCATTGTTTTCACCAATAAAATAATATAAATAATATAAAAGCACATTTTGGCGCCCCTAACTAGCTGGCACCAGGGGACATCTGCCCCACTTCGCTACACCCTTGTAACTTTGGCTAGTCTTAGCTTAGGCTATTTTTGTTTGTTTGTTATGGCTTTATTTTATGTACTACTTGGTTGTTCTTTACAGTTAATTGCATACAAAAATGAATTGTAGCAGGACAGTAGCATGTTAATGGGCATGGGACATGACGATATTGAATGATACATCTTTCAACGAGCTGCCATAATAATTAGTAGGTTCATAAATCTTATAATCTCCAAATTATTTAATTTCTTAGTTGATTTTTCTAACAAGGGCTTTAAAAATGGTAAGGGTATAGTATAAACATAAATAAAATATGTGGGAGTTTTTAGTTAAGCATACTTCTGGTGTTGTATAGTCTTACCATATTAACTCAGTCCAGTTTAGCAAAAATATATGGTAAGCTACTCTACCGCGGTCCGTTTATAAAACACTGATTACTGTCAACGATTTGTACGTCAAACTAATATAAGATTTGATAACGTGATAGCTAGGTTCAGTTTTAACGAAAAAATATTTTTTTAATATATGAAAAGAATTATATATATATGTTGACTCTTATTTTAAATAGCCTTAACTCTAATGCCACTCTCGGGCATTTAGTCATATTCAACGAAAGTAGTATTTTATCGTTAGAATAGACAAAGCATGGCTTTCATCTGTGAGTGTTGTGATTAGTTGTGAATCGCAACATAATTTGATGTTCATTGAATAATAATCTTGGAATTAAATCAAAACTTGTAATAGCAAGTATGTTATAACAATTTTTAGGAGAAGTTAAACCCCGTCTTTATCCCACCCCCATAAAAAAAAGAATTAATAAATTATTACTAAAGAAAATAAACTTAGTACTTAGGTAAGAATCTGTTACTGTTTTAGTAGTCTAGTAGTGTTTTAGTTTTAGGTTAGCTTTTTCCCCTTACTAGTCTTTCTTCTGTTACTCGCACACCTAACCAAATCCATCCACGATAACATGTAGACAAGCATACTATATGGTTACAGTTACAGACTGAGTTTGAGCTAACTATGTAACAATCTATGTAATAAGACTAAGTAAGTAGCCTACATTTAAATGAAATACTAAGTGATACTAATAGTAATAGTCATAGCCTATAGACTATAGACAGTCAAATAAATTTGCATAATCTTATTTGTCGTTTGACAGGGATCATCCCAATATATGGAAACTATTTTTGTCTGATCTGATCAAATTTGTTCCCCGTTTCAATCTAATCTCATCATTTGGTAGATTTTCATTTATTTTATTTTTATTTTAAGCTACATATTTTGGTCTCGTACACATCATAGTATAAGTATCAGAACTTGGTGTTAGTATCTAATTCCAGATTTACTTTTAAACTAAGCTATCATCTCAGATTATGATTAGAGATGGAAAATATGTGATTTTCTGATTTGAAGTGTCTACATGTCCTAGTGCGCAAGATATACGTCCGGCGGCATGTCACGTGACCGCCGGACGGCTAGTAGTTTTTATAATTTCGAACGAAATGCAATGTAGTAGATCTTGTGTGGTCTACTGGTAGAGTGGTCGCTTGACGATATTATGATTATTATCAATACCGGGGATAGGATCGTTTTTTTTCTTCCTGTTTTAATTAAAATATTTTATCCTATATTTAAATTATCATGTTCATCAGCAACAGTAGTTTCATGAGAAGTTTTTAAATATTTTGTAGCAATTTAAACAATTTAAAATGAAATCTTTGACTTTTATTGGTTGCCCACTACATACTGGCCCCTAATTTATTTTATGGATTACTGGTACACAAACTCAAATAGCAAACTAAACAAAAATGTTTACAAGCCACTTTCACTTAAGTTTTTTTCTATTATTTGCATGCAAGATGTACATTACTTGGTAGAGAAATAGATTTTAAAATTAACAATAGTTTTGA
Organism: Lymnaea stagnalis; assembly: GCA_964033795.1. Taxonomy (NCBI): domain Eukaryota; kingdom Metazoa; phylum Mollusca; class Gastropoda; family Lymnaeidae; genus Lymnaea; species Lymnaea stagnalis. The sequence continues at coordinate 1,623,766 of CAXITT010000062.1, forward strand.
ATCATTCGCGGTCACGTGATAAGGCTGATGGACAAAATATCTCTCGGCACTTTGTTACGGCGGTCATGTGACCTGGTCGCCGGACGAATATCTCGATAAAGTATTCTTCCGGCGGTCATGTGACTTGGTCGTCGGACAAATAGTGCGGGAGATATACGTCCGGCGCGCCTTTCTGATTTTGACAGAAACCAGACCGAAAGTTAAAAATGACTTTCGGCGGAAACCATAGCCATAAGCTTAACAAGACTTTAAATTGAAAGATTTAAATATTTCAAAACTCGTTTGCACGTTTTGCGTTCTTTAGAAAAAATTATGGGTGGAATATCAATATGTACATTCTTTTTATCAATTTTAATAGATAAAAATCTAATGGATGCTTTGTCTTTTACCATACGACGTTTAGTATACTAACATAGTAGGCCTACTATATAATAATATTATAATAATAATAATTATATAGTATATAATTATTGTACGAAATAGTGATACATGCACAGGTGAGTGTAGGCTTATGATTTAAATTAAAGGCTATTTTATGCCTAATCACAGACTGTTTACTTATATGATTTTGGCATACAATGTACGATTTTGGGATGTCTTTTATGAGTGTATGCCAAAACCTCTTAGAACTACAAATTTACGAAACTGGATTAAAAATATTCTTCTGGTCGTTTTTTCGATTAAAAAAATTATAATGGAAATATTACTATTGCCTAGTATTTTTTTTCTTTCTCAAATACTCTTTGCCTGTAACTGAAAATAAACCAAAATTTAACGTTTTTGTTTCGTCCAAAACCAAAACTATGCCAAAAGTGATCAAATGGCAACTTTCGGCACCGAAACTGAAACTCAGTGGGCCTCTAATTCAGATCCAATAGCAATTTGGGTATGTGCCCTTTAGCCCATGCCATGTTGAAGAATTTAAACACACTCCACAGCTGTTCTTTGTTTGTATTTAGGGTGTTAGTATTAGTCTGGTATTTTTGGTTGATGATTTAGGTGTAAGACCTGAATTGCTGGACAGTGGAAGAAGTGAATTAATTAAGCTAAAGTTAATGTTTAAAGACGGTAAAGCTAACTTTCTAAGCTTGTAAGTTGTATTTCACAACATGTGTTTATTTCATTTATTGATGAATAAGTCCACTTTGTATATGAGGCGTATGCAAAATGTTCCGCCTGCAACCTACTTTTTATATTCCATAATCTTCTCATGACTATAATAAATCTCCATCTGTTTAGAGATTTTCCCACAAAAAAATAAAGATATTCCTTAGAAAAGTATATTCAAAAGAAAAATACGCAAGTATTTAAAAAAAAATCCATTTTCGTTTTTAATATAGGCCTAGAGTAATTTGTACAATGTCAATTAGTCCAAATAAGGCCTGCCTAAATTATTTATATAAGTGATAGGCCTAATGTAATTAATTTATGTTTTCTAATTGTTTAAATTTATTTTCTCTTCATCAGCCTGTAAAATGGCCTTTTCTCAGAATCCAAGTAAAATATTTACTGGTTTTAGGGCATTGGGTTTTGTCAGCAATCATATTCCTCTTGCTACTCGCTACCATAAAAGACATAAAGACAACTACGTGATAACATGTGTTGGACGGGCCTTTCATGTTTATAATGTAAGTTTTTTTTATGGCATAGAGATGTATGTGATACCATTATATAATATGTTTATAAAATATTTGTTTTAAGGATTAAAAGAAAACTTTAATTTAAAAAAAAAGCTTTTTGAACACACACACAAACACATTTACTTTAGATATTTTCAAAACATTATAGGGACTACAAAAATGCATTTGTAATGTTGTTTCTTCCCCTGCTTGTTTTTTAACTGGAGCTATTTATGACTTATAAAACTTTATTTTCAGATCAGCAAGCTTGGTATAGTTGCTGTTAGTAAGTATTTTGGTTCAATAATTGAAAAAAAATTTGTGTTGAATTTTGTCAGTTTTGTAATATACTCTAAAATCAGTGTATTTTAATTATTTTTTAAATACACAAAGTATTTTGCTAATGTCTCAAGTTTAATTTCTTTAATCAAGTTAAATCTTTAACTATTTTCAGGCCTACAATTTTCTTTTTGTTTCCCTAGGTGACTCACATCCTGAAGATATAAGTGCAGTAGCTGTAGATTTCCGATATGTCTTCACAGCTGCTGGAAAAGAAGTCTTTTTAGTAGCGAGAAACAAAAAGGTTCAGCCATTTAAAACACGTTTTACATTTCTGTCATCATTATTTAAAATAACATGTAGGCTACATGATGCAATTTTCAAGGTAAGAAATGTCTGCATAAGCATATTCCAATAAGGGTTAAACCTTAACAAACAGAAATTGTATGTTTTATGCAGATTGAAAAGACACTCAAAGGACACAAGGCTGATGTGACTTTATTACTACCTTTTGGTCATCACTTGATTTCAGTTGATGCAGAAGGATTTTTGATTGTTTGGGATATCAAGTCCAAAGGTTAGTGTGTTGCTTAACTTTAAACAAAAATTAAAATTTATATATATATTTTTGTTATGCCTATGTATCTAGAATCTTTCTTTTTTTTCACTTAGCCTTGTGGCCCATTTGCGTGTTTCCATTTTGATCACTTATATATAGGATAGAAAAAAAATGTTATTGCAAATAATTTATCTGGTTGTGTTTCCTTATTTTCAGAACAGTATTTGCAAATTAAGTTTGACCCTTTGGCCTTTGCCGTGACTGCTATAGCTCATCCACACACTTATGTAAACAAATTTCTTCTTGGGAGTGAGCAGGGCACACTTCAACTCTGGAATGTCCACACAAATAAACTGATCTACACATTTGCAGGCTGGGGAAGTAGCATAACAGCTGTTGTACAGGTAGCTTGTTGACATTGGGAGGGAGAGCAAGTTTTTGTTTGTAATTTGTATCTAGGGAGCATAAAATAATTCATTTTAAAATATCTTACATTTATTTTTTTTCCTACTCATTTCCCTCACATGTACTAAATGTATAGCTTTAGGATTTAAAATTTAATAAAAAAATATATTTTATCTTATTTATTTTTCAAAAAATTATTTTGCAATTATAAATAAAAATCACATTACAAAATACATTTGCCCTTTTTAAATGGGATAGAAATATTTCAAGGAATACTTCAGTCTTTTCACACCCTTAATTCCCATTAGTCATCAATTTTTATTCCTGCATTTAATTGTAATGTCATATTGATTTAGTCTACAGCAATTGATGTGATGGCTATTGGTTTAGAAGATGGACAAGTCATCCTTCATAATCTTGCTTTAGACAAAACAATAGTAAAATTCAAACAAGATTTTGGACCAATTACAAGAATAGGGTTTAGAACAGGTATTTGTAAAAAATATGACTATTTCTAAAAAAAAAATTGGTTAGTTATGTCTTGTAATGTTGAGTTATATAATGTAATTATATTGCATTTGGAATGCATCTGCCTTATATTCAAGATGTGGCATGTTCAAATTCATGCAGTGTCATTAATAAAATGTGGCAGATAGCTGCGAGAAAATGGACTTGTGTTCCCAGTAAGGCAGTTTTGCTAGTGAGAGGATTAAAGCAGCAAAATACCTTCCAATTAAAGAAGATGGAGTTAACTAAAAATAAGCTGTCTGTGCTATGGGTGACTCACAAAAACAAAATAGGTGTCAAATGACAACAATTTTTGTAAAGTGCAACTTTGATTATTTGAAAAATGTACTTACTGTTACCATGCTCATAAGTTCTGTTTTACAATTTTCAAGATTTTGTTGAGTGCAGTAATTTGAGTGCAATAATTTAATAATTATTGACTATTTGTGTTCCAGATGGCCATCCAATGATGGTAACAGGAAGTGCTGCAGGGCACATAGCGCTATGGGATCTAGAAAACCGGAAGTTACATAGTTACTTGAAGGATGCCCACTTTGCCTCTGTCACTGGTCTTGAATGTCTTCCATCTGAGCCTCTCATGGTTACATCTGCTGCTGATAATTCCTTGAAGGTATGTTACAAAAATTTTCAAAAAATATGTATTTCATCTTGTAAGTAAAGTTCTTAGCATGAAACATTACAGTTCAATAGAATAGGTGTGGAGTCTTTGAAGGAAAAAGTGCTCACCAGCAAACTAAATAAGCATGATAAGGATGAACTTACTCTTAAATAAATTACTAAGTTTTCACCCTAAAAAATGAAATAAAAATAAATTTAGGTCAGTCAGTAACGCTAGACTCATTGAGTTGCTGACTTGGACAAAATGACTCAAGATGATAAACTCAAGACCATCAATTTAGTCTGTACTGTACTCATTCATTTACACACAATACAGGTTTGGATTTTTGATCTCCCTGATGGTGGTGCTCGTCTTTTGAGGCTCAGAGAAGGACACAGTGCCCCACCCTCCTCCATTCAGTTTTATGGCAATGATGGTCAGAACATTCTCTCTGCAGGTTTGTTCATTGTTAAATAATTTTTTCCCCCCACTTGAATGCATACATACTATTAAAGAAGGAAAAGATTTTAAAAAAAATATAAATTAATATATTTGTTTGATAAAAAAAACATGCACAAATCAAGCTTTCTTCAAAGTGACCAAATTTAACTTAGTAAAAACATAATGAAATTTGTGTACTGGTGTATTTTATTGTAGACTTAAAAAAGATTAAATCCTCAACAGACAGCCTTTGGGGTACATAGTTGAGTATCTCACAACCAGAAAAGTTATTAGGCTTGAGTTTATCCAGGGTTATTTCCAGCTGTGGGGGTGAAAAGGACTGATCTGCCTAGTAAGGCAGCTTTTCTTGGGAATGAGAAGACAGCAGCAAAGTTGTGGGATAATAAATTGCATTTCCAACTTAAAACAATATAATATAGTTCATTAAAAAAGTTGTTTAAGTTCTCAAACTAAATTAAAATTTGCCTTAATATTTTTGTCCACATCAGGTCATGATAGCACAATGAGATCTTTTTCCACTGTTCATGACAAATTTAACAAAAGTTTGGGCAGAGCCTCATACCTGAAGAAGGCATCAAAGAGGGCTGGTCTGAAGTTGGATAAACACAAGATGCCACCTATTGTGAAATTTGTAGCAGGTTTCTACTTTTATTTGGTATCTCTCAAGATACCTTCATTTTCAATGAATTTTCTTTCAAGCTATTTTAAAAAAGGGAGGCATTAGAAATTATTGTTTATTAAATATAGAAAATATGACCTATAAAATACCTTAATCTCCAAAAGAAGAATTTATTGCTTAAAAAGGCTTTATTGTGTTATTTTAAAGAAATTTGGGGACATGATGTGATGATAAAAATTGCTTTAAAAGTTATGCAATCCATTAGAGTAGATTAGAAAAATCTACCATACTTTTCCATTCTAAAATGCAGAGCCAAGCAGAGAAAGTGATTGGGACAATGTTCTGGCTTGTCACAGAGGACTTGATCTGGTATCTACCTGGAACTATCAAAGGTCTACAATGGGCAAACACATGATAACACATAAGAGATTCAAGACTGATGTTTCTGAACACTCGATCCATGCAACTGTAAGCAAAACTCTCATTGTATTTATTTAAAGCAGATTGACAATTTCTTTATGTGCTTACATACACTAGAAATGAGATGGTATTAATGTGTAAAGCAGTATTTAGGAGAAGTAACTTTTGATTTTGCTAAATCGTTAAAGTTTAATAGACCCTGGTGTCTGTTAGTTTTAATATTAATGATCATTATTTTAAAAATTAATTTGGAAAAGTGTTAAGTTAAAGATTCAGATAATTCTTGATTGCTTCTTTCTCAAGCTGTTGAAAGTGTTAAGCTGGAGAGATGAAGATAATTTCTTGTATGTTTCCTTCTCAGGCTGTTGAGATCAGTTCCTGTGGTAACTTTGGTTTCATAGGATACAGCACAGGTCATGTAGACATGTACAACATGCAATCCGGTGAATACAGAGCTGGTACACAAGGTATTTTTTTAGTTTGATTAAATTACTGGGTAACAAAGTGATATGATCAGTTAGATTTCATAAATTTGAACTTTGGGTATAGAGAAATACTTACTTTAAGAATATATGTATTTACTATAAGAATAAATGTATTTAAAAATATAGAGCTTAAGTGTAAATGTTTCTGTAAAGAAAATAAATAAAACGGAATAAAATGCACTTTTTGAAAAAATTGTAAAAAATTCGACGCAGCCCAACATAAGTTAAACACAAAATGTTGTAATGTTCCTATTTCAGCTCACTACTGCACAGTGAGAGGTATTGCTTGTGATGCTCTCAACCAGAAAATCGTTACAGCTGGTTCTGATGGCAATTTGCGATTTTGGCGGTTTAAATTTAAGGAGCTTCTTGGGGAGCTCAAATTAGATGTCTTCATCTCACAAATCTTGCTGCATAGAGACAGGTGAGCTCTACTCTAACCAGACATTACTTTTCATTAAATTATACTCATCAGTTTAACTTGATTCTTTCAATTTTATATATTTTATGTATTTATAGGCCTATCAATAATCCTACACCTCACTTAACTTCTATCATCTCATCATATGATGGGTATTTTGATCTACCCTGTGTTATATTTATTATTACATTGCATACAATTTAAAATTAAAACCAACATACTAGATATGGTTACTATTACTTATTTAAGTACTATGTTACAATAAGCTCAAATTAATAGAACATTTTTTTTTATAGTTCTATGTTGGCTGTTGCACTTGATGATTTCACAGTCAGTGTAGTTGATATGGATACCAGAAAAAAAGTGAGGCATTTTACTGGTCACTCATCCTCCATCTCAGACATGGTGAGCATTTTTAAAACTCTTTCTCGGTCATTGCATGTGCCAACTTAATACAAAGTTGAGGTGCCCTTTTCAAATCCTCCAATAATTTCATGATAATTTAAAATTGCTGGGTTGCCGAGCAGTCTAAACCGAGTAAAATCCCAAGCTTCTGTTCTGGAGTTGGGTTCCCATCAAAACCTAGACGAGCAAAAACATCCCCAGCACCCTGGGTGGATGGGACTTGTTAACCTTGGATGGCATCTTATCTAAGAGAAGGAAAACTCTGGTGATAACATTGACACAATGAAAATTCCGAAAACTCCTGTGACACTATAGTTGCCAAGCTCTATCATTCACATATGATGTTCCTTTGGGTTATTCAAGTGTGTAGAGAGAGGTGATTTGCTGTCTAGGGAACCAGCTTATCCTCTTTAAAAAAAATCCTAGGCCTTGTGATTTCCATTACGCAAGGTCTCATTGTGACAGAGGATCTCAGAGAATTTTTTTTTTAATAATGTAAAACGCATTGTTAAAAAAGCTTTCCATTTCCATGAAATAGTAGAACAAGGTATGTTGAAGCTTGAATTAATAGACAGGACAACAGATATTTCAATTATTATCTTTTATTTCCATTACCATTCAATGAAATTATTGAGTTATCTGGATTTATTTCATTACTCCCTTTTCTTATATAATAAAGTATCTGCATGTCAATGAAATTTTATTTTTCATGACAATGAAATTATGAGATCCATACAATGGTTTCAGACTTTCAGAGCAGATTGCAGATGGTTGATAACTGCAAGCATGGACTGTAGCATCAGAACTTGGAACTTACCAACTGGCAAGTAAGTCAAACATTTTGTGTCATGTGACAATTGTCTAAATTTTGTAATGATCTTTCTTTGTCTGACATTTAAAATGCGGTTTCTCTAAAATGAATTCACTAAGAGATATGTTGCTATTGAAACACTATTGCTATTGAGGGCACTGTAAACACACCATAGAGTGTACACGCTGACAAAACCTAAAGCACCAAGCCAAATCGTTGCGAGCGTTCGCAGAGGGCCTTCAAGACCATTTGATCTTGAAAGTTACGTCGAGACCCGAGATAAAACACCAATTTCAGCGAAATCTTTTAACAGAGCCGAAGGAAACGACGAACAATTTGCAGAGATGAGTCACCAGCAACCAAAACCAACATTTCAACAGCAGCAGAGTAGGAGAACAACTAAACAAAGGCAGCAGCCCTCTATAAACCAAGACCCGACCCTGCATGAAAATCATATGGAAATGGCTACTTTATTGAGCAGAGAGTGGAAGAAAGTACAAGACTGTCAAATAAAGGGAAAAGATGCAGATTCAGGTTATGAGACTTACCTTGATAAAGAGCCCAGGAAGCGTAGTATAGACAGTAATTTTCAACCATTTGATTTGGAAAAATTTTGGGGAACAAGGACACTAACAAATGCTTTAGGAAAGCCAACCAGCTGAGAGTGATGCTCCACGTGCCTTGTATCCATTATCCTGTCCTATATAACAACAGCAGCAGCAGCAAATAAGTCAGTGTTTTGAACAATATCGATCATGATCATCTTGTAAAGCATCATCCACCATGCAGCATCTCATCTAGATTGCTGGATGTCATTACCAGTTTGACATGATAAGTCCACAACCCAGGAATAGCTTTAAAAAACAGCCTCTTCTAGATAACTGACATTGATATGGATTTATATTTAGTTGCAATCACAACACTTTATTGTTTAGATACAGATTAATAAAAATGTGTTTTTTCTTAGTGAGCTGCAATGTTCATCAGTTTATTTGTGTTTTGAAGTATAAATTCAAAGTAGCAAAGGGGTAATGAGTTTACAAAGAAGTAGTAGGGGTGCCAGCTGTGGCGTTTAGAATAGCTGTGAAGTTTCTTATAGTAGCAGAGAATAATTTTAAAAATGGTCTTGTGTCAATTATGTGATAAGATGATGAATTATGCATTTTCCCATACCATATATTTTAAAAAAAATAAAAAAAATTGTGTTTTTTTTAAAAAGTCAAACATTATTATTGATTCCTTGATAGGCTTAGGTGTGCTTAATAATTTTGAAAAGAATTATTTTAACCATAGTATATTATATTGATTGATTTTTTTCTCTCTTACTGAAGAGCATGGGCCTATATTTGACATTGTGAAGGCTGGTCAAATTGCTGTACATAAATATTTAGGGAGACAAAAATTAAGTCAAGTTTAAAAAAAACTATTTTGAACGAATTCTCAGCTTTTTTTGATGACATTTAGAGGTGCAATTGGACACTGTAGAGAATCATTTTTTTTTTTTAATCTGGATAATTTGAACTCCGAGTTACAGCGCTATTTATTTCAAGATTTGTAGTGCAATACACTAGGCACATGTTTAAGCTGAACAAGATAAATGAAAGAAGAACAAGATAAATGAAAGTTAAGGGTTTTTTTTTTATTTCACCCCTTTCTTATTGTTTTATTTAGTGCATAAATGGTGTGTCAATTCACATTTTTTGTTACCTGGTTAGACTTTTTTTTTTTGAGCACATGATTTTCAGCATGAAGTATTGCAAGAGCAAATTAATTTAATCATTAAATTTTAGTATTGTGTATGACTTCGTCTATTCATTAAATGTTAATTGAAAAAACCTATGTATTTTCGGATGCCTGCATTTATTTGTACTTGAACAGAACCCTGTGAGAATATGATGAAGGGTCAAGCATTGATCCTGAAATTATCTGAAAAGTTTTAATAAGCAAATCAATTTTAGTTGGCTCCTCTGGTCTTAGTGGCCAGATCTTACTTGTAAAATTACGAGAAGAAAAGATTATTTTTTTAAAATATTAACGCTTTTAGGTTAATGGGTCAAGGCTGGTCAACTAGCATTACATTTGTTCATAATTTACTACCAGTACATAATAACTAGCATCACATCTGTTCTTAATTTGCTATGGTATGGACTCTTTTGAAATATTGATTTGAAATTGTACAACATGTGATCATCGTCAAAGCTCTAGAAGCTCTACATGCATAGGAGCCAAAATGATCAATAAATTGATCGTGGGCCCTTAAGATATAGAAGAAGAAGAAACAACTAACCACCATGACTTAATGCCCAATAAATTCTCTTCCATGAATTAGCCACTGGCTAGGATCTATTATTTTGTATATTTGAGGATGAGTCAATATTTATCTGCATTGCATTTGTGTTTCTCTTGGAAGCAGTCTTTTTTCCTTATCATTGCTAGGCAGGGTTTCTGTCTTATCACTGCCATGAAGTTTGAAGTTTGTGAGGAGGTCAGTTCCATTATCCCTGCCATGAAAAGGACCACAGCGGCCCTCCATTCCAAATGCACAATAGAAAAGTTTTTAATGAGTTTTTTTTGTTGTTTTTTTAATGTGTAATTGGGCTAAAATCTACCCAATACTTTAAGCACAATACAGGGAAATTAACTTGAAATTTCAAAATAGTTTTTTTAAGGTGTTACTCTTAGGTAATGGAACCAACAATTCAATGCTAAGTGCTCATACCTACACTTTTTAAACTCTCCAGAAACTCTGTATAGTGAGGGAAAACTCATCCTTTTAGATTATCTCCTCTTTTATCCACTAAAAGAGACCCAATGGGTTGTCAGTTGACCTTTAATTCAGTGCTGCAGGAAGTATACTTTGCTCTCAAAATATTTTTTTCCGTTTGTATTGAAATTAAGTTTGTGGCTGCAATGATGATAATTCATGACCCATCCTTGTACTAAATGAATTCTAATTTTTTTGCCTAGGTTGATAGATGTTTTTCTGCTGCAGTCAGCAGCAACTTCCATTTCTATGTCTCCTTGTGGTAATTTCCTGGCCACAATACATGTGGGTGATGTAGGTGTTTACCTGTGGTCAAACAAAACTCTCTACACACATGTGTCCTTGACACCTTTACCAGAAGATTACATACCAAAGTGTGCAGACTTACCTAACACAGCGGCTATGGATGAAGGTACGCTTCTATTTCTAGCATTTAATAATAGTTTGTGATAAAGGGTCTGATTGCTTATTAAAACTTCTAATCTTATCCTTTTTCTGGATAGAGTCATCTGAATTGGTTCAAAGCAATTTGGAAGAAGGTACTGAAGAGGACCAATACAAGTCCCCTGAACAAATTGCAGACGAGTTGGTTAGCTTGTCTCTTCTTCCAACATCACGGTGGTTGAACTTGTTAAATTTGGACATTATTCAAGTAAGTTGTCTGTAATTTATCTGTAAACATTTGATAGGTTATTAATACTTTTGAACCAAATTTTCATTGAAATGAAAAGTATTGTTAATATCATTTCTTCAGAAAGTAAACTTGTTTCATTACAATGTTATAAAACTGTATAAGTCAAGGGCAGTGGAAATATAATCATGTTAAATTTTAAAAAATAAAATAAACTATCAATACCTCAAGAGAAAATAAAGATTAATTTACATTAAAAAACAGTTTTATTATTATTTTTTTATCCAAAGAACTAACAATGTAATTGATGAGCATGCTTGTACAATTCAAATTTGAATGTAGATGATCACACATCTGTTAATTTATTATCAAATGTAGATGAGAAACAAACCCAAGGAACCCCCAAAAGCCCCCAAAGCAGCACCATTCTTTTTGCCAACTATTGCTGGGCTCCAGCCCCAGTTTGATGTAACAAATGCTGACTCCACTCAGAAAGTGGTGAGTACCAGCACCTGATAGCCTTACAACATTTCTTTAATAGAGTGATATCTTTTGATTAATTTAAGTTAATAAGAACTAAAAATAATTTGCAGTGCTATTTCTTTTTATGGGTGATTATGGTATGTAACATTTTCATTACAGTTTCCAAGGAACTTTACCATAGTGTTAAAAGAACCTTTTTTACAACCTTTAAAAACAGTTATTATTATAGTGCATATTACACTCATAGATTCATGTTTTGAAAAGTGCTTATGGATCTTAATTCTAATTTAAGTACTTTATGCAGTACTACTTTTCTTTAATAACACTGTTTTTGCTGCAACAAGAGTAAGTTAAACATTTTTTAAAAATTCAAATGTCATTGGATTTTATTATTTGCACTATATGTTCATAAATGGATCAACACTATTTCCACATTCACTATGTATTAATGCTGAAATTTTCTTAAAAATCTTTCTATATTATAGATTAAATAGGAAAGTGCATATAAGAACATGCATTTCAAAAAATTGACAATCTCTCAATTATACTGATATGAAGTAGAAGGAAAACCTTTAATTTGAACCTAGACTATAAATCTTAATTACTAAAGCTGTTTATTTTCCATAGCAAAATTGTTAAGGAAATAAGATTATTTTATTTGTACCCAGGACTATAAATGCTGTCTAAATTTAGTAAAAATATTTCTCTTTTCCCACATCGAAGTCTGAAAGCCGCATCAAGAGGCCACTTCTTGGAGCTTTGTCAGACCTTGCGGTACAGCTAACAAGAGCTCACCACAGCAGTTCCTGTAAGTAAAAGCTCTAAGTTGTTTCACTTCTTTTGTCACACACTCAATGTTTTCTTTTTGGATTTGTGAGTCCAATCTCATAAATTGTCTGGACTTCATATGTGATGTAAAACATACTTTTAAGAATTATCAATATTAAGAAATTAATTAATAAAAAAATCTTTTTTTTTTCAACAGCACTATAAGTTATAAGGGATAAAATAGTTACACACAATTTTTTCTTTTTTTGAAACATAATTTAATATTTTTTAGTTAATGAACCACATTAATTTGCTAATTAACTCAAAATCTTTTATTAATTAATTTCTTAATATTAATAATTCTTAAAAGTATGTTTTAATTCATTTTTGGACACATTTATTTGCTAAATCACTGAATTGTCTTTGCTGTTTCAGATGCAGATGTTTTAAGATCTATGAAAGAGATGGGTCCATCAGCTATTGACAGAGAGATCAGACTTTTGTCAAGTGATGATGGTGGCAGTGAAGATGTTATGGTTTACTTTTTAGAATACATTGAGGCCACATTGAAGTCGAATAAAGATTTTGAGCTTGCTCATTCTTACCTAGCACTCTTTTTAAAGGTAATATAGACTTTAAATTGAAATTAAATATTTCCAAGAATCTAACATAAAAAATGGTTTTGTGGTCAATGCAAAAAATTTGAGATTTTTATTAATTATTATTTAATCCGTAGTTTAAAAAATTGAAAGCATTATGTCGTTCAAAATCTCAGGGTTTTACAAGTTTTACAATTTTACAGGAAACTTTGGGAGTTATCAAGTATTGAAAAATTTGAAAAGATCATTTCTCATTTAATCATATTATTTTAAATTTTTAGAACTAAAAATCTTTTTAAAAATGTTTAAATTCTGACTCTCAAGTTATAGAGAGAACTAAAAATCTTTTTAAAAATTGTTTACATTCTGACTTCTCAAGTTACAGAGAGGTTAATAACCTAAACCACAAGTCAGACAACATAAACGGATTTCAGCAGCACTGTATTTACTATTTAATTGAAAAAAATATTTCTATTTCAAATAACCATTTCCATCAGGTTCATGGTGAAGAGGTGGCCAGCAAACACCAAATTTCAGCAGCTCTTGAAAGAGTTGCCAACACTCAGTTACATTCATGGGACAGGATACAGTTACTGTTACAAAAATCTTTGGGGTTGGTGAATTATCTCAGATCTGCTACAGTTTGATGACAGATGCTATGATGGATATTGAATTATATACTTGGAGGAATAGAACCTGCTAAATGTTATTAAATCCAGTTTATGAGTTTTTGCGTGTTCAGACATCTTACAGTAAAGATGGAATAAAGTCTGCTCGAGTTTAAAAGAGACCTGTTTCATTTTTTCTATATTTTGTGTCATTTTAATTATCAAGATTATAATATGCTTTGTGAGTATGGGTCTTTGGATAAGAATACAATTTATTAATTTTATATGTACTCATGAATATCCCTGTTGAAAGCATGGGCAAAGGCCACTTTAATGTCCAATGGAGGTTGTTGAATATGTGTTTAATCATTCTGGAAATAAATAAACAGCTACTTAATTATTGAGGTCCCAGGAAGCTGTCCCAGAGTAGGTAATATCTGAAGGCTATAACTAACTGTAAAGTTTGGAGCAGATTTTTTGTTTTGGTGGGTTGGATCGTTGTTTGGTTCTCTCCTCGTATACTCTGGAGCCCACAGTAACTGGGTTTTTGGGTCTATATGGCCAACAATTAGGGTTAGTGGCAGTTGGCAGCTTTAAAATGAGAAAGTAACACATTAAATTGATTTTAACATTTATTAACGAGTGCATTTCACTCATAAAACTCTGTTCAAATGGCAAACAATCTTGAGTACTGCCGATGCATTCAATAATAATCACATGTAATTCAAAATTGTATATACTATCTATTATATTTAATTTTAATCATGGCCTCTATGGCATAAAAGTATATACTATTTATAAAAATAAGAAATAATGACTGTTTTTTGGTACTCCCATTAGTAAGGCATAAAAAATATCACATAAATCTATTATTTTTTTTTACATCAACAAAAAATTCTATAAGACATTAAGAAATCTATTACTTATTAATAGGATATCACTAATTGTAATGAATAGTCCACCTATAGCTTTTTTCCTTATACATAAAAGTCAAAGTTGACAATAACAAATAATTCTTTATGTATCCATGCATGGCTCTTGCTCAATATGTGCCCAAAATAAAATACCCAGAAGACACCACAACTTAGGATTCTTACAAAGTTACTTTAATCCATATTTTGTCAAATAACTTAGTAAATAGGAAGGTCGCACATTGTTTGGTGGGTTATTTCTCGTTTATTAAATAATTTTTTTTTGAGAAATGAAATAATTAATCTCATGCCAAATTATTTCAAACAATGTGACATGTAACTTGGAAAACATTTAAATGTGAACTTTCAAGGATAAATAGATTTCTGGTATTGTATAACTGTTAAAATACTGATTAAATCCAACAAGCATAAAACATAGTACAAGTTACAGGTTAAGACAGCTGGTGGAGTTTAAAGAAAGATCCTATAAATGCAAAGACAAAAAATATTTCTTTGCCATTCAGTTGAAGTGCATGGTCAATCTATTAAAGAAACAAAGTTGACATGGGTAATTTTTTTTTTACATGCCTGCCATTAATCAAGCTCATCATGTCTTTAATATGACAATTTTTTTAAATAACAAAACTGTCACCATTTTGCCCAGCTAATAGTATACTAATACAATATTTTTATATCCCTAAATTCATTTGAAATAAAAATTACACAACTTTTCAGGCAAAAATATGAATCAATAAATAAATAATTTTTTGAAGAATACATGTTTTTGGGTATATATTGCATAAATATTTGCAAGATGTAACCATTCAAAGACATATGACTGTAGGGCTTTTTGTATCAGTACACAAGTAATGCATAGAACCCTTAATCAAGACTGAATTGAGAGGGAGAATGTTTTTAAATTAATGAAAATATAGATACAGAATTTAAAACTAAAAGGGTACTTTTCAGAAACAATATTTACTGGTTATGCTGCTGCTGTCAAACCTGGTATTACATAGATACAAATTAAAGGTTACTGGAATTATGTGTTTTTGATGGGTTGGATAGTCAGGCATCAATTATTTCACCAATTACTGCAACAGCTTCAATTTCCACAGTCGCTCCCTGAAAAAAAAAAAAGTTTGGATGAAAATCAACTTTCATAGGAATATATTTTAGGAATAGTTAAACTCCCCCCATAATAAGTTTTGCTTCACTGATAAACAATATTAAAATGTATTATGTCAAAACTTACTTTTGGAAGTGCAGCAACTTGATAAGCAGCCCTAGCAGGTTTGGTTTTTGGAAAGTCTAAAAGACAATACAAGGCCAATTCTCAGTAATATTTCATTTGAGCTTAAAACATGACAGCTTTGTTAAAAAAACAGTTTTTACAAAAATCTCCTGCTGAATAATTTGCCACTTATGGAAAGATGACATGATAATGTTAATTACACTCCTGTGAACAGAAAATAGATAGATAATTAAAAATTCTGACATAATGGTAAGATTAGTAACAGTGACAGGTAAGAAAATTATTTTTACTTACATTTTGCATAGACTTCATTGACAGCTGCAAAGTCATTGATACTTTGTAGAAGAACAGTGGTCTTCACAACTTGAAAAAAATGTAAACTCAGAAAAATAAAAAAACAAGACCTAATTGTATTTTCCTTTATAAATTTTGTTTCCCCTAAATCTTAACCTAAGCTAGAACTAGAAAGAATTCAAAGATGAAAAAGTTTATGTTCACTTTCCAGTTCAAAAATATGTGAATGACAAAGAAAAGTCTGATCACTGATAAGTTGATTGACCAAACCTAACAAACTATTTCAAAGTGAAACTTCACAGGAGATTGAATTTGAAATGCAGTCATATTGCAGTTGCAACTGTCAAACATGGCAGAACATTCATTCCTAAATCTTGAACATGGGGGATTTTTTAAACACAAGGTCACAATTACATTTGTGATTGGGAACCTATTCATTTAATATATTGTCTCTTACCATTGTCATAAGAACTTCCTGCTGCCTCTAGGATAGATCCAATATTTTTTAATGCCTAAAAAAGAAAGGGAAATGTAAAAAAATGAGCTGCTTAAATTAAAAAATAATAATATTTTCTTAAAATAAATTTTATTTCAGTAATGAATCTCATTGAAATAGATTAGAAATTAACAAATTCAATTTACCTGATCTGCTTCTGCAACTGCTCCTCCTGGAACAATCTCCATTGTCTCTGGAATGAAGCCAATCTGACCAGAAATGTAAAGGGTATTGTCCACTTGCACTGCTTGACTTAAAATTAAATATTTTCAAGAATTTTAATTTTGTATTATTTAATCACATACATATGATAAAAATGATATAATAATTATAACAATAATAATATTTCTACTTTGTTTTGTTTTTTTTCTCAAATGCTTGGAATTGGAAGGGACAATGGCAAGATTTTTAATTGATGTTTTAATTAGGGCCTACTTTGAAGCAATTCTTTGTCTTAAATTAAATAACTTTTCAAATAAAGTCAGTCCCATTGCCATTCAAATTCAAAGCCATATTAGAGTGTTTTGCGCCCGGGCACAAGATACAGTTTTTACAACCAACCCTCCTCAATTCTGAAACTTATGTTTTCATCAATAAAATACCCCATATAATATATATGAATATGATATTGGCACCCCCAAACTAGTCTGGTCCCCACTTTCGCCTTCTCCTACCTAGACTTAGATGTGTGATTTACTTATAACTTATACTGGTATGGATGATCCCCGCCTGTAGATGCTTTTAAGTTTAGGTCTTAACTTAAGTTAAAGTTAAGCCTGGCCTTAGCTTACTTAAGTGTAACTTTAGTCACTTCGACTTAAACTTTTTAGATTTAGATTAAATTTTGGCCAAATAAAAATTCAAATAATCGTATGAATCTTATTTATTCTTATGGCTTATACTTATATGGCATGGCAATGTATTTTAAATACTTCAATTGAAGGGAGCTTCATAAAAATTACCTATAAGGTCCAACCGCTTTTGGGGCCTTAGCAGTGCTTATTATTCTTCTTACAATTTTTGATGCCATTTCAAAAGAGGATATAATCAGGTTCTTTAAAAAATATATATATATATATTATTTATAATGCTGAATGAAGTGAATAGTATACGATACACGTATTAGCAACGAAACGAAAAATAGTTGAACATTTAAAATGACAAAAAGAATTTACAAAAACAATAATTATGAGAATCGAATCAAATTTAATTAATCCTACGCTTGCCATAACATAACTAACTAAAACTGTACTTAAAAAAACGGTAAAGTGAATGCTAGTGAAATAAAACAGAATGCGTTTTCTCTGCGAGAAAGCTAGTGCCAGTGCAGAGATAATTTAATTCTGTTAATTCCACTTAAATTACAATTCTGGCGTACCTCCAACTGTTCATACCTGTTGTATAACTTACGTGTCATCCATGCCATGCCATGCCCATGCCATAATCATAGTACTCAAAGTCATAGCTAGGCTATCTCAGAATATGATCTCTTATTTCTGGAATTTCCTGCTTCCTCTTCACAGCGCATCTCCCCCCCCCCCCCCAAAAAAAAATCATCCCAATGTCTTATAATTGATCAGGGCCGGCGCTAGGAGGGTGTGGGGGCCTTGGGCAAATTGAATTTTGCGTGGCCGTTGTTATATATTCCGCCGTTAGGATATTTAATATTAAGACACGTTATAGTTGTAGTCGTACTGGGGCCTTGCTGGTCAGACTGACTTTCAGACCATTTGACTACCTAATAACCGAATATTGTGGATAAGGAACTATTAGTAGGCTTAGGTAAATTATAAATATACTACGGGGCCTTGGGCGGTCGCCCTCTTCGCCATCCCCTAGCGCCGGCCCTGTAATGATAGTACTGAGTTAGAAAAAAAAAGCTGTCTCGCAGCGAGCTTTCATGCGTGGCACCCGGTTTTTTTTAAGCCATAGTAGGCCTATAATGAAAAAGTCAAAGTGCGTACGCGGGTCTCGGCTCGGTCATCTGAATCGGGTGGGGCAGGAGCTGCAGTCTTTAAATAAGGGATTAGGTCATCGGGTGGTGGGAGGGGTGTCGGCAGAATATGTGCGAAAATCTAAGCACAAATAAACTGAAACAATTTCTTATCATTTTCAAAATAATCAAAGGCTATAGAATTATTTCTGCGTTGTATTAATTTTAGTATTTTTAGGGACCATTCTCCATGATGATCATGCGTCTACAAAAATTGGGGTGGCCCCTTCATTAAATAATGGACATACTGTTGCTAATTTTGTTTTCGCAAAATAATTAGATATGGCAACATTGATATTTAGCCTAGTGATACATTTAGTCCACCGTAATTCACCGTTTGGTTCCGTGTGTGTGTGTGTGTGTGTGTGTGAAGTAATTTGTAAACTGATTAATTATTTCCTTGGGCTAAGCCAAAGGTTGTCAAGAAAGATATACCGTAGGGCTGTAGCAGCTAAACAGAGGATAAGGGTAAAACTTGTGACAACAATTTTGTAACAAAGGTTTACTGTGACTTTATTTGTGTAGTTATTAATTAGTAGCGTACCGGTACCTCATAAGTGTCTATAAACTATAAAAAAAAATTGGGGGTTGGGGGGAAGTCAGCTCATATTTTGTATATACACAAAAAAAGGGGTGGGGGGGGTGGGTCCAAAAATGCAACAGATAAATGAAAATAACTTCTTTTACATATGAATTTTATGAATGGCCCACTAGCATAGAAATAAAGAGCTGCTCATAATTTTGTATGCACCTAACTAATATAAATCTTTTTTTATTGCACAATTAAAAAAAACTATTTTTATTGAATGGGGGAATACTGAATGGTTCCAAGATATAAAAGGCCTATAAAACAAGCACACACAATAAACACAGCCATGATGAATTTACATTTCGTTTATTTTGGTCCAAAAATAGTTATTTTATACACAAGATCTTAGCAAGGGAGCAATTCAATATATGGTATAGTTAAAATGTCAGAAAATGAAAGCAAAAAAGTAACAAAAAACCCCTTCAAATTACACAATTTATGCAGTTACCACCCTTTGGAGGAAAGACTGTTCTCCTATTTCAGGTAGTAATGTTGTGCATAGTCCTGTTTATCTTGGCAACAACCAACTTTAATGCATCATAGCTAACATATCACTGAACGTATAATTTAAAGAAATAACCTATAAATTTATATTTTATAAAAATTTTATTTTTCTGAAAGATTCTCAAAGATAAAATAAAGACACATTCGATTTAAAAAACTAAAATGTACTAAATGAGAAATAATTTTCATGACAAAAAACTCCCATTAGCTGATGCGCAAAAATAAATTTCCTTTAAAACAACAAATTAGCAGGCTTAATTTATCTGCAATAGTTACACAGCATATGATTTTCAAGCTTTTGTCAGCTGAAAACTGTCAGGTGAAAATAATTTCTAATATTCAATAAATGCATGTAATTTGAGTCAGATAAGGACTGTGATCACAGATTCGTTTTGGGAAGAAAGATTTATTAAAATTTCATGCAGTCACATAAAATGAGACACATCACACAATTGCATCAGTAAAAACATTTAAATATTGGCCACTTTTCAAACCTATACAATTTATATTTCTGCACTCATTTCAGTAATATTGCATTTATGTTGAAATAAGTATTTGATACATTATTGGTTTAGTTAATGACACAAGCACACACAACTCACAAGATCAGACAAAACTGAGTGGGATGAACAACCTCTTATTTACCCAATGCATCTCTTCCAATGCAAGGGAACAGCATTTATCACACCTAAATAAAAGAGAGCCTTAGTTTTGTATTATAACATGATTGTTCTATGCTGAGAAAAAAATTGTTATGCGTTTGCAGAATGAAATACAGCTTTACTAGTAAATAATAAAATAAGACTAGATGTGTTTGGACGAAATCATCTGGTTTAGTAAAAAGCTTTATGACTGAGGAATCATGTCATGAAAACTTACAATATTTATACATGGTTATATGTAAGAAAAGTAAATAAATGAAATGAAAAAATAGTAAAAGAATAACAATTGCAGGATCTCTATTTGGAGGAATATTTGTATCAATTCCTTCAGTAAAGAAAGAGCAGCAATGCAATAACATTTTTAGAGAAAGAGCAAAGATGTCTCATGATTAATTTACATACTCTCAGTTGAAAAATGTACAATAAGTGGTTTATCACCAATACATGCAAAATTACTGAGTCATTCACACTAAATGCCATGGAAAAAATGTCTTGAAAAAATAGACAAAAAATAGAAATGAAAGCCAAAGAGAGACCTTATTAAAATGTAAGGAATACAAGGAATTTAAAAAAAAAAAAAGTGCAATTTGCTAATCTGTTACTAGAGAGAGCTAAAGACTACCATGTATTTTATCTTTAAATGTTTTTTAAAAGATGTCTGAAAATTGCCAAGAGATTTTTTAATTAGGTAAGCAAAAGAAAAAGGTTTTGTCTTCTTTTAATTGGCATATGTGTGTGTTTATATGCAGATGTATATTATAGTATATTTTGCAACAAGTTTAAAGAAACCTATCACAGAAAATATTTATTGCAATAAATTAAAATAGTTGAAACTTAACAAATATAATTAGATTATATTGTAGAGTAGACTCTTTTATATTTCTTGTTTAACAATATTAAACATAAGAGATAAATGATAAAATGCCACACAATTTTTTGTCTATTTCACTTGTTTGGATGCATATTATTTTTTAAATATCACTGAAGGTATAGCAATTTTTAGAATAAAGGCACTGGAAAATAAGACATATCAAAACTTGTATGTACACACTTGTATGTATACTTCATAAGCAGTATAGTCTAGAAATAAATTTATGTATAGTTATCACTGAATATCCCATATCTCCAGCCTATAGCTGGTTAATCTGGCAGTGACTTTATAGAAAACAAACTTATGATTTTGAAGCTTGTATGTGATTGCAATGAATATGTCCTCTCTTAGCAACAAGATAATTATTTATTGGACAAAATAGTTAATGCTTGTCAAGTCACAAATCAATAATACGACTCATATTTTGATTAATGGATTTCTAAACATAGCAGCAACATACATAATTTTGGACATTCATATTATGTAGGGCAGTATCAAAAATAGATATTGAGATTGTTTAAATCAATATTTCATAAAGCCAAATATTTAGCAAAATTGAGTGCATGAAATAAAAGACAAGTAAACATTAGTTAGAAATGTCTCATGCAATGGTTGGGTATTTAACTAGGGTACTGCAATATACTTCAGATGACATTTATCATGTATTGCTCTTTCTCATAAGGCAGACTCTCACTTACTGATTTGGTTAAGTTCATGAAAAATACAATGTTCATTTTCATCAGTTTACTGGGGGGAGGGGGGGGAGGGAAATTAGCAGCCTTATGGGAAGTGTAAATTATTTACAAAAATAATAAGCAGAGTGAAGAATATTAATTAATTTCCCTTTCTGTAAATAGCCCATCTTATTGACTAATTCCACCTAAACAAATAAAATATGTTAATGATGGCTTGAAGATTATTCATGCAGACACTCAAATAAGTTACAGTTAATTCATGTTCAGCTCAGGACATTGACATCATATTTGGCTTGAAGGATAAAGGCTGCTTAAGTTATTCAGTTAAAAAGGTATAATTAGAAAAAACAACTTTGCTTTAAATAAAGAAAATACTATATTATTTGTTGAGAAGTATTCATAATCAAATCTAAGTGAAAAACATACATTAAGGATATTAAGACGCTTACAGTTAATATCAAATCAACTTGTTAACTACCCACCATAAGCTGCTGGTAGTGCTAAACATTCTTTCTATCATGGCTATGAGCCACTGTGAGCATCATGGTTTGTTTCATAGTAAAACTAGTTATAAATTTAGTCCTACTTTCTTTTCAGTTCGAGATTTTCATTAACAGACAGGAAGTTATTTGAAAAACCACATGTGACATTCAGAATGTAAACAAAAAATGTAAATTTGTCATATTTGTTATATTTTGAGGGTAGTTACCAAGTTATTTTTCATGGCAACTTACTATTGAAGTGTAAAAAATAAATGTTTTGGAAATTCTTGAAGGTTAGTGAGCACATTTTAAAAATTTTTTGAATGCTCTCTCTTGTAAATAATAATTTAATGATTTTAACCCTAAAAAATTGTTTTAAATTCATCTTAAAGAAAATTAATTTATCTACAAAATGGTATATTATATATTATTTATAAAAATATATTAATAATTAAGAAAAAGCAAACGAATTTGTACGTTGACCTGCATCTGGCAGATCTACATTTAATTCAGCCATCTCCTGTTTTTCAACGCAGCAGTTTATCAGTTAAGCAGGCTATCTTTGCAATAGTTTTGTTAAAAAAATCTCTGTTCAGAGCATAACATCAAAAGACAATATCAGCAATGGTCAGGCCTGTATTTTAGAAATTAGTGTGTGCTTAGAATTCTCAAAGTTAGAATTTGAGATCAGTTATGAGACTTGGTGCTATGAAAGTTATGTCCCAGAAAACTCCTTTGGTCAACTCACATCTATAAGGAATGCTTCAGGGTGTATTATCATGCAATTAGATTTCTATTACGTTTAATTTTGTCAAAGTGACATAACAATGACCAGTTACAAAATAATGCAAAAATATCTCAGATGAATTCAGTCTAAAGTTGTTTTTACAAGCACATTTGTGGTATATATTTGGATAATCTAATAAATGTTTTTTTTTATTTGTAACAAATTGCACAAATATCAAATGTGTGAGATGAAATAACGAATATCAGTTAATACAACCAACAAGTAACTGGAACAAATCTACAGGACAACTTCTCACTGCTATTTGTCTACACTGTCGTGGCCATTGATGACTGAACCTTCTCTGCTGCTTGATCTACTCCAAGACAAGCTGTCACTGCATCTACTTGTCCGTGTAATATGCTGAGACACTGCATTCTGTTCTGCCAAAATTTTGGCTCCATTTATTCCCCTTAAAGTTACTCTACTTGGCTTGACCAGGAGGCCACAGTTTGGTGGACAGGTGAAGTAGCGTTTGCCCTGGACACTCCCATCATTCTTTCCTTTTGGTTTCCGAAGTTCCACTCCAAGCCAGGTTCCTTCTCCGAAATCAGTGGGTCCCATGTATCTGATTACACCTAAAGAAAAAAAAAGCTAATTATACAGTGCACATAAAAAATATTAATATATACATCGCAAGTATTTGTAACTATTATCATATACTCACTTGCACTACAATGAATAAAGTTTTTAATAAAATTTATCAACAAATATTGTTTTCATCTTTATTTATACTCCAGAAATAGTAGAACAAGCTATGTGGAAGCTTGAAGGAGAAAGACAGGACAATAAAACAAACATGTTTTGGCTTTTCCAGCTTCCACATACCTTGTTCTATTTCCTTCACACAGCTTGAACGCAGTCCTTCACTTGTTATTATTTATACTCAAAAGCAAAGAAGCAATATTCAACAAGCTTCAAACACACATCTCTGACATCTAAACTTTCCCAATATATGGTGGATTTACAATTTACACTCCCAAATTTTTACAAGAGTTAACAGTCAGCACAGATTATAACTTAGATTTTGTTTGAAGAAATACAAAATTAAAAGTTTATTATTTGTCATCTTTGTTATTTGTCTAAGAAATGCTAAAAACATGATGCAAAACTAAAATTTAAAGAAATATACTTAAAACCGAGTAGCAATAAGGCAAACAATATAAATAAATTAAAATGGTAAAAACACATAGGATTTGAGTAGAGCATAAACAGAGCACAATGCTAGAGTTAATCAACTCCCAGAGTAAGAATAGGCAGTTGTTAATATAAATCTCAGTCTTTAAAAATGGATAGAGTAAAAATAAAAGACAACAAATGTATATTAGATATAAGCAGCCTAAGTAATAATTAAACCATACATAGTATTTATGTTTAAAGTTTTAACAATTTAAATACTATGCTCCAGAATTTTAAATATCAGGACTTGTTACTTGTTGTTGAGAGAACCTCAAATCTCGATTTATGAAAATAAGTGCCTAGAATTAAAAACTAACACTAAAATTGTCAAAGATAAAGAAGAAATGATACTAGTAGTTTCCCTGGCTGCATGGAAATGAGTGAAACAAGAAGCAAGAGACTGCAATTTGTGTTGTTATCATTTAGCACTAGGCCAAAAGAACTGACACAAGAAAAATTTTATAGGAAATATTTTTTTTAAAAGATACCCTCAAAAAGTTGAAGCTCTTAAGATGTAAGCTTACAAAAATTTGATGAAACGAAATGAGTGGTACTTTATTATAAAGAATACATTTGGTTCAGTATAATTAATGTACCCAGTTTATACCAACAAGGAAGTCATGATTATAATACAGCTAAATTGTAAACCGACAGATTGGATAATTTTTGCTCATGCATGTAATTTTATTTTTAATTGGAAATACTCATATTAAAACTTTCTAAATCAGTTTAATGAAATGTTCAATGACACAATGTATAAATTGGACATTAATTTTCCCTGGCTCCAGGTTAACTAACTTACTCAAATTATGTTTAAAAAAAAATTAATTTGTTTTAAATTCTGTTATGAGAAGACAAGATGTCATTCAAACACCATGCATGGCAATCTAATAAATTCACAATGCTAATAAAACTAATGAACTTCATGTTTAAATTGCTTTACATATGCACTATTCTTGATTATAGTTTACCCATTGTTTATTAGTATTAAGCTTACCAGGTTAAGAAGCTCTGAAAATAACATTTAGCATTTGTTTTGCAAATTGACTAATTTTTAATAGTGACATGAATTTTGTTAATGATTTTTGGTTTGATGAATTGTCAGTCAATAACTCTAATCTGGCCAGTGCTAACAATGAAAAAATTATTGCAGCGTGCAAATATGATGCTAGCTATATTTTTATTTTTTTTGCATACTACGAAGTACCGCTCTAGAATAAAGTCTATTATTTAAAAAAAAAAAAAAAAAAAAAAAAAAAAAAAAAAAAAGGCTTAAACTGAAACTGGTTTTTACTTTAAGTCGAACGTCCAGCTCCTTCATCTGCTGTTTAAATTGGCAATAATTTTAGTGATGAATATGATAAGGATGAAATGTGCTTACATTAAATAAAGTTGAAAGCCAGCATGACCCACATAGAAATTTTCACTTTTACAATGTTAAATTTTTAAACATAGCAAACAAAATAATGTTCTGAAAATGTTACGTTTTATTGTGAAAAATTGATCAATACTTTTTTATAAAATCTGTAAACTGTCAAAATGATTTGACTAATGAAGTCTAAATTATTTGTTGAAATAATCAGAAACCTTACCCAATTCATTGCTACATAATACCATGACTCCAGGCTCCAAGATAGGACCAGGGCCTTGTCCAGGTGTCCGAGAAAGATTAACATTATGTTGCTTTGGGCTTGGCCTAGTGGGAGTCTGACTGCGAACTGGAGTGAAAGCTAGAAGTAAAAATAATATATTTTTATAACATAAAATTATACCATATAATAAAAAATAAAGAATAAAATATGATTACCATTTGAAATTTATAGAGACATTTGCATTGTAGAGATCCGATCCATATTGCTTTGTCATAAAGTAACATAAACTTCAATTAGACTTTTTTTTTTTTTTTTTTTAAACATGCAGCAGTGTTAGAATTATTTGAAAATTAATATACAATTAGAACAAAAGAAATCATTGGCACGAAAAGAAATAGGGTAAAATACTGGGTAAAAACAGACGATCCATATTGCTTTGTCATAAAGTAACATAAACTTCAATTAGACTTTTTTTTTTTTTTTTTAAACATGCAGCAGTGTTAGAATTATTTGAAAAATAATATACAATTAGAACACAAGAAATCATTGGCACGAAAAGAAATAGGGTAGAATACTGGGTAAAAACAGTGACCTGTCACACTAATTGTAACAGGTCATGGATTTTAAATGTTCTGTGTAATTCAAAGCAACATATTACTTGGATAAAAATGTTGACTGTTAAAGTGAGTGAATATTGCATGCCTCTGATTGAAAAAAATGATGACCTACACATGGATCTTCTTTCAACCTTTTCTGACACAGCCCCCCAGCTGATGGTGTCTAAAGATTCACTAGAACTGAAACGTTTGTCACCCAACCTGGTAAGACATTAAGAAACAACATTCTTTTTTATATGCTAGATAAAATGTAAGAAGAGACATCTGGGTAACCCATTCTATTACCCATTGAAGAGAGATGGAATTTTTCTGTCTAAAAATAACATTTCCAATTGCATCATGGATCTATAAATAAATTACTTTTGTATTTAAAACATATCCAAAAATATGTATTTATAAAAAATTCAAACAGTTATGCACTGGTTAATTTAAAGTGCTTATCGATCAAGCTAAGTGTGCTTTTTTAAAACTGAATCTAAAACAAAAATTTCATTAAATATCAAAAAGGTCTACACATACTTTTGTATTCGTGTCAGAGGTGCGAACACACCATGCTTTGTTTTGCAGGTGAAGTATCTGATGTTGTTAACAGAACCATCATTTTTCCCCACAGGTCTGTCCAGTTCCACTCCATACCAGGTACCTGAAACCCACGATTTTTTAACTACAATGACACATTTGCAGCAGTAAATCTAACACAGAGAAATGTGTACATTAAAAAAATATTTAGAAAATGAAGAAGCTATGTTTTTAATAATCTCAAAAGAATGGTTCTTAATTTTTTTAGTATCAATGAATACTTTCTTCATTAAAAAATCTTAATTGCTCCTTTTTATTAATCCTAGAGCTAGAGCAAGTTTTGCCAATAATTATTGACACCCGCTGTAAACTAATTTTAATATGTGACATCCATTTTAATTAGTTTTTCATGTTTGCAGTGACATTGCATAAGCCCTGAATATTTAAGAGCCACTGCTTTAATTAAACAAATACAATTTATTAGTTTTTGGTTCAGAAATTGATACATACACTTACATAAAACATTTTATTGAGGTTAAATATTCAATTTGAATTCATCCTAATAAAGAGTTGTGTGTCATAGTAAACTGATATAGTTTGCTATTTTAACGAGTCCAAAATAACATAATGTTAAAATTGAATCAGGTCATCAACATGATACCAACTCACCAGCTGCAAATTGCGTTTCTCCAATAAATTTAACAGTCCCTTTTCTTTGGCCAGCCACCACAACACGATCGTTACATTCAATGATTTCAGAATCTTTATGCTTGCTGAGACCTGATACAAATCAATAAGATATGGGAATACTGTAAACATGAGATTTTAACCTCATTCTGACAGTCTATGTTTATTCAATACGTCACACTTTGATTATCCAATGGCCAATATTCTTTTATGTGAAACTATTTTTCCATTTTACTAATAATTATAGGATACCATAAAATAACCCATAAAAAGGACAGAAGAACTTTAAAAAATGATGCATGATATAAATTGCATTATTATATAGAAATAACAAACCATTAACAAAACCATACATTAAGGCAATGTAACATAACTAAGGTTTCAGTCAATTAACAAGGATCATAATTGCTTGCAAACCTGTATCTACTTTAGCAGTGACTCTGGACACATCAACATTGGGCATCTCTCGTGAAGATAATCTTCTGGATGCAGGCGGTGTCCTGGATCTTTGAATCATACCCAGCTTAGATATCTTACTGATAGGTGCAAAGATACCTGAAAGATAAATGAATGGACTGAAAACTTAATTTAGTGAGTTGGATAAAATTTTGTTCTTTGACCACATAACAAATGTCACCTAAAATGTTACAACTCAGTTATAAAATTAAAAAGTTTCTGCATCTTTAATTAAGAGAAAGACTAAGTAAGCCAGTTAAAACAACATTTACTTATGATCAGTGTTCAAATTTCATCCTTAATTGTTAGATGTTGGAACTTCATTCTTGCATTGTCTAGGGATAGCCATTTATACATAAGGCGCAACATGACGTGCCTTTTGTTATTTCATATAGATCTTCTCTTTAACTTTCAATCCCTTCTACTTCAAGGTTTGGCCTCATCTCTACTATGTCCCAATTTCACAACAACCCCAACCATAACAAAAAGAGTTCATGAACACTTAATCAAAATATACTAAACAAATTGGCTTAGCAACACAAAGGTGTCTAAACTTGATGCCACATCACGACACCAATAACAAGCTGCTAAAAATGTACAAAATTATGTTATTTCATACATAGTCCAAGTAAAGCATTCACAGTAAGATTCAAAATAACATAAAAACACATCATTTATTATGAACAGTTTAGAGACGTTTAAGCATACAAGGTTCTCCTAAAGCTATACATACCATAATTGTTTGGACAATTAAAGTAGCAGACGCCTCCAACACTTCCATTGTTTTTCCCAGCGGGCTCGTCTAGTTCCACTCCGGCCCATACACCAGTGGCAAACTCAGCTGGACCACAGTATCTTAGTATGCCACTCTTAAATACAAAGGACCACAATATCTTAGTATACCACTCTTAAATACAAAGGTCCACCGTATCTTAGTATGTCACTCTTAAATACAAAGGACCACAGTATCTTAGTGTGCCACTCTTATATACAAAGGAGCAAAATATCTTAGTATGCCACTCTTAAATACAAAGGACCACAGTAGCAAGTATGGCACATACAAAAGATTTGATTCTCTACCTCTATGGTGAATAACTAAACAATGAAGAGTTGGTGGTGGAAGCCAATACCTGTCTACACTACAAACATTAGAATTGAGTTGAGTAGTCCGACTCTTTCATTAAGGATTCAGATTTTATCACTTTGGTAAACAAGTAAACACGGTCAATGAGTGGACATAACATAACAATTTTGGATAGTCTAAGATTATTGTTTATATATTTTTACACTTTTTGAAGATATGCTTTTCACCTTATTGCTTTTACAGTCGCAATTATGCTTTATGTTAAAACTACTCAACATTGTCTTCCCCATTAAAATAATCAAAACTGCTATACAGAGAAAGATAGCGGCTTTCCATTACAGGCCTTATGTAAGGATAAGTATATTTACATTTTTATATTTTGAAAAACTACAATCAATAGTCCCAAAATAGTTCAATTAAGATCAATACTTCCTCAAAAGTTAATAAAAAAATCAGCCCAAAAACTAAATATTAACAAACAACTTATTTCCTAAACTAATTGACAATAATTATTTCATCTGCTTATACCTTTACACCCCCTACAATAATTCTTTCATCTGCTTATACCTTTACACCCCCTACAATAATTCTTTCATCTGCTTATACCTTTACACCCCCTACAATAATTCTTTCATCTGTTTATACCTTTACACCCCCTACAATAATTCTTTCATCTGTTTATACCTTTACACCCCCTACAATAATTCTTTTATCTGCTTATACCTTTACACCCCCTACAATAATTCTTTCATCTGCTTATACCTTTACACCCCCTACAATAATTCTTTCATCTGTTTATACCTTTACACCCCCTACAATAATTCTTTCATCTGTTTATACCTTTACACCCCCTACAATAATTCTTTTATCTGTTTATACCTTTACACCCCCTACAATAATTCTTTCATCTGCTTATACCTTTACACCCCCTACAATAATTCTTTCATCTGCTTATACCTTTACACCCCCTACAATAATTTTTTCTCCAAGATTGAGCCCAAGTGCTTGCAGTGTGACTTTACTGTGCACAGTGTCATAGTTGGGTGGTTGTTTCATGGATGGAGGAGTTGCCTCACTCAGTGTCTTTTTCACTTTGGTGGCTAAAAGTTGCATATTGGAATCGTCTTCAAAAGAAACTGGATCTGGGACACAATCTAAACAAAAATATTGCAAAGAGAAAATTTACCACAAATTTCTGACATACAATTCAATGCAAGGGTACGATGGAATCACCTCAAACTTTCTGTCACAAAATCTGTTCATGAATTGCCACAAATATTTTATATATCTAACGCTCATTACAAATAAACCAAATTGTTAGTTCATATTTACTTTACATGATCTTAAATGAGTTTATATATATGGTGGTATGTATCCAGCATGGACTTACCCACTGGCATTCGACCAAGATCATCTTTAAGAGATGGATTGGCCCCATTTTGTAACAATATTTTACAAGCCTCATGAGCCAGGTTGGATGCTGCTATGTGGAGAGCTGTGCCATGCTCAAACTCTGAACAAGTGCAGTCTATGTCTGATCAGATCAGAAAAATAAACACAGATGAACCAACTTTCACAACAAGAAATCAATGATAAGATAGTTGATATTTGAATCAATGAAATAACAAAGAAGGCAAAATATCGAATCAGTTATAAAGCTCCAAGTGATTACAATGCACTAATAAAACTTATAAAATTAGTCATTTTTTATGAAACAGGCTGCTTCTAATCCATTCAGTGCACTTTTCAGAAAGGCATATGAAGACATATTTCTTCTTTCTTTACACTTCAATATCCAATTATCTTCTAAACCACCCAATTTTTTGGTTATTTTTTTTAGCTATTAGATAAAATGAGATTTTTTCATTGATCCAAAAAAAATGGAAATGTGTTTTAATCGCAGCGTACATATTTTCAAGGATCTTGATAAATGTTATTCTAAATAAGATAATTTAAAAAATAGTACATTTAATTTTAAACAGAGCGCGTTTTTTCAAACTATTTTTCAATCACAATAATCAGCCATTATTTGTTGAATGATGTAAAATGTCACTCACATTATTGATTTTAAAAATTATAATTAGATTTTACAACAGCTGGGGAATGGTAAATTATGACGGTTTGGGAAAAAAGGAATTTGTATATCTTTTGATCATTACTTTGAGGAAAAGAATTCACCTTGACCTAGAAGATTTTAAATAACTAATGTTGTGGGTATCCTCCAAATATTTTTTAAAGTTTTACTAATGCATTTTTATTTAAATAATTCTGCACGCAATGGCAGTTTTTTGTGTGTGATATTACTTGCTTCCTATTTCATTGGTGTTTGATGAGAAACTGTAAATTCCCACAGTAGAAAGTAATACTTGTACTGAGCTGGTATTAATGGAACACTTCTGGTGCAACATTAAATGTAGCACGCATTCCAAAGTTTGTGAACTTTTAAACTGTACCATCTGTGATACATAAGCTAAGTGGACTTACCTAATGCTTTTGTGGCCTTCAGCAAAATTTTCATGACTGGAACCACATCAAAGTAGGAAGCATAGTGCAGGGCGGTCATGTTGGTCCACCTACATCGAATGTTCACGTCAGCCCCTGCATCTATAAGCATGGATACAATACGCATAGCAGCCTCAGGGTCCCCAATGCCTGCTGCACCCGATTTACTAGCATAATGGAGCAGTGTCATGTCAGTGAGTCCATCTCTGTCATTTATGTTGGCACCTCTTTTTAAAATCTGGGAAAATTTTGTTTAGAAACCTTTAAGGAAAAATTTCAACAAATCTA
The DNA here is from genome assembly GCA_964033795.1 of Lymnaea stagnalis. Classification (NCBI taxonomy): domain Eukaryota; kingdom Metazoa; phylum Mollusca; class Gastropoda; family Lymnaeidae; genus Lymnaea; species Lymnaea stagnalis. The sequence continues at coordinate 1,655,690 of CAXITT010000062.1, forward strand.
GCCATACATTCTATGACAAAGTAATTCCAATTAGTTTTACCAATTAGTGAGAAAAGAAAGAGAAAATGGTTATCTGGTCAATTTACGCTTTATGACCTCCCCCCACCCCCAAGTTTCTATGGATAAGTGACCTCCCTTTTGTTTAGTTGCTGACTTTTACCAGAGTTAACTTTTTTCTTTTATCATATTAATATACCAAATTTATGTTTATGATTGATGTCTTTTTAAAATCAATATTTCATAGTGTGTTTAATTATAATATTTCAAGACTATGCTATGGTGCCGATTGTGACCATTTGATCATTTGGAATAATTGATTTGGACTTTTCTGACATCTTTTGAATTTGATTTTTCCATGGGACCTGTGATAAAGTGTGTAAAAATGTATTCCATGAAACTGTAAGTCTGGTTTTCATTATTTTGAATATTTTAGAAATAAAATGAATATTTTTATTCAAATTTATGATTTTCTCACTGCAGATTATCACTGTGGCACAGGAGCATGTAATTTTAGGGTTCAGGTTAGGACTAGACCTAGTGACAGATTTTAGTTCTGAAGATTTACATTTGAGTTAGGGGACAATGATTTTCAGGTCCATATTAGTTAGAGTGATAGATTTAGGTTTAAAGGGTCATTTTTAAGGAACGCAAGTTAAAAAAAAGAGCTTTTTTAAATGTTTAAATAAAAACTCATTCTCCTCATTTTCTTTATTTCCATTTGTCTCAATAAGTTGGTAAAACAAACTCACTTCTGCTCCCCTCCCAATTTTTGCCCCAGTGTTTATTTTGCACTACTTTTTTTGACACGTCTGCTGTTATGGCAACAAAGATGGCGGCCATGTCAAAAAAGTACTGCAGAGCACAGTAAAACAGGGGGAACATGATAGCCATAAAATTATTGGATATTTATATGAAAAAATAAAAACATGATTATATGCTATAATAGAATTTGAAAGAATTCATGAATAAAAAAAAAAAATGTAGTTTGACTTGCGCTATTTTAAAATCATTCTTTAAACGTGCAACACCCCCTTCAAAAGAAACATATGGTCTGACTTAGCTGTTAAGTGTTATCTGTAAGCCGTTTCTCAATCTGAACATTCATCTACAAAAACTGAATGAATATAGTGAAGCTTATTTGACAATACCTGTTCCAAAACATAAAGACTTTTTAACTTCAACACCATTAACTAAACATAAAACTGTATTTTTTTTTAAAGTGCAAGGAAATGGAGACTACCCTACAAAGGAATTTTTATGTCCTATGCAAGTTATAACATAGCTTGAATGTTATGATATTTTCTAAGCCAGCCTACTATTGTAAAAATGACATACTTCATCAACCAACAACTCCAATGACTGCTGGGTTTGTGGGGTCCACTGACGCATGATGGCGAAAATCTCTGGAACGGTGGTTGATGGATTTAGCAGAATATTCCGGCAGTCCGGACAGAGTGGATCAAAGAATGAGAGTTCAAGTCGCGTGCAGTTGTCACACAGCGGGGGGTCTACGCAGGGATGGATCATGGTTCTGGATACGGCGGGTTGATCTGTCGATAGGCCAGTATCCTGGACGGCAGTATCTCCAAGGGTCATTCTGAGGTAATGAGATCATAATGCATGAGAGTACACTTGTCATAATATTTGATTTTATAAATGACTGCATAGATTCTTTTTTTTTAAAGATTAAGTCAATTTACCCTCAAAACCATCACTATGAAGGTTTTGGTTGTGAAAAAACTCCAACATACATGAAAAGAACAAAAGATATGTCAAAACTGACAAAACAGCTCAGGAGTAATGGTCAGTTATGGCATCTCTAATTACAACACTCTCAAATCTTTGAAACAGTTTCCAATTTTAAACAAATATTGAAGATAAACTCCCTGGTGTCAGCCTCACTATGTGATCAAGTGATGTGTTGGTCTCAGTATAGTAGAATAAAACTGTTCTTAGTCTTTCTATCATCTAGTATTATTCTCACTATCATAACAGTTTTATTCTCACTATCATAACAGTATTAGTCTCACTATCATAACAGTATTAGTCTCACTATCATAACAGTATTAGTCTCACTATCATAACAGTTTTATTCTCACTATCATAACAGTATTATTCTCACTATCATAACAGTATTAGTCTCACTATCATAACAGTATTAGTCTCACTATCTCAAACACTCTAGTAGTTTTTTAAGTTTGTTAACTTTTTTTGTCTCCATCATGGTATCGTAGCAAATCTTACTTGCATCTCCAGCAGAAATGTGATGACTGTTGTGATACAACACTGAGGACACTTATCATACTATCATTGATAAAGTCATAGCTTGCACTAACACTATCAATTTCACTGGTACCCATGTTTTTTTGTTTGCCAGACAACTCAAAATTTTTTTATACCCGTACAGTGGCGTACAACATAGAAAACTTCCTTGACATAAATAGCTCTAATAGCAACCGCAATTGACCTATAGTGATGTAGAATTGTCTAATCTAAACTTCATAATAATAAATAGATTCATTTTGAATACCCAAAGTAATTGATGATAGTTCAAATTATTTAAAAAAATTAAACAAACTTCTCTCTCTCTCTATATATAAAAGTAGAAGTATCTTATTCAAAGAACAAAAGCAACAACACAAAAATAAGAAAAAGAAAACAAAAGATGGTGCTTTTGGGTTGAGTCTAGGAAGTGTTGAATGATAAACCAGTTTATTCTCATGGTGTAAGAAAGTGATGGCCTGCCTTCACTGGGAGTCTTACTTCCATTGACAGTTATTAAATTCTATGGGCAGATGCAGCAGCAGGCATGGTAAACTAACCTTTTTGAGTACAACAGCTGCCCAAGTCATATCAAATAGCATTAAGTAAAGTAGGCCAGTAGCACTGGGTGATTCAGAGAAGATGGGGGTTTTGGGGGAATTCCCTATGATGATTTACTTATTAAGAAGAACAACCAAAAAAATAGCAGTGCAATTTCTGATATGGAGATTGAGAAAAAGGATATCAGATCCAATGAAGCATACAAACATCTCTAGTTCTTTGGGAATGACAAGTGTCTAACAATAGTCTACATTGGAGATTATAACTTAACTTGAGCACACAAGCCTATTCAGAAGGAAACACATTACTATATTGAACAATTTATAACAATTTAATCATGATTAGTTTCATTTAAGTCTTGGGTTAATAGAAAAAGTCGTTTTAAAGTGTTTCCCTGAAATAGGATTGCTCGGTTGTTGAAAAACCAACAGAGCGGCAACAGAGGTATTCAAAACACAGAACAAGTTGTGACCCACTCGCGGCCGACCCATCAACGGGCCATGCTGTATGCTGGCAGTGCAAGAACAAGGGAAATCACTGGACACACATCCCGAAAAACAATTCAACAACAAAAGAAAAACAACAACAACAAAAATAACCAAGAGAAAAAAGTGAACCACCGACGTCTACCTAGCTTTAATGTATTACATAGGAAAAACGTATAAGCTACAAAAAAATAATAATTGGACAGTTTGTTAACTAGAATTGTATTTCTAAACACCCCAAACTATAGGACGCAGTTTTCATCTCGCCCCCACAACGGATTCACTTCCACAATTCCACTGGCACTGAAAACGCGCACCATCAAATCTCCGCGAATCGAACTAAACAAAACATGAATGCTGGATTAGAGAGGTGAAACTCTTCAACAAGGTCAGCACATTTCACGTGCCTCAAAAACGCAGGCAACCGTTTGAGTGTTACGGTTCGCTGTCCATGGTATTTGATGTGACCCATTCAGTAGACGCATAGATATGTAAATATGATACGGTTAATAATCAGGGGTTCTCAAGGCAGTTTAGGCGAAGGGGGTCATAACTTTGATGATTATATTTTTATTTTTAAAAAAGAAAGAAAAGATGAATGAACACAATCCATATCAGCTCTCACGGTGTTGTGTTGTATTCTAGTACATAGCATGTGCGATGCTGCGAATCACATGGGTGTCTAGGTGGGGTCAAAACTCCCACATCCGCTCTTAGGGAAAGAAGATCGCTTTAGATTCACAGTTAGCCTATGGCTATATCTGACATATATTCTAAAATGTTCCGAGATTTTTGTCCTAGACCACACCGTGACGGTGCTCCAGCGCCTATGTTCGGGCGGCATTTCAAGTGGGGTTTTTGAATGTGTCCCTTTGAGATGAACAAATACAATAAAATGAATTTCCTGCAAAAAAATTATAAATATTTAAAGAATTAATTCACTGAATGATACATTTAGGGACTGCCACAAAGACATTTAGAGACTGCAACAAAGACATTTAGGGACTGCCACAAAGACATTTAGGGACTGCCACAAAGACATTTAGGCACAGCCAGAAAGACATTTAGGGACTGCCACAAAGATATTTAGAAACACCGTACCACTGTGACTACACAATGTGACGTGTATATCAACACGGGTCTTCTTAGGGGCGGGAAATTCCCAAATGCCACAAACTTCACAAAGTTTTTAAAAAAAAAATCGATTTCGCCCGCACACAGAAACAGTAAACGCCGGTCTGTGTAATCTGATCACTTAATCCAGAACGTCTCAAATTGAGACCACCGGTCTATCGATTGGCCAGTTAGTTGAAGATCGTCAGTTTGACCTACTTAATACAAACCGTTGTAGGTAGAGTGGCTCTTGTTTGCCCCACATACTGCCTTAATATTTTTTTTTTTTTTGCTCGCCAAACAGATATGAAAGTTAAAGCGTTGTTAAATCGCACATCTGTTCTACACATCAGTGAAGAGATGAAAATGACAACACGACTGTCTTACCAAGATGCACTGGCGTAGAAAGAAACGGAGGGGAGTGGGGCGCCACTTTTTGATAAATTCATAAATATTACATTTGTGGCATATGTCTGATGTGTATTCGATATGTTTTCTGGTTTAATAAAATAATAATAAAGTGTATTTCAAAAACACGCTTCATCCCCAAAGGCTCGAAGCGCGGTACAAGAGTAAAAAATCTATAATTTACCACATTTAAAACAAACGCAACACTACAAAAACTAATTACAAGCATACAAT
>CAXITT010000062.1:1666489-1690550 GCA_964033795.1 Lymnaea stagnalis
ATATATATATATATATATATATATATATATACACCAAATATTAGCACAAGGTGTGTGGATTCTTGAATCGAAAGACAGGACAATAATAACAGAAGAACGTTTCGGCTAACTGCCTTCCTCAGCAGACTGGACAAATAATAATAAAAAAAATAAATAGAAACTAGTTCAAAAACTTAAATGTTCGACGTTGTTTTATTTCCGGAAGTTGCGTTTTCCAAAATATAAACCTGGTGCCAACTCTATCCAGAGCCCAAGCGACACCGCTCGAATCATTACGTTTGCTGATGATACCATCATCGTTGGCTTCAGATATGAAGGGTAAAGCTTATAACGCAACAAAGTTACAAGCTTTATCAGTTGGTGAGATGACAATTTTCTTCAGTTGAAAGTAAAAAAAAGAAAAAAAGAAAAGAAAAAAAGAAAGACATTGCTTTCAATTTCTGAAAGGGGAATCACCCACTTGCAGATCTCACAATGAAAAATCAAAGTATAGATTATAGAGTAAGTAGAGACATATAAGTACCTAGGTGCGGCCATTAATAATAAAGCTAACATGGCATGAACACGGCCTAATTCTGTACACAACGTCAACCAAAGACATTTCTATCCTTAAAAAAAAAAGGTAAAATTTCGGAGTAAACAAACAAGTTATTGACTTCAGTGTTATCTGCTGGTGTTGGAATTCATTGTCTGACACCAAAAAAAAAAAAAAAAAAAAAAAAAAAAAAAACAACAAAAACACACGATTAAATAGTCTAGTCAAGTTCCAGCTTCAACACAACGGTCGATGCCAGCTACAACACATCAGTTGATGCCAGCTGCAACACAACCGTTGATGTCAGCTTCAACACAACGGTCGATGCCAGCTACAACACATCAGTTGATGCCAGCTGCAACACAACAGTTGATGTCGGCTACAACACAACAGTCGATGTCGGCTACAACACAACAGTCGATGTCAGCTACAACACAAGAGAAAAAAAACCCAGGACGAATTGTTTTAATGGGTTCCTTAAAAAAACTAAACGGTACCATGTCATTGACGTCACATAACGGAGGTAAAGTTGTATTTACGGACTCCTTGACCCCGTCTAGTATCGCGTAGCTTATCAATAAATCCCAATCAAGACAAACAACTAGGAATTATTTATCTTCCTTTGTATCAGCGCGATATCCATGTACGACCCATTCATAGATTTGACGAGTGGTTGCCTATGACCGGAGTTGAGAAAGGTTAAGCCATTTGATTTAGCCTACTTTAGCGAGAACTAATCAATACAAAGGGCACCAACCATGAATTAAAAAACAAGAAATTATTTCGGTAAGAGTAAGCTTTGCCTGACACGATGTTTCGCCCCCCCTTTGTCCATAATATTCTTTTGTTTATAAAGACTTTGTTCCACCAAGTGGGATCATAAATGTTTTTAATAAATTGTATAATCATCTACGTCGTTTCATAACGGTAATCCTAAGAGAGCGCTTCTTGATTAACAAACACAATTAACAGTATTATTGATCCCTTCATCTCTCTCAGCATAAGTCATGTTCATTAGTGTATTTACCAGTCATACGCTTGAAATGTGAGAAAAACTTAAGGATATGTTAAATATCCCATAGCTCAAAAAACAAAATAAAGACTGCGGAAAAAAAAATAATTAGAATAAAAAAATAACGACAACCAAGCATTGTAGTGTCAGTGTTGAATGTATTAAGGAAAGCTATTTTAACAGAGAAGATTCACAACGTAATGTAAACCACAACTGTTCTTGAAGAACATCCACACTGTCCAAACAGATACTTCCAGTGACACGATAATGCTCACAATGAAAAAACAAAAACAAAACAGGGATACTTGGTCGGACACTTGGTCGGACACTGAAATTTATAATGAAACATTAAGAGCAGGTTTCAAAAAGTCAGGCTTTATCACAATGGCTCGAATGGCTCCGTCAGAGAGGCCTGTTGACTTCACATACTATGACTCAGTAAACACACACAGACCTGGGCCTACAGTAACCAGACGGGACAATGTGATCCAACACACAAACACCTGCTGCATCACTGATGAAGTGACTGCTGTTTAAATGACTACAAATGTTTGGCTGGATATGAGAAGGGGGAGAGAAAAAGTAACCCAACCCCGATTACACCCCATTGATTATTCATGTTTTACAAAAACAAAAGTGATTTGCTATAGGGGGAACAAAATACGATCGACCATAAATGGTCCGAATACAGAGCCACTTTGGCCAGTGTACAGCTGTGGTGGTGTGGTCTACTTTGAGTGGTGCAGAGATAACAGCCCAGCTAGCAGAACAATGGCTATCAGTTCAAAGCTTCATTGAACATGTTCTATTGATTTATTTCTTCTTACTTGAAGAGTTGGGCGACACATTGCAAAAATGCTTTGTTTTTAGCCTGGGAGATTTGGTGTACACTAATTTGAACTGCAGTCAGGAGACCACACAAAAAAAAAAAGTGTGTGGTTTTGATTTTTTTAGGGGGTGGGTGGAAGGTAGAAAAATTACAAACTTCAATTAACGGGAGAGCTAAATGTACTTTTAAAACTAGATGTTGGCCATGAATCCCAAAATGAAAGGGTGATTCTCATAAATTGTTAGACTGCATTAGATGCTGCCTTAGTTATGCTTTAATCATGGATTTTAATAACTTCCGCCTGTTCTTTCTATAGTGTTTGTAAAACTAAGCTGTGACTTCGTTATTTTTGTTTTCATTGTGGCGTCTGCTTATACAGGCTTTCGGCAGAAACCTACTTTTGATTGTCCTTTGACGTTAATCTAGCTTACTTTCAAATGCCATGTTCTTACTATTTCATTCACGCACAACTCTATTTAACAAAATCTATGTTTTGCTATCCTTTGCAAATAAAGATGGTTAAGCCAAACTGTCATCTTTAACAAAATGTACACAGGCAAGAAACATAACTTCATTGTATGCCAAAGTTCTCTCACCCAGTTGTAATGACAAGTTTAGTATGCACCACAAATGATCTTCTCTAGTGTTCTATAAGTCACAGTGCATGTACTGTCTCTAGTGTTCTATAAGTCACAGTGCATGTACTGTCTCTAGTGTTCTATCAGTCACAGTGCATTTACTGTCTCAATTATTTCATTTCATGTGCTTAACGTATTTTCTAGTTTTTTAAAAACTTAAATAAATTACTCTTGATGTCATTCCCCTGGCCACCTTAAATCTATCCAGCTTTTCAGTGCCCCCTCCCTCCTCCCCCCGCACAATTCCTCACTTGAGAACTCCTTATCTAGAAAACATCTCTTTATAACTCAATTTTAAATATGGTTCCTAAATCAAGCTTTCCATTTGTTATAAAAAAGATTTAAAAAAGATTTAACAAAGATATGCTCATATGTACACTTATTAAACTACATATTTTGAATTCACTGTTCTCTAGATCAGTGCGATCCAACCGGCAGCCTGCAAGCAATTTCAAATGGCCCGCCACAGCTTGAGAAATTTTTATGTGTGTAAAAATGAAACATTTTAGGGTAGGGTAAAAAATATTTGCAAACCACATTCACTGATTCAGCATTGTTGGGAAATCGAATGAGAGCACAGAAGTTGTAACATGGGAAAGGGGGAGGTTACAAAAGCTAAGGAGTCAAATGGCTTGTCAGGAAGCATTAATTTAAGAAAAGCACATAAGCATAGCAACCATTTGGGAACCTGGGTGACATAAAATAGGATACCATAGGTATCGCGTATAATAACTCGCGGCGTTGGGAAAGATGAAGAGGGAGACCAAAAGTAATTTGATGTATAACTATTTGGCCATTGTAAAAATGTCCATGCCCCCACCAATGGGACCAATTTCAATGAAGTGTCTCCATCCTGTATTGTTATGATGGGGACAAGAACCTGGTATTCAGAGTATGTGATGTTCAATAAGTAGAAAGCAGGATCCATGCTGTGATTGTTTGTAGTTAGTGCAGTTCAGACAGGGAGGAATTGTGAGAGACAGTAGGAACATTCTTAAACAAGTATTTTTCTAAAATAGACAAACCTAAGAGTGTATGGCCAAATTAATATTGGATGAAGTCATGTTGCTTCTGACAAATTTCCACAATTAAGGAAATGTTATAAATGTTTTTGGAAGCACCTTAAGTCAGTGAAGCTGGATTCTGTGTAAAGACCAATACCAAGTCCAAAATGTAATGCGTTGACTGGTGAACATTAAAAACTCTAATAAGGGCAGGTGCTACGGATAACTACCTCAAATTAGTAAAATTGCAAGTACAATTCAAAGAAAAATAGATCATTAAAAATGCTGCAGTTTTTATTTGCTTTATTTATATTCTTGATGAGCCGATAATGCTATTTGATATATATTACTATTTATGCATAAGGTATAAATAATTTTCTTTTGAGATGTCATTTGCTGACCTCAGGTGGCCTTAAAAATATTTTTAGCCCACGGCTCTAGATCTTCAGTATATTTTTTGCTATGTAAACATTGAAGAGAAAAAAATAAAAATAAAAAAATAACACCACGAAATAAGAAATTCAGGTTAAAAGTTTTTTTTCTAATGCTCCTAATAGACTTTATATCTTTCAGGCTCAAGGACTGTTCTAATATTTCTATTTACCTCATTCCTGTGATGATCTTACGATGTCAAATAAGTGTTGTTTATAGCATGCAGCATGCAAAAGCTTCTAAACTGCAAGTAGGTCAACCAAAGGTAGCTCTTGCCACAATATTGCTCATATTTTTCATGCAAACATTTTCCCATTAGAGTGAGAATCCCATTCTGTTAAAACACAAGAAAGAAAAAGACAATGAAATTTATTCATGCATTTGCTAATGCAGTCAGGTTAAGTGTTATGCTAAAATCAGTTTATTTCTTTTTGTTCCCTATGCTGAAATGAGAGAGCAGCAGCAGTGAGCTTGTTCAGGTCGGTGGATTAAACTTTTAAATATCCTTTCTCTACAGTTACTCAGCGAAGATATAAATAATAAGAGAAACAAATACTATAAGTGTTTTAACAATATGCTTTGATGAAAAGGCAATGGCTTGCTATAGTGTATTGCTTATGCCAGAAGGCCACTACATTGCACTGCTGCCATGCCAGGACTAATAAATTCCTTTTTAAAAAGGATACTCAGCTGTGGTTCTATGATGTAATTAAATAAAGAATAAAATAAATAACATTTAACTTTGGTTATCTGGGCAGCAATGAATCGATTGATATCCCAATTATAATAATTTACAAAGTTTATTTCAACTTTAATTAACTAATATATAGATTTTTTGTTGTTGCTGATAGTCAGAACATTTTCAATTCACTAAATTAAGTACCGTATTTATTGGTTCATAACACGCACCTCTATGCGGTATGTACTATGGGTCCTTATATCGGCGTATAAAACGCACACATCATTTGCCCCTTATTTTCAGGAAGAAAAAGTGCATGTTATACACCGATAAATGCTGTAATAATATGCGAAGGGTTTCATAACAGAATAGAATAAAGGTACCTTTTTTTAAAATGTTGCCCAATTTTAGTAAAAAGTAAAAAAAAACAACGCTTAATTATTGGAAAAAGATGTGTTTTAGACTGAGGGGTGAATAAGATACTAAATTCCTATATTTAATATTATTTTTATAGACCTACTATTTCAACTACTATGCCTATTGACTAAGTACAGTGATCCTTCATCTATTGGAAGGTTTAGGCTCCAGAATTCCTTGCACTCTGTGAAGAAGCGACCTAATATGTATTTTCTATTTACTTAAAGGCTTTATAAACTCTCCTCACACTGCTGTAAACCTTTCTCACACTCACACTCTTATTAACACTTCCTATGTTCCTAAATACTTTCTACACTCTTAATTAAACCTAACTTTTCATAAGCTCAGACATTTGATACGTTGGTAATTTTAACAACATTTAAAGTTCTATATGGGTACCATATATAAAATATGCCATTTACAGCAAAATCCAGCGATATATTATTATTATTATTATTAGTGGTTTAATATAGCGTGTTACCCCAGCCTAGGGCTGGGCTCACCATGCTGTACATACAATTTAACAAACATAATCATGCACTGTCACAGATTAAATATTGACATAATCATTTTCCCGGATAATGTATTTTTTGTAAATTAGGATGAACAGGAAATTAATAAGATAATATGTCATGCGCATAGGAAGCAAGTGGACAATAGTAATGGCAGTCATATTTTTGGCTCTTGCCATGGTTCAAACGTGGTTGTTACAAATGGTGTCAGAAAACTTAAGAATTTACGCCTACAAGTGCCACACAATGACACCACAAACTAATGTCAATATTTAATCTGAGACATGCACTTAAAAATTAAATAACATACATTAATTAAATAAAACAAAACTAATGTATATTCACTCCACCCATTCCAGAAGTATTTTCATGTCAAGCCATGGACGGCACCCAGCAGCACCATTTATCGTCAGAGGGGGGAATCAGTCAGGATAGGAGAGTTTAAAAAGATGTGTTTTGAGTTCAGTTTTAAAGGCTGTGATGGTCGGTACATTGCAGATTTGTAGCAGAAGAGAATTCCATTGTTTGGAGGCACAGAAAGAGAAAGATCGTTCACCGTATGTTTTTTTGCAAGTCTTAGGCACAGAATGAAAGATATTAAAAATCCATGATATAAAATCAGATGAAACATTGATATAAAATTAAATAATCCATGATGATAGTCAACAATGACACCACAAAAAGTGTAACCGAGGATAGACAAGGCACAAGGGATAGGCTAACTGTTTTACTGTACACTTGTACAGATCATCATATGAATCATATTCATAGTAACTTTGCCTTGCACTGACTTGCAGGGCATAGGAGCCTAATTATAAAATATGAATTATAAATTATTAGTAAGTAATTAGTTATGCACTTCGACTTTGGCTGCATTCATGCTAACTATTTTTAGACTATAATTGACCAACTGCTAAATTGGCATTATTGAACTGTATTTGAGTAAGAGTAGGAAACTAACTAAAGTTAAAGTCTAAAGTGACTATACTATTACTATAACTATAATATATTAATAAATTAATAATATAATATTTGTAATTAGTATTTTATTTAGTATTATTATCATTTTTTATGGAATTTTTATCATATATAAATAATAAGGCACAAGGCTTTCTAATTAAATTTCTTTGCCGCTTTTGGCTATTTGGTCTACTGTTATCAAAAGTAAAGTGTTGTCGTGGGCGGTGGCGTTGGTCTCGGTTGGTGGGATACCCAAACTTCAAACATGAAATTCCTCGTCACCTGTCGGCCTGTCGAATCTATGATTAATCACCTGCTAATTTATATTACTATTATTACGTTATTTTCAAATATAAATATGACATAAAAGAATACTTACCAACTTTGAATCCTAAACTTCACTTGTGTGTCCTTTTTCTTGCATAAAAAGATGAATGCTTTGGTCTTTGTTTGGGGTGACATGAAGATGAGTCAAACGAGAAAAACGAAAGAGCTAACAAAGCGAGCTGGCTCCGCACAGTATAGTTATGCATGAAGAATGAAGCCATTATGTTTTGTACACAATGTTTCTTGACAATTTTTATTTAGAGTAGTTTTTAAACTTTCATAAAATTCAAATATTTTTTTTTTAAAATTAGCCTAATACAGTTCTTTATTTATTAGGAAGTATTTTTTAGAGGAACCTCTCACATTTTATTTGGGCTGCTCGTTAAAGTTGTCAGGGTTTCTTTCAGCTAGATGTCCGGGGTGGGGGGAGGCACTACCCCCCCCCCCCCAGCACTGCCCCCCCCCCCAAAAAATCTGAAGTGCCCCCCTCCCCCCCCCCCGGGAAAATTTCTGAAGTAATCACTGAATGTTGTGGCAAGTACAGAAATGTTTAAATGCACCTTAATTTATTTTTTTAAATACGCCTGTGCTTTATGTGTCACTTACACTAAGACTTACATACTCATGAACTATAAAAATCGGGAAACTGTACCATACTACCAGTTGAAAAGAAAGCTGTTTAATTAATCAGCAGTCGCTTTTAAAATAGTAGGCAGGCTAACGGAAGAAGAAAGAAGATTAAATGAGGTGGAAATGTAATAAAACATATATAGAAGGAACATTTACAAAGAAAAAAAATAGGAGGAATTACATAAAAGAATAAATAAATTAACGCGTAAACGTCAGACACTTGGGCTAATAATATAATATAACTATATATATATAAAAAAGAAATAAATGGTAAGAACATTAAGGAACCATGGAATAAAAGATAAATATGGAAATAAATTTGTGTCCGATATAGACTAGTCCTCGAGAGCTATCACAGTCACTCATTAACATTTAAATGGTATAGTGGCATGGTGGGCCAACTCACTGAAATACAAACTATTGAAAAGGTAATTATAACGATCTTTCCAAAATCTCCATCAATTTTAATAACCAATACACAATGTCCAATATTTACTGACACTCATTCGCCTTTCAATCTTTACTCGTTACAAAATAATAAATATAAATATTATTTACTAATGTTTTTAAAAATGTGTCTCAGAAAAGTTTTTGGCTTCACGTGGATGAATCTGCTGAAGTTCAAAGAGTGTTGCTGCATGTTTGAGTTCCTTAGAAAGTCATGTTCCTGCAGCTACAACGTTGAAGATCTTGAAACGTTAAAAACTAGGTTTGTATTTGCCAAATATTCGATCCTGTGGGGGGTCGAAATTAAAATATATGTAGGCCCTAGCTTAATTGGGCACTGGCTAATAATAACCGTATTACATTCTTTTTATATCGTCCCCTTTTACACACACACACACACACACACACACACGCGCGCGCGCGCTCAATAATTGCCATAGGCTCTCTCTGTCTCCTGGCAGCTACTTGCATTTGTCGAATCCTTTTTTGTTGAGGAGCAGGAGGTAATTTCTTATACATTGTCGGTGCTGTTGAACTTGCTATTTTAACATGACTTGTTGTGCAAAATTGATGTTACAGATTGTGCAAATCTACTCAAGCAGCGATGTTATTATTTACTCATTTTACTTTCCCCTCATTTTCAAAATATCGTATTCCTACTCTATCAATACCATTTATCTTGACTCCGCATGAAACTTGAATCTTGTTCCATACGTGCAATACGATTGCAAAAATACCGCCCTTGTCATTTGCGACCAACAGAATCTACAGGCGAAGAGAGGTCAACTTTTGACTTCTCATGTACCAACAAATTGTGCTAACATTCTGACCAGCTTTTTGCAATGCACAGGGAGACACACATTAAATTATAATTAAATAAATATTTTACTTATACAGCAAGTGCTCGAATTACGACCACGATCGGTTCCAACAGACCGGTCGTAACTGATTCGGTCGTAAGTTGAGTACGCTATGCTATGTGAATGTGTACTGTAACATGTGAAGTGGTGCTATAAAAATATGTAAGTTACATTGTATCATAAATTTCCTTTATTATTGTTATAAATCATAACTTTCGATGGGAGATGAGAGTTCAAATTTTCAAACTCTGATGAGCTCTCCAATCAACAAGCCGCGCTTGGGGAGGTCAATGGACAACGTCGTTCGACTGATAATTGAGGCAGAAATCTAATTTTTATGGCTAGTTAATGTGGTGGTAAAGTCGATTGGTTGTAAGTTGCATATGGCGTAGACGAGCACTGGCTGTATTGTGAAAAACCCCTAAAATTATATAACAATGTTAAGTTACACTCATTAAATTTGTTAAAATAATGTAATAACCAGTCAATTTTTAAGATTTCAAATTTAATAGAGAAAACGTGATTGTTGACGTCAATGAATCTACCCCCTCCCCCCTTGTCAACAATTGATAAACATTTCCAAACCCCCCCCCCCCAACCCTATTTTGTTGACATAATTAATGGACGACCCCATAGATAATTACTTCAATGCAAGGCTCTTAAATACCGCGTATAAATAAGGTTTAGAATAAAGACAAGACACCAACATTCCGACAATTTAGCCACGTCTTACTCAGTCTTGCTGTAAATTCAATTGTCTAATTCGAAAATCTGAATGATAAAATTAATCTATACAGCTGGTATAAATGAATATGAATGATATGAATTAGTGTTGGAATACTTTAAGATTTAAAAAAAAACACACAAAAAAAAAAAACGACACTCGCATAGGTTACACTCTTTTAAACAAAAAGTTTCGATAAAAATAAGGGGTTCGACCTATTATGGTCCCTGTCATTTTTCAGTCTCTTTGCACTTTGTACACATTTTTGGTGTGAACCGAAGTTTGACCAATAAAACAAAAAACAAAACAATACACTGTGCACATGAGCATGAAAGCTAGAGAAGAAATTAAGTTACAAATTGCTTAAACTTTACTTGTTTACAAAACTAACGCTTTAAGCTCTTCATGCTAAAAATACGATTAATAGGCTATACTCTTTTATGGTAAATCTCCCCCTCCCCCCCCCTCCCCTTTTCTGTGTGAACATTTCCAAGGAGAGGGCAAACCGTGTTTGAAAAAAAGAAATGTTGATGGAAGATCACGTAGTTATCGAGGATTGCTTTTCATTTGTCAAGTTGTTATGAACAAATGCTTGTTTTTTTTATTTTTTTTGGTGATATAAGTTTAATGAATTTTAGTTACATTTACGTTAAAAGGTGCCATGTAGCTCCCCAAACTATTAGGGCGACCTATTTACGGGTCAAACCGTGAAGACCAACTTTAAAAATTATAAACCAACGTTACGACCCATCTATCGGTGCGACGTCTACGCGAATATATACGGTATGTCGATGTATCATTGATGAATGACAAGGTTTAAATAAAGGCTTCGTAATATTGTCATTTTGATTATCTACATTGCATTCTTTCTTTAGAAAAGTCTCTTACTTTTTTTTTTTAACTTTAAATTTTACAGAGCAGTTTTTAGTATTCATGGGCACATCTACATTATTTTTTTACACGAAGAAAAGCCTCAATGAGACTGTAAAGTCTGCAGAGTATAAATCTATTTAGCAGCATTTTTTCAGTTACCTATTATGGAACGTCGATTATCCGACAATAAATGTCAAAAACTGAGTCTTCTACCCCCCCCCCCACACACACAATTCAATGGCTAATTGCAAGAACAGTGTTGTATTCACCTCATCTGTTCTGGTCAGCTTGTAGCAGATGTAGGTGGTGAGACAGGCCAGGGAAGTATAAATCTATTTAGCAGCATTTTTTCAGTTACCTTTTATGGAACGTCGATTATCCGACAATAAATGTCAAAAACTGAGTCTTCTACCCCCCCCCCCCACACACACAATTCAATGGCTAATTGCAAGAACAGTGTTGTATTCACCTCATCTGTTCTGGTCAGCTTGTAGCAGATGTAGGTGGTGAGACAGGCCAGGGCAATCACCCCGATCGTTGCTATGTTGACAGCAATCATGGAGTATCTCGAAAACCTTTTCGGTTTCGACGTCGACAGAACTTTCTTACAGCGGTACACCCCATCGCAGCCCGTGAAACACGAGCCTTTCAGACCGGGGCAATTGTTTGCATCCTTGCATTCGAGACAAGCTCCAGGTAAAACAAAATAATAAATAATAAATAAATACCTTTACATAAAATGCATGAAATGGTGATGCGTGCAAGTAGTACAATAATTGTGGTAGTGAAATGTGAGACCACAATGTAGTACGGTGTCACAAGCTCTGATTGGGGGTCGTTCGCAAATTACGTCACGCTCAGCCCCCGGGGGGGGGGGGGGGGGGGGGCTAGAATTTGTGACACTTAGTGACAGGGGGAAAAGGGGGGGGTCAAAATTTGTGATGTCACGCTTTTTTTCAAACTAAAATTTATTAATTTTGAAATAATATTTATTCGATTAATTTAAAAAAAAAAAATTTTATGTCGAAATTGCCTCAGGTATTAAATAAAATAACTCAGTCGCGCACATCCTCTGCGCATATCGAAAAATGACGCAAAAACTGTTGTAGCCAAACTACAATCAGCTCGGGGAGGACTTCGTTGTTTTACGTAACAGTTTTCGAATAATAAAGTATTTTTATCAGTGACGTAGAGCGCACAAGAATAAAATCAAATCTTAGTTATGGAAATTATTGTATGTTTTGAATTTTTATAGGTGTGACGTGACACTGGATTTTGGGGGCGGGGGGGGGGGGGTTAAAGAATTTGGGACGATGGGGCGGGGCATAATTTGGGAACGACACCACTCACAAACCATGAAATTGTTAGGTTTGTTTTTGTTTTTTAATAATTTCTAGTTACGTGACCTCCATGATTTTTTTTTAAAAAATCAAATCTTAGTTATGGAAATTATTGTATGTTTTGAATTTTTATAGGTGTGACGTGACACTGGATTTTGGGGGCGGGGGGGGGGGGGTTAAAGAATTTGTGACGATGGGGCGTGACATAATTTGCGAACGACACCACTCACAAACCATGAAATTGTTAGGTTTGTTTTTGTTTTATAATAATCTCTAGTTACGTCACCTACATGATTTTTTTTTAAAAATCGTATTTTTAAGTACATCCCTCAAACCGGGTATTACAATTTGACATGAGTGTTGTTAGACGCTTAGCCTGTATCATGAGATTTCTTTAGCTTCCGCGGGCGTCTCATGGCGGCTCATTTACTTTACTTAATCTGTTAAAATCTGGCGTACTGCACTCTTAACTTTACAGAATAAGACTTAAAGGCTGCTAATGTGTAAAGATAATGACGTTTAAACGCGGCCACCAGCATAAAGCAAAGTCGTGTTAAACACAGAAGAAAAAAAACAACTTTAAAATAAATCTAACTAAATGCATCAACTATTTATTGAAGCTACTGATGAGCTTTATTTGGTGGTTGTTTTGATATTACCATCCTTTAATTTTTTTCCCCCCAACCCCCGTGACTGCTCTAACACGACCAAACATATCTTTAAATATTATAACACGGTGCGTTTTTCCCGTCAAGACCGGAAAATGATGTTTTAATTGTATTACCGGTTACCGGAAATTTGATCGAAAGAAATTTCGTCGACGGTAAATTGATCGACGGAAAGATACATTTACTTAAATATGGTGACAGAAAGAACTGGTTTTCTCAACCAAGATGGCGGCCACTCATGGCATATTCATTCAACATTTACCTTTTTCAGTTCACACGTTAAAATTTGCGTCAAATTTCTTTTTGAACGCACTATTATTCATTTTACTATATAGTAAAACAAAATAATGCGTTCAAAAAAAAAATTTAAAGCAAATTTTAACGTAAAAACTGAAGAAAAAAAAAGATTCGACCAAATTTCCGTTAGATCAAATTACCGTCGATCAATTTACTGTCGACGAAATTTCGTTCGATCAAATTTCCGGATATGTGTATTTCCATGACTATGACATTTGACTTATTTAAACTTTTTTTTTTTTTTTTTTTTTTGCGGGTTGTTTCAATTGATTTTCCCTTGTAGAGTTAGCAATTCTCATCTGATAAAGGTCCGACTCACCCATTGTGCATGTTAGGCCCGAATACCCTGATAAACAACCCTCCAGACAGTGACCGTTATGCTTGGAGCATTTACCCTCTCCCTTGCATTCACCACATTCTGCAAATAAAGAGTGGGGGTCGTGGGGGGGGGGAGGGCGGGAGACGGGGCGCTTTTTAATGGACGTTAGAAAATTATTCATATTTTACGTACAGTGCCCCGCTATAGCACATGTGCCAAACTCAAGGCCCGCGGGCCACTTCCGGCAAAGCCGTACAATTATATCAGGCCCGCGAGGTCTTGACCGGCGTTCATTTACATCCAAGTCAACGCTATGTTTTTCCCCAATGCACACTTTGCCGAAAAAAACGTAGCTTACTTCGCGTCGAGTTGTCACAGGGCTTTAGTGGGTGTGAAGCACAGAAATGTAATTTCCAGCTGTTTCGTAACCCATGTGTCATAGACGCGGAAACTGCACCTGTAAATTTGCAGATGGAGCTAATAGAGCTGCAGTGTGATGGGACACTAAAGGCAAAGTACGACACAGCTGGACCTAAACAGTTCCCTTGTTTCATCCCCGAAGAGATGCCCCCAGCTTCGCTTACATGCGGCTCGAACCTTGAGCATGTTGGGTTAGCACATATCGTGTGTGAGCAGCTGTTTTCTGTGATGAAGATTAACAAAACCTCACACAGGAGTCGTCTCACTGAAGAACACTTGCAGCCCATCATGAGAATCTCAATGAATGAACGCTACTCCCAACTGAAACGAACATACTTATTTTTGTAGCCAAGAAAATGTGCCAAACATCCTGCTCTGACCATAAAAATGAAAATGGGTATGCCAATGATTTTTAATTATTAAAAAAAGAATTCTGTTATTATTTATATAATTTTTTTTAAAAAAGATTAATTTTCTGCTTATTGAATGTTTATCCTGTTCGGCCCGCAACCTTACATGTGGTTTAAGTTTTGGCCCGCCGAGCATTGAGTTTGACACCCCTGAATTAGATGAACCCCATTTATAGCGCTAGAGCCAGTGAGGTTTCACTGTATGTCCTGGACAGTGGCGTAGCTTGGGTTGGTGTCCCCCCCCCCGGTGCGGTAAACTCATGGTGCCCCCCCCCCTCCGATTTCCACGACGGAATTCTTGTTAAAATAAGTCTACAGAAAAAAAATAATTAATTGAACGCGAGTAGGTAAATGCATTTAAGAGCTGTAACATCTTTAAGTTATAGTTATTTTTACAATAAATTTATTTTGCTTAAAATTTTTCCTTCCCTGATCTTCAAAGCTGCAAACCCATCAATTGTGCTCCAATGTTAAGGGGCGGGTTAGTGACGAATTAGTGAAATATTAATTTTTGAGTATTTCTGGGTTTCGATATATTTGTTTCCTAAACCATTAAAAAAATTAATTAATTAAAATCAATTATTAAAAGATATTAGAAAAGTGTGTGAACTATTATTTTGTTTAGCCTACCTTATAAATGGGTAAAGTGTCACCTTTTATGTTTTTAATTTTTACCGATTTCATTCATGTACTTGAAATGGCCCGACCACATCGTATTTAAATTTGGTATTAATGGAAAGTTTTATTTCTCAGAATTATTATAAATATAGCCTCCTGATCCTGTCACTTACGATTAGTTACCGAGCACCTCATTTGGGGTTGAATCCTTTTATTTCTGTTAAACCAAGCGGAATGTGCTCTGTAAATATGCACTATTACACTAGGTGTCACCCCGTGAGATGGCGTCACCCGGTGCGGTCCGCACCCCCCCCCCGCCCCGAGCTACGCTATAGGTCCTGGGTATTCTTAAAATTATTTTTATCATGGCGCATGCGCCCCCAGAACTGCTCATGGACATGGTGTTATTTTTTTCCGTTAAACCCAGCGGGATGTGGTCTGTAAATATGCACTATTACACTAGGTGTCACCCCGTGAGATGGCGTCACCCGGTGCGGTCCGCACCCCCCCCCCCCGCCCCGAGCTACGCTATAGGTCCTGGGTATTCTTAAAATTATTTTTATCATGGCGCATGCGCCCCCAGAACTGCTCATGGACATGGTGTTGTAAATACAGGCGCAAAACTAATTTTAAATTGCTAAAAGTCGAAATTTGAACCAGTTTCATTGTTAAAGTCAGGCGCTCAGAAAGGCAAATAATATATTCTGGACTTCAGTCCCTCCGCTTTAAAAATATATATATATGTCATGCAACAGTTTTAGAGAGAGAAAAAAAAGGATGGGGGGCGCTACGTGAAATCAGGAAACGAAAAATTAAGCAACTAATGCACACACAATTTTGGGAGAAAAAAAAAACATGAATGGGGAAAAATTAATTGAAAAATTTCATGTTTTTTAAAAGTCCTCCATTTGTTTGTTTGTTAGGATAATTAGATCCTCGGTTGTTAAAAAAAAATAAAAAAAACCCAGACACATTTGACCGTCGTAACTGTCTGAGATTACTAAAATAGTTTGATCTACATTACAACATTATTAGAAATATATTTGTGATTTTACACATAAAAATGCATGCAGGCCTACGGCATGGTCAAATTGTGAGGGAGCGTGACAAGTGGTTGGGCCATTTTTCCCAATTTGATTGTGAATGCCCCGTTGTTTTTCGAAAAAAAAATGAACTTAAAAAAAGACATTACTTTTTTGACATGTGTCAGAGTACCACCCTTTGCTACACTCCGTGTCATTGACACACGAAGCATTTACATCGCACACATTGTTTGCACAGTGACACGAAAGATCACATGCAGGTCCATACAAGCCTGGAGGGCACTCTGAAAAGAAAGAGAGAAATATGTATGTGTCCGTACTGATATTATATTTAATTTGTTTCTCAAATTCAACATTGAAAAAAAGAAATGTGCGGATTTTTTTTTTTCGTCAATAGCGTTTACCAGGTTTGGGGAAAGGGGGGGGGGGGTAGGTGCTGTACGTCGCGGGTGACAATTTGTGGGGCAGTGCAGATAATGCCAAGCACAATCCTATTTTCCCATACATTATTACTCACTTAAGCTGGGTATGACATTGGTTAATTTAGAGTCTAATTTTGTGTATAGAAATATGGGGAGCCGGAAAAAAAAAGAGAGATGTAAGAGAAACACACACACACAGTTCATTATGGAGGTAGCCATCAAAATGCGGCATTTGAGAGATTAACGCGTTTCGATGAAAGATAAGTCATAGGAAGCACCAGGTACGCGAGAGGTGGAAAAGAGAGTGCAAAACAAAGAAAACAATGTCTTCGGGAAAAAAAACGACCAGATGTTGAATGAATGAAATAAAAGAAGGAAACCTAACTGTCAAAGATTTTCGAATCATAGAAGCAGAATTACTTATTTACGATAACGCAGATATTTTAGGGACAATGCAATTATTACAGTTCAATAGCGGAATTATTTGAGTAAATCATTTTCATTCTTTGAATTGTAATCACAAAAATTTTATTTCATTGATATGCCTTAATCCATGGTCTCGATTTAATCATGATTAAATCCACCATCAGCCAGGCGTTCGCCTCCATTGCGCCCCACGATCGCCCAGATGTCAAAGATTATTTAGTAGCCTCTGCATTTTTTAAATTTTTTTTTAGGGTGCCTAGTGGATGAGAGGCGCGGCTAAGTCAAGGTCAAGGTCTAAGTCTCGGGTGGCTCAAAGTCTAGCTACGCAACTACCGACAAGGCACCGTGGGAATTAAATAATGGGAGAGAGACTAAAAGCAACGTAAAATAAAACGATTCCTACATTTTCTTTGTTTTACCTGCACTTTAAGACTGGGTACTTAGCGACTCCGACTCTGGTGAAAATCGCCATTCTGCTCTATGGATCATAAATGTCCAAGCATAAACGCACGCATAAATAAACACTTCGCATGTGGCTTCCACGAGTTAGTGTGAAGGAGTCCAGGCATCCTACCGTACCAAAAAGCCTTTTTAAAAAAAGTGCGTTAACAGATTCGACAATGTCACGTGCCGCTTACTTACCCGAGGAAACGTCAAGGACCGAGACAGCAAACAGCCCATAAAGAATGGGCAACAACGTGTGACAGTTTAAATAGGATGACGTGATACACGCAGTGTTTCTGTGATGCTTCATCTGAGGACAGATTAAAGTTTTGTTTTATTTATAGCTAATCTGATGGCAGGTTAAAGTTGCTTCATTTATAAATCCAGCTGTGTCTTTTACTCAAAGAACACAAGCCGGTAGGAGGTAAAGGGGGTTGGTGGGCACAACGTTTAAAATGGCCGCGCTCTGTAAAGTATAAAGCTTGACCAATTCGTATCAGGTTAGCAACTATAACTCCAACTTCTCCGATGTACCACTTGGTAGAAAGGAAAAAATGTTATACGCAGAAAAATCTTAACATCGAATGGCATGACAGCGTCTCAGACAGCAAGTTACTCGCACAGGCAAGTCTTCCCAGCATTTTTTACCATTTTAATAAAGTCCCATAGCTTTGTTTGGCGGGACATGACCGAATATCAGACGACTACTTGCCCACAATAATATTTTATAGTGAGCGCGAGCATGGACGGCGATTTGCTGGTGGTCAGAAGAAACTCTTCAAATCCACTCTTAAAGCCTATCTGAAAACGTACGATATAGACATAGACGCATGGCAAGAATCCAGCATCGTGGCTTTCCTTTATACACAAAGGCGCCATACAAGTAATACAACATGAAGCCAACAGAACAACGGCTGCAGCACACAAAAGATATACCAGAAAACCCCATGTAAACTCTGCACCAGTAGAGGTCCCATCCATCCCCTGCACTTACCGCACAAGAACATTTCCCGCCAGAATCGGTGTCATCAGCCTGCGCGCCCACAGCCAAGATCACAATTTGCATATACGATGATTAAGGTGGTCATAGGCAATTTCGACTGACGAACTATATATATATATATATATAAATAGTACGGCAGAAGCCCGAAGTTCGGCCAGTTCCCGAATTGGCCGGCCATTTCGCACTTTGGCCGAGGCGTGTGGCCAATGTCCGATGTACTGGAAATTGCCAGTGTATATGTTACTTTGGCCGGCCACTTCCCGAAGTGCCGGGAAATCCGTGGCCAATATTCGATGTGCTGATGCAAGACTAATAACAATGCGAACAGATTATGTGTAGTGTGTGAAAAAGAGTGTTATTCAGCCAATTCTTGTGGATGGATCTTGCGGCAACGATGTCCAGGCAATTTGTGGATTAAGTAATGAACCAGACGAAGGGTACAGATGGAAAATTACTTGCAGACTATTTCATAATCTTGCAGACCGGCCGTTAGGGCGCCCAGTAAATTCTGAAATTCCCTTAGTTTATTTTAGTGAAGTGTTGACCTCGAGTCCGGGGTCGAGAAACGGTATTCCAACTTTTCGTACAATCGCTTTTCACACAATGAGTTGTCGTACAATTTAAGTTCCATTTTTAATTTGGACACTAACACTGGGGTTGGGACCAACTGAAAGGGCGTGGAAATTAGGGAAGGGGGCGCTGAAAGGGTGCTTCGCACAGGGCGAAAGTTTACCTAAGGCCGGCGTTGGTTACATTCTTTCTGACACGTCTCTCAATAATCATATTTCTCACTTCTGTCGCTCTGCGTACACCGCTATCCGCCACTGACTTACAGTGAGCGCAACAAAAACACTAGTCTCTGCTCCTGCTCTCTCTCGTCTTGACTATTGTTAGTCTCTTCTGTCAGGTTCACCAAAACATTTCATAGAAAAACGAAAGTTCAAAACTCAGCTGCTAGGTTAGTTCTAAAGGCAAAGAAACGTGATCACTCGATGCAAATGTACTATCAAGTGCTTCACAAATCATTGCAAATGTAAAAATAACAAACTGCTGTGTAATTCGAAATATCATAAAAGTTCATCTTGTTGTAACAAAAGATGACACAGATTGATAAATAAACCAATTTGACAGATTTGGTAATTTAGTAAATGTAAACATCAATATATATAAAGTGTTTATCATTAAGGTATAATAATAATAAGAAGAGGTCTTACATAGCGCGGTACCCCAGCCTAGGGCTGGGCTCACCGCGCTGTACAAAAAAATTATTATCAAAAGAGACATAATCATGACATTAAAATAAAATACTAACACCCAAAATCTGCTCATGACCCTTTTCATCCTACTCAGGCCGATCGCCCCGTGCCATTTCACAAACTGGCTGCTGGCCAAATCCCGAAGTCAAGAAAATATCGGATATTGGCCGGTCAATGTGAGGCGATAATTGGCCATTTCCCGATTCGGTCGGCCAGTTCCCACTGTGGTCGACTTCGGGCTTTGGCCGTAACATATAGTCTATATATGAAAAAAAAAAATATATATATATATATATATTTATATCAGAAAATAGTATGTGTGGAATATACTCTAAAGCTCTACAAAATTGCTACATTCATATTAGCTTTCCCATGTACTTTTTAACAACCCTTAAAGCATTCCATATCAAACAAGAGAAGAAGAAAACCAAAATATGACAATTTGATTCGTGTTCACCTTTCTTCAACCATGCAAGTTTATCACGCGGCAATTATTTTGTATATCCTTTGACATCTCTTTGATCCGTGCAGCATCCCTTTTATTAACAAATCTGCAGCATTTGAGTTTAACCGTAGTGCCGAACGGTGCATTCTAAAAATAGATTAATTGTGCCTCCTGACAACAATGGATAATTTTGAATTGTTTACTGTTCTCTGTTCCGTGTGATATTTTCGTTTGTTCTGTGCGCTGAAGAAGGCCCTACTCTATGCCGAAACGTTCTTATCTAGTTGTCCTGTCCTTAAATTCAAACTTCCACAGACTTCGTTTTGCCCTTTCCTGCCTCCTGACTCCTGACAATAGGCAAATAAACGATCAAGTCAATTTCTTTTTAATTAAACTTGTATTTTAAACCATATTTAAAGACTTTGTTGGTAAGCTTGCGCTGGGACCCTCTTAACTTTTCTGTACTACGCTAGCAAACTTTCTTTCCTTTGGTAAGTAAGACCAAAGCCTGTGTCCCGCTCAGAGAAAGTTTCATGTGGCATTCTGGAGCCAAAATGATCAATACATTGATCGTGGGCCCTTAAGATATAGAAGAAGACACTCTCTAAATCTATATCCACGTATCAAACAGCTTTTGTGATATTTACTTCTAAAAAAAAATGGTTTAATCTTTCTATAGTCATATTCACGATAATGTGGAGTGGATAATTAAGAACCATCAAGAAATATATCACTTGCACGAGGTCCCAACTATAAACACGTAGAGGCCGACTGAATTTCGGTTTCGGCAAAGAAAGTTGTTATCTGATCATTTCCACTGATTTTCAACCACGTTTAAGTTTCGCCCGAAACCAGAAAATCACATTCGGTCGGTCTCTATAACCAAGTCACTAAAGTTAAAAATGGCGGGCTGCTTTGAACAAGACAACTTGAGCGGATGCAAGATGATCCATTAGCCAAAGTTGTATGCAGACAGAAACCAAGTGCAGAAGGCTAGCTCAGGGGCAGAGAGAGAGAGAGAGAGAGAGAGAGAGAGAGAGAGAGAGAGAGAGAGAGAGAGAGAGAGAGAGAGCGGCGGAGACGGTTATATGATGTGGAGTCGAATTATGTATCAGGTTTGGGGGCTGGGGTGAGGTGGGGATGTCCATGCATCGCGACGAAAGGCCGCAATATCTGTCCAAGTTGAAGGATGTGGTGATGCAAGCCATAGCCCCTATACAGGGACTGCTTTTGCCATTCAATTTGATGGCCTCATGGAATTAGAAGTGATCCAAGTTCTCGGAAAACTGTCTCATGAAACAGATAAAAAATTCTTTAAAAAAAAAATAGTTTGATTGCGGATTACAACCGTATCCGTTCGAAACCAATTTGTTTGAAGGAATGTTGCTCGAAAGAAAGTTTGTTTGAATGGCGCACAGTAATCAAATAAAAAAGCTTGATCAATTGATATTTGCTTATGCCAGACATCTGTCTCATGCACATTCTACAGAACGCACTTATGATCTGTATACATTTCAGTCGTCTGGAGCAGGCCTGCACAATATACGGCCCGCGGGTCGCATGCGGCCCGCCAGCACCCACTTTTTGGCCCGTGAAGTAACAAAATATAAGGCAACGCATCCCCTTATTAATAAAACACTATTTAGGGACTACTTATATTTGAACTTTCAACTTTGGCACATGACTATTTTAATTAAAGCTTTCCATGAACAATGGTTTTATAGTTTTTGCAGACGGCAATCTCTTATGAATGAAATTCTGAGGTAGTCCCACGGCATAGACATTATGCAAGTGACCGTGAATGGCTGCCCTTGACAACGTTTGGCATATGGCAAATTATGATTATTTATAATAAGGACTCTACCTGAGCATGGAGCGTAGGTTGGAGGCCTCGGAAAGGGGGGGGGTGGAGCTCCCTCGAGCTGAGGAGAAAACACCACCCACCACAGTGGCACCTCCATTCTGCCTTCATCAATGTTTCCTCTTTCCCATTCCCACGGCCAAGCCCCCGATTCCCTGTCTGCCACCCCCAAAGCTCACCCCCTGCTACTTCCCTTCCCTTGCCTCCGAATTCAACTCAGAATGATACAGGATGAGGAAGGTAACGTGAGTGACACAGACGGCTGCAGTGCCAGGTAAAAAAAAAAAACTGGGGGATCGAGGGCGCCTCACGGGGGGCCCCTCACGTTCGGGGCCCTACGCGGATGCGCAGTCAGCGTATGCCTAAGAACGGGCCTGTACGTAGGATCGGCCCGATCGGCACTACTGCATCTGGCCTGTTTAATAACCAAACATACCAAATAACTTGTGGTTACCACTGTGGCTCGGCAGACAGTGCTAGTGTCTTGTCTTTTAAACGTCATTATTTTGCTAGTTACCTATATTATCTTATGCTCAGTGGCGTCATTAGCTTGATTCCATCTAGCGAGATTAACTCCACGCAGGCTTATCCATGAACCCCCCTATGAGCCAGCCTGCTCTGGCGACACCCTGCTATTATGGTAGTTAACCTAATCTTGTGGCACCCTACTCGGGTGAAAGGAGGCACCCCTGCTCTTGCATTAAACTTAGATGTGTTAGGAAACCGACTTGATCGAGCGCTATCAAATTTACTTATACTTATTTACATTTGGTGTCATCTCCCTATGAGGATGTCACCCCCTTTGAGGATGTCTACAATATATGCTTGGTGTCTACCCCTGTTACACATTGCCTTCTATAGTGAGCCATTAATCTCTTATATATTTTATTTTATGGCTCGTTCTCAACAGTGCATAGCAAAGGACGATACCATACGAGAAATACAATAGCGAAAATAAGACACTCAAAACAGTTGCTAATTACAATTAATAAGATTTATTTAAGTATCAATATAAATACAAAATAAAAGAAATATAATTAAAAATCATCAACTTACAGAGTATGGTAAGTCTTGTACCGGTACACAGTTAATACAATGTGCCAAAAATAAGTTACTATGATGAATACGAATAACACATATGAGTACACACAGAATAATACACCCTTGTCTCGTGAAGTCAAAATATCTTCATGCTCCAAAAATGAATCCCGCTTTTATATTCTATCCTACTGAAAGATCTCGAACTGCCTTATACACTGTTTACCTGTCTAGTTCACTCCCGAATTTTCCACAAAATTCTATTAGAACATATCAATTATTTTTAATTGGTAGTGGTTAGTAAACAAGGCCAAGATCAAAGGGAATAAGCCACGCCCAATACGAACGCAACCTAATTCGGGGTCAGACAGAGTTCATGGCACGGGGGAAAGTGATGTAAACACGTCTTCTACATAACAACTCCTTTGATGGTGTTTAACCCTTGTGAAAATTTCCTCTGTACTTCTCTGTACTCCTAAGGACGCTAAAGGCCAAACCATCAACATTTCCTCTGTACTTCTCTGTACTCCTAAGGACGCTAAAGGCCAAACCATCAACATTTCCTCTGTACTTCTCTGTACTCCCAAGGACGCTAAAGGTCAAACCATCAAAGCAAAGGTTTTCAAAATTGCTCAGGAGGAGGCAGTCAAAAAGTTTCAACAACCTTTGACCTCTACCAACAAGGATTTTTCACTCGAATAAACATTAAAACAAAGCATACAAATACAATATTTAAGCCCATGGATAGTATTCAAATTTCAAAAAATGAATAACATTGAGTCTAATGGTACCCGGGTGCGAATTAGAGACCGACCGAATTTCGGCTTCGGCTTCGGTTTCGGCGCCGAAAGTGGCCATTTGATCACTTTCGGCCAAATTTCGGTTTCGGCCGAAACTGAAAAGTTAACTTTCGGCTTTATTTCGGTTTCGGCCGAAAGAGAAAAGTTAACTTTCGGTTTTTCTTCGGTTTCGGCCGAAATTGACTTAGACTTTCGGCCACCGGCCGAAAGTAACTCTAGTTTTTGGTCATTTAATACTCAGCGAAAGCGATATTTAACAACAAATTAAGCGTCATTTAAGAACAAATTAAGCGATCGTTGAGAACAAACTAAACGATATTTAACAACAAACTAAGGGACATTTAAGAGCAAACTAAACGATCTTTAAAACAA
>CAXITT010000062.1:1706494-1729597 GCA_964033795.1 Lymnaea stagnalis
AAAAAAAAAAAAAAAAAAAAGAAAAATTGATGTTTTGGGGGCTTGGGCTTGGGGTGGGGGTGAAAACTTGAAAAGAATGTGTTGTCATCGGTACCGCCTCTTTGAGCAAAGTTTATGCTTCTTCTTTTTCTATATCTAGAGGCACTTGAGGGCCCCACGGTCAATGTGTTGATCATGCTGGCTCCTATTGGTTGACGTGAAGTAGGTCAATTTGCCGCCCAAAGATTTCGCCCGCCACCCAGCCAGCCATCAACGAACAAGAGCGAATTAAATATAAATGGATTTAGAAAGGACAATTCATAGACAGACAGATGGAACCGGTGGAACTACAACATGTCCAAGTCCACAGAAGGACGACGCACATTTCGGAATCTCACACCATCTAAAACAAGGAGTAGGGCTAAAATATAATGTATTTGATTTGTAATAGAGATAATTGAACTATCTTCTATTACTAATTGAATAGCACAAAATTTTCGTATCCATAATTTCATGGAGGCCTGTGCCCATAATTTGTGAAGCGGGTTTCGCTAACGCGCGTTATTTAAGAGTCGCGTTATATTTGTATAATAAATGTATTTAGTACATTCTAACTTTCATAGAAATCCCATAACAAGAAATATCTTCGTAAAAAAAAAAACATGAAAAAAATCAAATTATTTGTCAGTCACGCTTAGAAGTACCCAGTTTGACAAACATCTTACGGACATTATGAGGCATGGTTTTCATCCACGATCTATAAAATAGTATCTACCAGAGAGGAGTGGAAGAGGATAGTTTTCACGTCATCTGTGGCGCCGCAGCGGCTCAAGGACTAAGAGACGTGATGATGATGATCTACCAACATGACTTGCCAAACTTAAATCAAGTCGCCAGGACCCAACCCTTCCACAAACCAATTAGATCTCGCCTTTTAAACATTTTTTTTTTTTAAATAGTCAAATAATTAATGATTTCTGGTTAGCTGGCAGAAAGAAAAAAATCTACTTCGAAGGGACCCTGCTCTGATGGTACCCTGATCCGATGGTACCCTGCTCTGTTTATTTAGTAACACTTTGTTCTGGAGGCAATCTGCTATGGTAACGACCTGGACTTGTAGTTTACCCTGATCTGATGGCACCCTGGTCATGTAATTAACTGAGTTCTGTTTTGAAATCGACTTCGGCGAACACTATAAACTTTGTAATGGTTCCATTTGGTGTTACCCCCCACCCCACCGCACTTTTTGAGAATTTGTCATACGATGCGATCCGCAGTTCGCAATTCCTAGTGACGCTACTGCATAAAATATCGCGTGATTATGCTCCTATAGACTATAGAATATTGTACAGGGTTTCTTTCAGGCATACTTTAAATAAATTATAATTTTTTAATTAAAAAACTACCGGTACTTAATTTATTTGTTATAACGTTTTTTTTTTTTAAAGTAAAAGTGCGCCATTCATCGATTAAAATTAATGAAATAAAAAAAAAATCGCTTTATTCGATATATATTGAGGATCCACATTGCTCAGATTAATCTTGTTACAGGCTCATAGAATTCGATTACAAATATCGTATTATTTTGAAAATTAGCCGGTCCTGTTCATAAACCAAAAATTTACTTTTTGTTGTTTGCATTTATCAGCATTTTTATTTATTTATATTTTTCTGCTTCATAAGTTGAAAGACTTAAATAACACTTTATTAAACTAACTTTACATCGATATAAAGGTCTATAAATTAAAATAAATTTGTTGCCAAGTTTTAAACATGTGCAGTCTGTTTTCAAATTACATTTCATCATAAAAGCATGACTGTTAAAATAGAGATAAGTGTTAATTACAAAACGTATAATAGCATTAGGCTTTTAAAAATTCGTTTTAATCATGCATTTTAATGTTCTCGATTACATCCATGTATATTGAGTTAGATCAAATCAAAACTTACAACAAAGGAAAAATGATATTTTAAAACAAAAATGAGGAATTTAACGTTTGCATACAAATAGAGGAAGGTTCATCAATTATTATTAAATCTAGTGCGTTTCTAATTTTGTAACACAGTTTCGGGAACAACAGAGTAAAATGAAGTTGCTTTTTTAAAATTATTTTTTATCATGTTTTTAAAATCACATAAAGTCATAGATTAATAAATATATGATGTCTTCTAGACACAAACCATGACTTTATTATTAACGTTATTATGCCGGTTAGGTACGATTTATAAAAAAAAATATCAATTTTGAAAATCCATAAACACGTATTGCCCTTTCTATACAAAAGAGTCTTTTTTTTTTCCCTTTGACTTTGGTAAAGCTTGGAAATTATTTAGAATAAAACGTATGCTTTTGGTTTCTCTTTTTCGTTCAACATGTAACATTACTTTAGCAATTCTTATTTGTGATGGACACCTTTTTTGGAAGGACTGTGTTTTATCCTTTTAAATTTTTTGTTAATTCATGTATTTTTTAAAGTAGTTTATCCCAAAAACTAAAAAAAAAAAATTACTATTCAGTAATATAAAAAAAATATATTTGTATAACACACTTGGTCAAGTGACTTTTTGTGGCCCCCTTGCTAATTTTCAGTTTTGTCCTTCCTTACCTAGCATTAAATGTTGATAATTAAGAGTATTTACAGCCCATAAAATATACGAGGCACAGGCTGCTGTAAAGCCTGCTGAGCCCACATGATGGCTCTGAGGTCAAGTGACACCTAAAATCTTAAATAGCATATCTCCTGTTGCTCTCCACTTAAGTATATAATGATGCAAAACTAAATTTAACTATGTAAATTATCAAAATGTTCCGGGGACTAAAAAGATTTAAGGGGCGAGACTAAGCTACGCAGGATCTTTAAGGGCCCCCAACTTAATTGAACTTTGTTAATAATGGGCTGGTAGAAGAGTTAGAGATGTCCCTGTTATTATGGCTATTTTTAGCGCTTCCCATCCAAATTTTGAAATGTCTTCACATAGGGCCCAGGCCCGCTTCACCACATCCTTCCATTCGGATCGATCATGTCTTTCCACCTCTATCCGCGAAAATCCCAGGTGCTACTGTGGCTGGCTTTATAAGTTCCTGATGGTTGCTGTTAAATTCTGCACTACCTCTCTGGAATTAGTTTGTAATGGCTGAAACTGGTGCTCACATGTATGTTTCTATTGCCCTTTTCTAACGTAATATTGAAAAAGAATACATGCATCTTTTTGTATGAGGCCCTGATTACTTTGGAACTCCCTCGAGTACTCCCTGTACTTTGATTCTACTTTTGGAGTTAGCCATCGCCATATGTAAGAGTCGGTTAATTTTGTTAGGGACTCCCTGAAGAGCATTGTACAGGTATTTTCTGTCTAAGCTATCATAAGCTCTTTTGTAGTTCACATATCGTTGGTGTATTTTGATGCTGTATTCAAACAATTTCCCTAGGAGACGTCTAATAGTAAAAATATGAAAGTCTGAAATGCCTTTTCACACATTTTCTGAAAGAAACACTGAATTTAAATGTGCACCAATTTGAATCACTGCATTTTGATTTTTTTTTTTAAATTAAGGAGACCCTTGGCCCCGCTTTTTCTCAAGACTCTTTGGATTTATCAATTTCTTCTACCCCCTTCCTTGACGTCGATCAATGTTACTTAACGGGGTTGAATCTAATCTTGTGTCAAATGATTATCTTGGGTGCACCACAACCAGAATGAATTTAGTTTATGTATTGCTCTGGGGGCCATAATGCCCCCCCCCCCGACGCCTGAAAAATTATTTTCTCTGATTAAATAGTCTTATTGAAACATTCAGATCATATATACTCCAAAATGCACCTCTTGATTTTTAAATATAACACAATGACAGGCAATTCAGGCTCATACCAGCAAGAAGCCAGTATAGGAGCTGCTCATTCCTGCCCAAGACAATCAGGGACTGGAACAATCTTTCAAAAGGAACGGTTGAGGCGACAACACTAGACACATTTGTGTCTATTGACTCAAGCCTTCAAACCCCTAGTGCATGATTCCCTCACAAAGTGGCACTGGAAATCAGTGAAATTTCCTCATTAACACCAGGAACAGAAACATTGCAAATCCCATCTACATGCATAGGAGCCAAAATGATCAATAAATTGATCGTGGGCCCTTAAGATATAGAAGAAGAATTAATAAAATTAATTTGCATATCTGAAGTACAAAAATCTAATATTTAAATTGTTTTTTAAAATAATTTTTAATTTAGAAGTTAATCAAAATATTATGTTAAAATTACTTCAAAAATATAAAACTCTATCCCTTCAACTGCTTTATGAAGAATTCAATACTTAAAAAAAGTAATATACTTGCATATTTAAATTAATATTCAAATGCTTATTCTTTGACATTATCGAGCTTAGATGTTTTGAAATAAAAGCGTCCCGTAAACTTCTCACCAAAACATTTTTTTTTTGACATGGCGATATGAATGATCTGGCAGTTCCGGAACCCATGATTGAGTTACTAATAACAAGATGGCGATCATACCTGCAACTTGGGACATGTACGATCTGATTCAAGGGGTCTTACAGGTAATGAGTGTAGTAATTTTTAAAAAAAATTGTTATATTTTCTTTTAATAGTTCTATTGATCCAAATATTTCGTATTATCTCTAAATTGTTTTATTTTTTGTCAAAAGGATTGTACTTCAAGGCAATTATCGCGATTCATGTCAACAAATTATATAAAAATTATTGAATTATTTATAATTATTGAAACCTGTTGCTGAGAGCGTTGCTTGGATTCATTGCCATTTATCTAAGTCAACAACGTATTTCCGCTTAAAAGAAAATTAGAATGGATCCCTATCAATTATGAAGTTATGGTTTTTCAAGTCTTTTGAGACAGAGGGGCTCAGACTCATTCAGATTCAGAGTATTTTTCACAAGCCCACCACTAATAATAATTAAATTAACTTAGTGACACTGGGCAAACAAAATGTAGGCCTATACAAAATATAGTAATTACTCTACAAATATATATATCTACTACCTCCAGTAATATAGATTAATTATTATTGGAGGACATTGAATTAATTAACTCATCATTACAATCTTTAACTTTATGAATCAAAGTAAAACGGATTTGTTAATTGTAAGCTGTTCTGTAGTTAACTGGAGGAAATAATTTAAGTTGAAAGTTAATATATTCTTGGAAATGTCTACAAAAATGAGAAAAAGTAACTGATTGATTTTGAGTTGGCCGTAGCGGTAAGGCTGGTATTGTGTTCCATGTTATATAGAGGTCATGGAGGTTTCCCCCAGTCAACTTCCATCTATAGGTCCATATTTAAAAAATTTAGATTTTTTGATTTGCGTTTATTTGATGCAATTTTTTTTTCTACTTTTCTATCTTTGTCTTGAAAGTGTGGGGAAGTGTTCTCACCGCCTCAAAAAGTTATGGTAAAATTTCAGTTTATATGGCACTTGGACATGATAGAAATGAATAGCTTATGGCATATGATCGGTTCTTTGATTTTCAACCAAACAAAAGAAAGCACATCTTTTTTTTCCCCCACAGGTTTTCATCTTGTGGTATCAGCAAGGATGCGTTTCTTTTTTCATTTGTTTTGAACCTTGTTATTTTAATTTTACTGAAAATGAATTGAAAATTTCATTTTAATATACTTCACTTTAACTGTATCAATCGTCAGATTTAGTTTATGAAGTGAGTAATACTCAGGAAAGAAAAGTTATCAAATGCATCATTCCAGTCCAACATTGGTCTGTGGTCTATTAACTCTAAGTCCAGTGTTGGGATTCCCCAATGTGACATCAATGTAGTTAGAATGAGTCTACTCTTAGCAAAACCCATATGGCTAATCCAAAATTTATCAAATAATTGAACTAGATTGTAATATTACAACAGCAAGTGATAATAATTTTCAAAGCAATTATCATTCAACATCACTAAATGTGATACTCATTTTAAACATTGACTTAAAAAGCAGATTCAGACCTGCCAACCCTTCCGATTTTGTCGGAATTATACAGATTTTTTACCCCTCATTCCGACCTTCCGACAAACCCCTTGAATTTCTGATTTTTCTAACTTTATAATTTTTCACCCGTCAAAAAAATCCGAAAGCGAAAATCCGAAATAAAACCGGGTACGACAGAAAGTGTTGCATTTGTTTTTATGAAGTGTCTACATGTTCAGTGACCAAACGAATAACTGAATAAATTCTCTCGGTACTTCATTTCAACAAATTTAAGATAGTCTGGGCATTTACATAAAAAGAAATATTTTCAATTATAAAAAAGAAATAATAGAACCATATAAAATGAACAATTGGTTAACTCATTCCCTCCTGCAATGCTACTTCCGTATTTAATTTATTTGCCTGAGAAAGGGAAGTAACCCTGTTTTGAAATTGTTTACATTTTTAAAATATTTATTTAAGCTACTAAATATTATTTAATGTTAACGAATTAAGAACAAATGCAACAAAAAATTAATAAGGTTTAATATAAATATAACATTAGCGGGGGAAAAATAACGAGCAATGACCAAAAAATCGATTTTCGGCACCTCGGACGAACACATGCTACATATAGACGCGCCGTATTAATGCACACGTAGTTTTAAAGTGAAACTAGATAAAAACTTCCGGTTTTTAAATTAAAATCACGCTGAACCACGCCATCGCTGGAAGTCTCGAGGGTTGCAAGATTTCATTGCTATTTTTCAATAGATATGAGAGAGGTGTGTTGCTATGCGCCGGGACGCATTTGGACGCATCCGGCGAAACCCATAAAAGAGGCATTTAGTCGCAAACGTCGTGAATGAGTTAAAAAATGACAATGTTTTTATATAAAGCGTGGCACGCCCACCGGATTAATTTCTCCCGCACTATTTGTCCAGTCGCCTAACATATAGACACTGCCTTGATTTTATCGAAGCGAACCGCGATCTTCAAATCATTCTCCAATCATCAATTGATCCGATCGCGATTCAACCTTTTTACAAGGCTAAAAAATAATTCAGACTTTTTTTTTTTGTTAAAGCTTTTCTTAATTAAATGGTTAAATCTATTGAAAGTGGTGGGTACAATGATAGTAATAAACATTGAAGGAAATATTTCTCTAGCCCGATCGTTTTAATTTTGATGCCAGAGTCAAAAAAATGTTTCCAGACTTACAGAATGCTAGAAGAGTGTAAAGAAAAATTACAATGAAACGAGGGCAAGCATGAAAGTTTATACTTTTTCTAACTTGCTTGTAACTAAAATCAACGCAATGCTAACCTTCAGTTGTCCAAAGAGCTATTGGACAAGTGCAAAAAGGCCACTATCACTAGGGATATGCTCGAATACCGAACTCTTACAAAAAGAGTCTTAGCAGCCTGTGTGTGTGTACATATGTAAATAAAATGGATCTTCTGTTCTGTACTGTATATATCTGTATATAAAAATTTCCAGTAATGTTCACCTCATATTCGGTGGTGTTTTATGGACCCTTCAAAGACAATGGAGGTAACTTTATATTTCTTTATTTCATAAAAAAGGCATGTGCATTAGTATATAGATCTTAAACCAACCCCACCCCCACGGGACGCCTCTCCTGGGGGGCAGCGGCCCCACTTCCCCCCCTGCATGCAATCCACTACAGATTCTTTTTTCTTGGCAGGTCTGCAGATTTAAACAAAATTAAGTTATTCTAATTTTTTAAAATAATATTATATTTGTTTTTATTTGTGGTAAGTATTTTAACAATATTTATTATTAATGCAAGTGTGATTTAAGCTGTGAGTAGCTTCTAACCTCAGTGAATTATTTTCATGCTTCTATAAGCTGATTGTGGTAGGGACTTTTAAAGTCAGTTTTTTTAGTTACGTTTTTTAAAGGGTAGATCTATATTTTCCTCTCTAGTAGTGAAATTCTGTTGAGTATTATATTAGAATTGATTTTAAAAAATGTTCTTTTTTTTTTCTTCAGGCCCCTTGGTATCATATTGTATTTGAAGTCGCCCTGGTTTTTCTTATCTTAAAGATATATATATCACAAAGTTTTACGCCTGATAAAACATTACTCACAGAGAAGGTTTGCATTTACATTGATTTTTACACAGACGTTTTTGTTAAAAAATGATTTCATTAATTTTACTTTTTATATCTTTAAAAAAAAAATTATAGCAACAATACAATGCATTTTCTTAATATAATTTTTAAACAGCTGCCCTACTGAAGTTTTAATAAATTAATGAAACAAATATTTTTTTCTATTTAATTAAAAAAAACTTTTATCAAATATTACACATCTTTTACATTATATTTAATATGTTTAATGTTGGAAATTGATACATCATTGTTAAAATTCTTTTAACATTTAATTAGGAAAAAGATATACTTGTGGAAGAGTGGCAGCCAGAACCTTTGGCTCCAGATGTACCTGATGATCATCCTATACTGCAGTCAATGGAAAAATATTGCATAGAAGGGTTAGTTTAAAAAAGTAAATTACGAACACATTATTTTATTAGAGAATGCCTATTGTAAGATTATACTCTGGTAATATAAAAAGTTTTGTTTTAAGATACGTGTCACTGCAAGCAGGGCCTGATCTGAGTAAAATGAATGTTAAGGTAGAGGTTTTTGCAAAATTACCTTAAACTACCCTTATCAAATTATAAATTGAAACTATTTTAAAAAGAGTTATTCTAAAAAAAAAAAATTGTTTTGTAGAATACCTAGATTTGGTCTCTATAACAATCGAACACAGTTAAGTCGACGGCCTCAGGGTTTGCCAAAAAGCGTCGAGATAACCGATGATCGAGATGAACAAAAACCAAAATGGCGGCAATATATTAACATGTGCTTTAAATTTCTTTATGTACATGATGTGTGTTTATAAATGAGAATGTGCATGCACATGTTTTTGGATTTTAAAAAAAAGTTTTTTTTAAAGATAACGGCATTACCCCGATTTGTTTGATGAATTGATCGGCGTGCGATAAAAATGTACATACTTGTTTGCTAACAACACAAGGCATATATGGGGTGCCACTTTTCCGGATTATCCCGGAATTCTGGATGTGTGAGACTAAAAATTGTTCAGCTCCGGATTCTCGAGTTTTTATTTTCTTTCGCTCCGGATTCGCCAGTTCAATTAACTCAAATACGGATTCTGGGTTTTAAAAAAAATTAACATGTAAGAACGC
The DNA here is from genome assembly GCA_964033795.1 of Lymnaea stagnalis. Lineage (NCBI taxonomy): Eukaryota > Metazoa > Mollusca > Gastropoda > Lymnaeidae > Lymnaea > Lymnaea stagnalis. The sequence continues at coordinate 1,715,657 of CAXITT010000062.1, forward strand.
GTGAAAACCTATTAAGCGACAAGCGGTTTCGCTACAAATAGAACAGGTACCGCGACCTCTCTCTTTTGTCTGCAAGTGCAAGCCTCTCTCTCCTTGCTTCTTCTCGCTGTGTCAAGTTAATTTAGCGCAATGATATTTTCCTTTCATTTAAATTACTAGTTTGAAGTAGGCACGTTTCTGTTATCTCGACGCCGGTTCCACTTCCAAAACATGGACATAACAGGCTTGGCGAGTTAAACGAGGTCGAGATAAGTGGGTTCAACTGTACATATTTAGAAATATTGATCTGTCTGGCTTAATATGCCAAGTGATAAAAATATTTTATTTCTTAATTTTTTTTTAATGGAAAATATTAAACATTTTAGGACCATTCACAAAAGTGTTTTAACTTAATAAATAATAAAATAATTTTTAATAATTTCATATCTATATTGTTTGTTGTTTTTTTATTTGGAGCTGAATATATTTTTTGAGGTACCCAGCTTTGATTAACAGAGATTAAAATCGTTAAAGTGCATACTGGTTAAAATCAGGGTCAATATCAACCAGCTCACAATCATATTTAAAAAAATTGTTTGAAGACTGGCAGTGAAATGTAGTATGTATATATCATCACTTCATCTGGTTATGGTTGACCATGCAGGGTTGACAGGAATATGACATACTTTGCTCTATTGCCTTCTTCTTTGCCTGTTCAACTCCTAGTACTTAACAATTTCTGTCGAATCTTAACTTATTTAAGTTTTACTTTCTCATCTCTGCTGCCACCTAAATTTCTCCATCTCATGCATGGTGCCAGTTGCCAACCAGGGTGTTTTCCTCAGCAAAAAGGAAGTAGTCTTTTGGGTTCGACTGTCAATTAATATTCCCCCTCTTAGGGCCTTCCTTCCCAGACGATAGCGTGCATGGAGTAAAAATATTAGACCCTTTATTTTATTTTCAACTGACATGGATTTGACAGCGGTAATGGGCAGTAACAACAGGGTTAGCTCAGCACCAAATTTTCTAGTAATCAAATTATGTTAAAAATTTTAACCTTTTATTTACTTTTCCAGGCAGAATGGCAAATACATAAAAGTTAACGGGAAGCTTTGTATAAATATGGCAACCTTTAACTTTCTTGGAATGGTTGGAAAAAAAGAATTAGAGGTATAGTTTATAATTTTACTTAGTTATGTGTGAGGATTTTCTCTTTTCTCATGAAATATTTATTGCATTTTGGCAGCTGTCAAAGGCAAAACTTTTAATTTTTAATTTTTTTTATTTTTAAGGACATATTTATTAAATGGTTAGTTATGTGAAATTATTTTTGTAATGTGATTCACCATACTCTATTGTTTAAGGAGAGAGCAGTGAAAGCTTTGAGAGTTTATGGTGTTGGATCGTGTGGTCCAAGAGGCTTTTATGGAACCATGGGTAATCATTATTTTCAATTGAATAAACTGAATTTTATTATCAAATTTTTATGTCCTGTTAGTAATAGCATAAATCTCTTTATCTGTGCTCAGCTATTCAGTTTCTAAAGCTTTGCAAAATAGATAACGTTACTAATCTAATCTCTTGAGGAAAACAGCAGACCGTTGAGCCAGAGCTCATCAGGTCTTCCCCGACATAACCCCTCTTTCCCCCGACCCCAACAGCGCTAACTAGAAGGGTTTGCGAAGCCATACGCCGGAGGCACTCCGCTGCTGAGACCGCTTCCCCACCTCCACTTTATTGACCACGCGAGAGAGAGGCAGCATGAACAAAGGAAACCTGGTCGGCTGGTGCTCTCGCAGCACCTGGAGTCGAACTTTGTAGGGGCTGGGCTGGATGTATTTTAACGTCCCTAAAGCACCCCTTCCCATCCTGGGGTGGCATCAGACGCCCTCTAAGAGGGATTTATACACATGGTTTCTACTTTGTGATATAGTCACATTGTAGGTAGCTGGGATGAAATGGTTGCTTAGGAACAGTCCCCTCACAGATTGTATGATAGAATCATTGGCATGGGTTGCCACAACATGCCTATGCCTCATATCCATTAACGGCAACATGTAATCATATCCCAACCTTTTTCTGGATTTATTTTCAACTGGACTGGGTAGAAACCATGCTCTTTCTGGCACAGATTTCATGCAAGACCTTTATCTCTCATGCGGATGTCCCCTACATGGTGATATTGTGCCCCAGTTAGTACCAGGGGGTTGGTGGCAGTGCCTCTTAATCGGCATGTCATAATGGGACAGAAATGCAGACTAGAGCCCCTGGTAGAAAACATAACTGTATAAATCTAAATGTACATGTGTTACCTTTTTGTTCACAATAAAAAAAAATATTTATACTTATTGGATGCTTGCTATTTCATAGTTTATTTTGCCTTGGTCCTATACAAACAAGTTTTAAAAAATTAAAATAAATTGGCTATTTATACCTGCAGCATTCTGATTAGTGAAATGTTTCTACCTCACTATTTAGATGTACATTTAGAGTTGGAGGATGAACTTGCAAAATTCATGAACTGTGAAGAAGCCATTTTGTATTCTTATGGCTTTGCAACAATAGCCAGTGCTATTCCCGCATACTCCAAAAGGGGAGATATTATATTTGCGTAAGTTATAACAAATGCCTGCTGTTTTTCTATTGTCTTTATGAGGTGATTAGTAGAGCAAACATAAAACATAAGTATTTGAAAAGATTTGGTATTAGAACTTATTCATTCCTTGTTACATCCTTGATTCTCATTAAGGTGACATCTTACAGTATCAAGACTGCTGTCTCAAAGTATATATGTTTTTAAATTTAAAAAAAGTCAGCTAGGTTCTTTTCTGAAAAGAAAAAAAAAATGTTGGATTAAATTGATCCATGTTGGTAGTTTGCAGATTTACGATTCTAAGATGATATTTATCATTACCTATGGTTGGTACTTTTAGCCAGACCAGTTTACCCTCAAACTCTTAAAATCGTACAATATCATGACAAATTCGTTCAATACCGGTACATTATATTTATAGTAAAAAATAAGCATACAATATATACAATCTATACACCTCAAAATCATACATTGTACGCCAAAATCGTAAGAGTAAACAGGTCTGTTTTAGCTATAAGACTATATTTATTAGTAATTGTATTTTTACAAGTTTACTCAATTATATTAATTGTATTTCAGGGATGAAAATGTTGGATTCGCCATCCAGAAAGGACTGATTGCTTCTCGCAGCCACATAAAGTGGTTCAGACACAATGATATGGAGCATCTAGAGTCCTTGCTCATTGAACAAAGCAAGGTTGATAAAAAGGTATTTTTCAGTGTTGTGATTGACATTTGGTGCTTTGTTTTGATTTATTCCAGTAGTGTCAACAGTTTGCACAATATATTTTTTAAGTCTTAAATTATTTTCACATTAACCCATGAGACCGTGGGTATGTTTTTAAAAAAATGATTCAATTGTACTTGTTTAATTTGTAGAATCCTAAAAAGGCTAAAGTAACAAGACGTTTCATTGTTGTGGAAGGGCTTTACCTTAACACTGGTAAAATATGCCCCTTGCCTAAACTGGTAAGTCTCTGTGTCATTACCTAATTCCTTTCTTTAAGACAACTATCATTAGATAATTGTATAAAAATCAGCATTGTTTCTGTATTGTATTTAATATCTTATAATGCCCTCGTGAATAGGTTGAGCTCAAATGGAAGTACAAAGTCCGTATCTTTTTGGAGGAGACAATGTCATTTGGTGTTTTGGGTGACACTGGCCGGGGAGTCACAGAGCATTTTGACATTAACCCAGATCAAATAGACCTTATTGCTGGATCTCTGGAGAATGCCATTGCATCTGTTGGAGGATTTTGTTGTGGCAAAAAATTCATTATTGACCACCAGGTAAGAGTTATTCCTTTGGAGAATTCATTTTCTTGATTGACCCCTGAAGGCTATGTTAAGTAAAAAGAAAAGATTTGGACTGTGATGTAGCTCAAAAGACACATGTTTTGTGTATAGTAGACTAATTTATAATAAAACAAATTTGTTCATACACATAATCTGGGTCTTTAAAAAAAAAACTCGCGAAGAAAAAATGTTAACAATGGTTTGGTCTTTTGTATTGATTCCATGAGATGTAACTTGCAAAAAATACCATTCCTATTTTATATTTGGATACCTTATATTACAGAGATTGTCTGGCCTAGGTTACTGCTTTTCAGCATCACAGCCTCCAATGTTGGCAGCAGCTGCAATAGAGTCATTACATATTCTTAAAGAGCAGCCACGTAAGTAAATTTAATCACTCAATTTATTCCTTCGGTCTATTTTTAAATAACGTCATAAAGTAAATGATTGGTGACAATGAAGGCTGCACTTATTAGTTTTTTTTTGTTTTTTTAATAATCTGAATGTGAACATAATAATCTGAATGTGAACAGAGGCCAATAACTATCTGAATGGAGAGCATAAATAAACGTTGGACACAAGTTTTGTCTATTAAGTCCGAAAGAAGTGTCAAAGTAAGATTTAATTATTATTTATTTTTTTAAACTTTAGGCTTGCTGGTTGATCTAAGAGAAAATTGTGAAAAAGTTCATGAGAAGTTAAGCAAGTAAGTATATTTTAGGCTTCATTAAATATACTTTTATAGATCTTTGGTTATGGAACAAAAGTTCAAGACTTTATATAATTGTGAAAGTCTCTCTTCTATCCACCTGCTTCCCTAATTGTAGAATCGGAAATTCAAAATACTTTATTCGGTGTATGTGATTGCTTACTTCCGATTATTATAGTATTGCAATAGTACACAACCCAATTAAAAAATGGCTCCTAAATTGGAAATCAAACATAAAAAGTATCTAATAAAAGTTTAACAAGTTCAACCATTTTATTATTTTTTTATGTCTAAGTTTTTCTATATATCATGGAGAAATAACAAGTTATGTTATATTAAGAAGAATCTGCCCCCAAATTTTGTATTTTTAGAATCGGTAATTTAAAACCCACCAAATGTTACAAGGATTAAATTCTTTAAATTTGGTTCAAGTTGGAATCTTAGAAACAATTGGAAATGTCAATTTTATATCTTCTCCTCACAAAAACATAGCCATGAGCTTTTTCAACTAATAAAAAATTAGCGCTGGCTAAACTAAAAAATAATATTGATATCCAAGGATACTTTCAGAGGGAAACCCATGACCCACAACCAAATAGGCACTCTCGACAACTGGCCCTTTCAGTATATTGCATATGCTGATGACAGCACTGATAGGGAAAAGTAGTAAAGATATATCAAAAGCTTTTATGGAATTAAAAGTCTCATCATTACACGCAGGACTGGAAGTTAACAACCCAAATAACAAAATAAATGATTATCTTAAGAGAAGAACAGGCAGACTAAAATTAGAAACTACGCTTTTGAAAAAGTGAACTAGTTCAAATACCTAGATCATTATTTAATGAAAGAAATGAATTACTTACAGAAATAAAAGAAAGATTATCAGCTGGAAACGGGGGGGGGGGTACTTCAGTTGTCAAAGAAAATACTCAAAAGTGAAAACATTGCAAGAAAAAAAACAAGGAAAACTATATATAAAACTAATCAGAGCTGTTGCATCATATGCAAGTGAACCTTGAATCCTAACAAAAACGTCAAAAAACCTCCAGAAAATATATGGACCAACAAAGGATGTGAGGATCCCACACTAGAAGAAGAAATTAAATAAAAAAGGGAATCCAAGCATGGGAAAGAAATGCATCTGTTAGGTTTAAGTGGAAGGATGTGGTGAGGCAGGCCAAAGCCCAATGTGGGCTGTAGCGCCACAGGGATGGATTAAATTTGGCTCAAATTGGAATCTTGGAAACAATTAAAAATGTACATTTTCTAAATTCTCCTCATAAAAACATAGCGAGGAGCTTTTAAGTAATAAAAATAAAAAATTGGCGCTTGGTAAACTAAAAAAAATCTACATTGGTACAAAAAAACAAGGCTTTGGAAAAGCCCCAAATATCATATCTAAAACACAAGGATAGGGACACATTTTCAACGAGATGGTGACGATCAAAGAACATGTTTACATCTTACAGAAAATAAAAGCTTATGAACAATCCTATTAATTAAATGATTTAATTCAAGATTCCAGGCTCACAAAACCTCAACATTTTTCATTGAATATTGCATAGAAAATAATTATTGTTTGTTTTCCAACCAAGCTTATCCAGTATCAAAATTTTTGGTGATGCAATTTCACCTATTAAGCACCTGTACTTGACAGAGCCGGCATCTGACCGAGAATTCGACTTAAGAACCTTAGAGAATGTAGTTGATTATGTAAGTAAAGAGAGCGTTTTTTATGACATTTATTTATATCTTTTCAGTTGCATTACCTTTATAAGTAACACAATTAATTTTTTTCAAGCTGATTTTTTATAAAATTCTATAGGCTGTATGAGTTTACAATCAACTTCCATGTTTATGTTCCGACTATTAACCTGACATATTAACTAAAAAATCATTTGTTTCCCCCCATCCAGGCAATGAATGAAGGTGTTGCTTTGACAGTTGCCCGTTACCTTGACCCAGAGGAAAACAACTTGATGCCACCAAGGTAAGGCAAAACATACATTTATTTCTACTAATTATTTGAAAAATGGCACCTTTAAAGATAGAAGAATGTCAAAAAGTCTTTTAAAATTAACATTGCCTGGCAAAAAAATATACAAATTGGGGAACTTTTGCTCAAAAATGTATTTCTTAAATGATGCTAGAGAGACAATTTTATTCCCCTGATGTCATCTCTCAGACCCATTTCTGTTTTTAATTTGATGTATAGTAACTTTTTCCCCCTTCATTTTTTCTATTACATTTTTACTCACCAGTTTACACCCAATTTATTGTTTTAGCATTCGTCTGACTGTAAACTGTGATCTGACAGATGAAGAGATCAACAAAGTGGTGCAGGTTATATCCAGTGGTTTTAGAGAAGTCCTCAAGAAACTGAGGTATATTTTTCTTGACAAAGTACTGGACCTTGCAAATATGCTAATGTTAACAATAAGGGCTTGAGATGTTCTTATGCCTTGTCATATTATCTTGACTCATAAATGGTGGGCATCATCATCCAGATCCATTAGGGCATGTGCCCATGAATGGTGGTGACAAGGGTTAGCTACAATCTTCTCATCTCGCATCAAGTGGTCATGGAACACGAATGGATGAGATTTCTTCTGGCGACAACTTTCTGTCAATGTACCCTACAAGCTGGGCACAGAAACCGAACAATAAACCGGGGCACAAAAGAAATCTGTCGGAACTAAAACAAAATTCTTGTAATTGGCAATTGAAACTCATATAAACTGACATTTTCTCTCAACGCTATTTTAGCACTGGCATGAAGCACTAAAATGACTTCACTTTGTGCCAATCCATGTGAGGTTGATATCTTACTAAAAATCTCTCTCTAACGCAGTGCTCTAAATATCCAAATGGGCTACAGGAGAATGATTCAGTAGCCCAAGGGCCTCAATGCAATTCATAATTTTATTATTAAGCCTTGAACCTTATTACAATGAGAAATATGGTACAAAAATATCTTTGCATGCTGCATTAGAGAACTGGGGCTTTAAATTGAGACCTCTTGCTCTAGTGCAGGGGTTCTCAACCTGTTTGACTCCCTGAGCCCTTTTTAGAATCAATATCTTTGTGGAAGCTCCTTAGGCCTACCTTTTGTCTAACAAGTTAATGGTTATTTGAAAATCCCGGGTCTCCTGAGTATTTCACACAGAGCACAGGTTGGGTACCACAGCTTAATCCTGCCAATCTTTCATGTCCGCCAAGCATATTTAACTAGTTTATTTCCTATCGTGCCAAAGCAATGAAAATTAAATGTTTCAAAATAGTTTTAATTTCATGCAAACGGCTTGTTGTTTTTTTTAGCTCACATATTAAACAAGTATATATTTTTTTTCCCAACACATTTTATCCAAGAATGAAGTTTTATCCTCAAACTTATTCTCTTTTTCAGTTCAGTTGACATGTCCAGCCCATTGGACTCTGTAGAACAAGGAGATGGTGAGCAGAGAGCATCAAGATAAATAGTTTCATCTGTTACTGACCTTTTTCATGTCATTTCTGAATGGATTTTGTGTCTGGTTTTGAATGGGCTTTTAAAAAAAACAAACCCTGCACCTGTTAAGTAATTCATATTTTATATTATTTTTATATTTTTAGGAGGAAAAATATCACTTTTGTTTAATTGAAGTACGAAATTATATTATTAAAACTTGGGAACCTTATAGTAACATTCAAGTTTTAAGAACATTTGGAATTTTATTAATTTCTTACTTAAGTTATCTGTTTTTTTTAATGCACCTGAGTTAACAAAAGAGCAATCGACAAAAATATCAATTATTTATTCAGCTTTGTCATCAGTATAATTTATAATTTATGTTGATTCTTGAATGTGATAGACCGGACAGTGCTGTGAGTTTATCTGTAAATATTACAGAAGAGCTTTAGTGGAAATTCTTGTGGGCTAATATTAACTGCTCCATGCATGAAAGTTCAATGACAGCTTATGTGATTGAAAGGTTATGGTGTGAGAACTTAAAATTTTTAAAACACATAAGACTTAGCTAAGTAATGTTAAGTACTTTATTTATTTTGCTATATATTTTTGTAAATGTTTGATTGAGAGACACTATTTTAAATTAAGGGATCAATATTGCCTCACTTATGTCCCCATCTGGCTATTAACGATATTTAATCAGATTATTTGGTTTTTTAAAAATGACCAAGAGATTTCTGAAGTTTTTTGTTTTGATCGCAATGCTGTGTGAGTTTGAGATCATGGATGAATTTTTCCTCACTTGTCCAGCACGGTGGTCAGGGAATAAGATTTTTTACTGTCATCCAACAAGAGTTTGTATCAAAATTCATTGAGAATGTAACAGAAGAGAAGTAAAAATGGTAAGGGTCATACCCACACATTGAGAAGTAAAAATGTTAAGGGTTATACCCACACACAAGATTCCCTAACATATTAAATGTTTATTGATTTCCTTGAATTTTTGGAAATATGTGAGAGATGGGGATGTCAAAAACTTGATTGAGAAAGTCATATAAATCTATCTTCATGAGAAAGTCATAGAAATCTATCTTCATGAGAATGTCATATAAATCTATCTTCATGAGAATGTCATATAAATCTATCTTCATGAGAAAGTCATATAAATCTATCTTCATGAGAATGTCATATAAATCTATCTTCATGAGAAAGTCATATAAATCTATCTTCATGAGAAAGTCATATAAATCTATCTTCATGAGAAAGTCATATAAATCTATCTTCATGAGAATGTCATATAAATCTATCTTCATGAGAAAGTCATATAAATCTATCTTCATGAGAATGTCATATAAATCTATCTTCATGAGAAAGTCATATAAATCTATCTTCATGAGAAAGTCATATAAATCTATCTTCATGAGAAAGTCATATAAATCTATCTTCATGAGAATGTCATATAAATCTATCTTCATGAGAAAGTCATATAAATCTATCTTCATGAGAATGTCATATAAATCTATCTTCATGAGAAAGTCATATAAATCTATCTTCATGAGAAAGTCATATAAATCTATCTTCATGAGAAAGTCATATAAATCTATCTTCATGAGAATGTCATATCTGCCTCAAAATCAACAATGGCACTTACTTGCACATTAAAAATAATTACATTGACTTCATGATTTTGTAATACGTTTATATTATATTTACTTTTTTACAAATTGGGATTAAAATATGTACAGTATACAGTCGTCCTTCGTTTATCGCGGTTAAACAGTTCCAGATTACCGCGATAAGTGAATTTCCGCGAAGTAGGATCCCTTATTTATAAATAGAATATTTTCGAAGTTCATGACCCTGCAAATTCATTTCTTTAACATTATTATACCATCTGGGGTGCTTGAATACATAGACCTACAGTCTATAGTTACAGCAATTTTAATAGTAAGACATGGGTTATAATTGACTGAGACAGCCGAGGCCGCACTGTATCATTTTTACTATCTCTATCAAATTTTTAATAAAAACTTTATAATTAGGGGAAAAAAACCACATCAGCATCGAAAGTCAAAACGCAAAGTGGGGAGGGGCGACTGTATTTGAAAGGATGAACTTAAGTCTTAAAAGCAAGGTATTCTGTCAAATGGGAAATTAAAAAATGTTCATTATGATATGACGTGAGATGTTTGTCATTGCCACCATCTTCTTATAGAATATTAGCTGAATAAGAATTTAAGCTTTTAAAGTCTGCAAGGATGATTTCTCTTGCACATTTTCAAGTGCCAGACAGGCCTTGTGTATTATCAGATGAATTATTTTTCTAAGTAAATTAAAATTAAACATTTAGATTCTAAAGAAAAATGTTCCATTATTTGAATAAATTATACAGATAATTTTCTAAATATTTTTTTTACTAGTTATTTTCAATAGACCTATTGTTATGTGGTCCATGACCTTGGCGTTGTTGAAATTTGAACCACTGGCTCAGTGCTGTGTGGACTGGATCATTGCTAAAAGTTCAAGCTTCACGCCGATACTGATATTGTAAGGCTGTGAAGATTAATCTGTTGTTTGAAAGCTTGGCCCACTCAACATTGAAGATGATTTTCTTTTTAATATAACTTGGAACTGGGTCCCTACTTATGTTTTTAAAAGGTTGTTTTAATGTAAATATGAACCGTAAGCTCACATTTGTCCATATTGAGAATATAATTTTATTGGCTAAAATTGTATCTGCGTGACCATGTTCTTTTCTTTAAACAATATATTTTCTTAAAACCATTTTCACCCCCTTTTATTCTATTTGACATGAACAGTTTGTCTGTATGTCGCAGATTTTTTTAAGGCCATTTACAACCCACTTGCCCCATATCCTAACTTTGGAAAGCTGGTTAATCCGGTCTTCCTTTCTTCCTTTTACATCTATTTAGGAATAACATAAATAATTATTTTAAAAGATGAGGAATCAACTATTTCAATTATATTGTAATTACTTCTCTAGAAAATGATTGGGCTAAAAAGCTAAACTTCTATTTATTCTGGTGGCAATGTGTAAACAAAAAAAGGGGGGGGGGTGTACTTAAATATTTTTTGTGTGTGTTTTTTTTCAATTGTTTGCAAATGTTCTTATTCCAGATGTACCTAGGTAAGCTTATTTTGTGGTTGTCGTGTAATACAGAACATGGCCAACATGACGTATGTATGTAGGTATGTTATTTGTTGCTGCTCTACGGTGGCATAACAGATCTACATATCTTGCTGATCACTGCCCATCTGAGCAGAGCCAGGCCATTTTTAAAAAAATAAACTTGTGAATGTTTTTGTTTTCCAATGGACTATTTCAATAACTTGCAACAGCCTGTAGAAGTTGAGATGCTTTGAAAATACAGGGCCATTCTCATAATATGCTTGGACAGTCGAGATGCTTTGAAAATACAGGGCCATTCTCATAATATGCCTGGACAGTCGACTAGAAATATAAGACTTGTGGAGCACCATCCAAAATGGCCTATTGAAATTTGGACATAATCTGGCCTGTTGACATGAGGACATGAAGGAATATTTATTGGAAGGTGGCCAGCCTCGTGTTGGCAAAGGCATATTTTGTATTGTAACCTGATGATTGGTCATGGTCAAGTGATTCAGGCAAGATGTCAAACGGCCTTTGTCGCATCTTGTCCAGGAGATGCACATGGTTGAGACCCCCCTTCATCAGAGCATTAGTATTTGTTCTAGACTTTTATTACAATGCCACAATTTTGTAGCGTTCTAGCTTAGTCTTAAATTTTAAGTAAGAGCAGTACAAGTTAACTGTAATAAGTCATGGTTCTGTACAAATGTTTGACATATCATTATCAGTAACATTTGTGTCGTTTTATTTTGGTAATATACCTGGTACTTCAGTTTGGGAAGAACAATGGAATAATTTCTTAAAATTAATTAATGTTATATTTTCCATATTGAAATGAACAGGGTTTAAAATTTAGGTGATCCAAGGCCATGGAGAGGAAAAAAAAAGCTTTTCTGTCAAAAATTAAAATTTGATATACATAAGACTTAATCCATGGCAGGTTTGTATACAAGCCTTGCAGGTTTATGAACAAATCTCTCATTGAATGCTGCCTCAGACAAGAGTATTGATCCAGTAACAATGGTCTCAGACTTAACAATTCTATCATTAGAAATTGCATTAGGTAGGTGTTTGTGTGATGAATTCAGATTTGATTATATTATTTTTTAAAATTATTTTTTGTTTACTTTTGTATAACACAATAAAGTCATGATTTTTACAATTTTTCAACCATTTTTTGGAGCTACAGTTGTGTTATTATTACAATTTATATGTGTAGTCTACTTTATAACAAGTTTCATTGTTGAACAGTACTTAATAAAGAACTTGAGCTCTCATATTCGTCAATTTAAACACACACAGGTAGCATTTCCCCTAAATTACAATATGGAAATGAAAAATACAAGTAAATAAAAAAAAGCTTTCTTCATTTTAAATTTATTTTCATGTATACCGATAGTTATATCTTGGGAATTCCCCCAAAAGCTATAAGTTATCCCTTAATGCAGTGGTCGGAAAACTCAGTTACCAAAAGAGCCAAAAATCAACAGCAGGACGATTAAAAAATTTGAGAGCCACATATTTTTTTCAAGAACTTATCAAGAACCAAGCTTTTCGGAGTCAAAATCGATTTCTGGCCAACTGGCCGAGCCGCACTCAGGTCCCTAAAGAGCCGCATGCGGCTCGCGAACCGCGATTTGCCGACAACTGCTTTAAGGACCTTGTGTTCAGTGGTACTGAGTGAATCTCTGGATTAGAGGCCGACTGAATTTCGGCTTCGGTTTCGGCGCCGAAAGTAGCCATTTTATCACTTTCGGCCAAGTTTCGGTTTCGGCCGAAACTGGAAAGTTAACTTTCGGCTTAATTTCGGTTTCGGTCGAAAGAGAAAAGTTAACTTTCGGTTTTTCTTCGGTTTCGGCCGAAATAGACTTTTGGTCATTTAATACTAAGCGAAAGCGATATTTTACAACAAACTAAGCGACATTAAAGAACAAATTAAGCGATCTTTGAGAACAAACTAAATGATATTTAACAACAAACTAAACGACATTTATGAACAAACTAAACGATCTTTAAAACAAACTAAGCGATCTTTAAGAACTATCTAAGCGATCTTTAATAACAAACTAAACGATCTTAAAGAACAAACTAAACGATTTTTAAGACCGAACTAAATGATCTTTAAGAACAAAACAAATGATATTTAATGATTTATAAGAATAAACTAAGCGATCTTTAACAGAAGACTAAATGTTCTTTAAAAACAAACTGAAAGATCTTTAAGAACAAATAAAAGCGATCATTGACAAAAACTAGACGATCTTTAACAACAAACTAATGCGATCTTTAACAAAAAACTAAACGATATTTTTTATAACAAACTAAGCTTTCTTTAAGGACAAATTAAGCGATCTTTAAGATTAAACAAAGCGATATTTTAGAACAATCTAAGCGATCTTTATGAACAAACTCACCGATCTTTAAAAACAAACTAAACGATCTTTAACAACAAACTAAACGATATTTTACAACAAACTAAACGATCTTTAACAACAAACTAAACGATCTTTAACAACAAACTAAACGATCTTTAACAACAAACTAAACGATCTTTAACAACAAACTAAACGATCTTTAACAACAAACTAAGCGATCTTTAACAACAAACTAAGCGATCTTTTAGAACAATCTAAGCGATCTTTATGAACAAACTCACCGATCTTTAACAACAAACTAACCGATCAATAACAACCAATTAAACGGTCTTTAACAACAAACTAAGCGATCTTTAAGAACAAATTAAGTGATCTTTTAGAACCACATTTTTTAGAGACCCGG
>CAXITT010000062.1:1738698-1757558 GCA_964033795.1 Lymnaea stagnalis
AACTACTTTGGTTTCCTTTCCAGTACATACGGACTTTTTTGTGTGGTGTGGTGGGTTGGGGGAGGGGTGAAAAAGAGGGGGGGGGGAGTGGGGGGATTGTGGTTGTCAATACTGGCTTTTCCGCCGACATCTTTGGAGTGGTGAGTGGATTGACAGACGTTTTCCTCCATCATTTGATGAATGAAGAGGTCTCATTATACGTCAAAAGTAGAGACGACCGGATTTCGTCTTCGGCTTCGGTTTCGGCGACGAAAGTGGCCATTTTATCACTTATTTTAGCAATATTTAACAACACACTAAGTGACATTTAAGAACAAACTAAACGATCTTTAAGATCAAATTAAGCGATCTTTAAGAACAAACTAAACGATCTTTAAAAACAATTAAAGTGATCTTTAAAAACAAACAAAGCGATCTTTAATAAAAAACTAAACGATCTTAAAGAACAAAGTAAGCGATTTTTAAGAACGAACTAAGTGATCTTTAAGAACAAAACAAATGATCTTTAATAGTAAACTAAATGATTTATAAGAATAAACTAAGCGATCTTTAACAGAAAACTAAATGTTATTTAGGAACAAACTAATCGGTCTTAAGGAACAAAATCAATTATCTATCAGAACAAAATAAGTGATCTTTATGAAAAAAACTAAGCGATCTTCAACAACAAAATAAGCGATCTTTAAGAACAAACTAAACCATTTTTAATAACAAACTAAAAGATCTATACATACAAACTAAATGATGTTTAAGAACAAACTGAATGATCTTTAAGAACAACAAAGCGATATTTAAGAATAAAATCTATTATTTTTAAGAACAAACTTAGCCATCTTAATAAACAAACTAAACGATCTTTTAATAACACAAACTTAGTGATCTTTAAGAAAAAAACTTAGCAATCTTTTTTGAACAAACTAAATGATCTTTAATAACAAATTAAAAGATCTTTACACACAAACTGAGCGATCTTTAAGAACAAGCTAAGCGATCTTAAAAAAACAAAATAAATGATTTTTAACAACAAAAAAAAGCTATCTTTATGAACAAACTAACCGATCTTTAAAAACAAATAAAGCGATCATTAACAAAAAACTGAACGATCTTTAACAACAAACTAAGCGATCTTTAAGAACAAACTAAACAATCTTTAACAACAAGATGTTATATTAGATGTTAATTTATTATTATTCACGATTATCTCCTTTTTTTATAAAAAGCATGTACATTTTTATACTTTCTCCTATCATTTTCAATTTACCGGTATGCAGAATGTGTGCGGGAACGAATTTCAAAATATCTAAATATTTCATTTTCGGTTTCGGCTTTGGTTTCGGCCGAAATTCATTTTTAACTTTCGGTATTTTTTCGGTTTCGGCCGAAAGTCATTTTAAACTTTCGGTCGGTCTCTAGTCAAAAGTGTTCACACGTAAATGCATGTTGTAGAGAGTCTTCATACTCCAGTTCTGCTCTCTGATAATTTTGTTCCAATGATGGAACTTGTAATACTCTGCCACTCGCATTGCAACAATCAGGTGGCAGACAACTGGTCGATGGTTATAGCCTCTGATCTTTACTTCTCCGCTTTTATGATTCACTCTAACGTCTCTGCTAATGTGATCCACTCTCACGTCTCTGCTACTGTGATCCACTCTCGCGTCTTTGCTACTGTGATCCACTCTCGCCTCGCTGCTACTATGATAAACTCTCACGTCTCTGCTATTATGATGCACTATCTCGTCTCTTCTACTCAACTCTGTCTGTCGTGGCTCTCTGTCTCTCTAAACGTCCAAGTCCATCAGTCAACTGCTCGGGTCTCCTCTGATGGTACTCCCCTGAATTGCCTCTGCTGCTGTCCAGCTGAATTCTCCCCGATTGTCCTCTACTGATGTCCAACTGAGTTCTCTTCTGAATTTCCTCTACTGATGTCCAATTGAGTTCTCTACTGAATGTCCTCTACTGCTGTCCGGCTGAGTTCTCCACTGTACTGTTTAAGAACGAGCCATACACTTAAATAAGAGAGTTATTTCTCCATACTGATAACAGTACGTAACAATAACATTTTGCTATCGTGGTATGGTAGTTAATTTGTACTTTACTACGTCACTAGTGGGAGGGGGGCAGGGGAGAACTCAGTCGGACATCAGTAGAGGAAATTTAGGGGATAACTCAGCCGGACAGCCGTACAGGACATTCAGGGAAGAACTCAGTCAGATAGAATTAGAGGACATTCGGGGAGAAATAAGCCGGACAGAATTAGAGGACATTCGGGGAGAAATAAGCCGGACAGAATTAGAGGACATTCAGGGGAGAACTCAGCCGGACAGCAGTACAGGACATTCAGGGGAGAACTCAGTCAAACAGAATTAGAGGACATTCAGGGGAAAACACAGCCAGGCAGCAGTACAGGACATTCAGGGGAGAACTCAGCCGGACAGCAGTACAGGACATTCAGGGGAGAACTCAGTCAAACAGAAGTAGAGGACATTCAGGGGAAAACACAGCCGGGCAGCAGTAAATTTATCATCCTTCAAAATAAATAAATAATTAATTAATTAAAAACAATAACTACGGCAACAAAATACAGCTACACATCAATTGACAAAACATTGTTGACACATTCGTTCTAGCTCGAGATGCGTCACCAACAGAGTAGCAGAGTGAATGCACACCAATCATTCGGAGTTACTGTCATCAACATAAATGAATGAACATGAATGACACGTCAAACCAGTGCGGTACAGAATACGCCCCCCCCCCCCCAAAACAAAAAAACAAAAAAAAAACAAGACAAAAACAAATAAAAACAACAACTTTGTTTAAATCTCTGAAAGTATAAATTCATAAAATAAATTATTTATCTCACCACCGTCCACCACAGATGTTTTATTATAATAGTGAAAATTTACGCCATTACATGCACAGTGATTATTTCCATCATTTAACTTTTTTTTTGGTTTTTTGTTTATTCAACGTGTGCAAATTGGCCACTAGCCGAGATGGATTTCTCAGGAACCCCATGCTGAAAGGACCTGGCAGAAACCGTTCGTGGCACAGGAGGGAGGTAAAGAAATATGTCAATGTTTCTCTTCTTTGTTAAGAAATAGACATCTCACGTCGTAATCGGTACAAGCAAATAAAATTGCCCAAGTAAGGGGTCGTTCGTAAATTACGTCACATTCAGGGGGAGGGGGTGGGTCGAGAATTTCTGACACTTTGTGACCGGGGGGGGGGGAGATGGGTTACGTCACGATTAAAAACAAATATTTAAATATAAAATTGTCTAATTTTGAAAAATCTTTATTAAAGTAATTTTTAAAAAAACCCATTAATTTGAGATCGAAATCGAAAAATGACGCAAAAACTGCTGTGGCCATTTTACATTCGGCTTGTGGATGACCTCATTGCATTGCGTCACAGTTTTATAATAACACTACATCTTTATCCATGGGAGAATGTTAAAGAATAAAATATTAGTTTAGTTATGAAAATTGTATGTATCTTTTGAATTTTCAAGTGCGACGTGACACTAAAAGGGGGGGNCAGTCTAAAAAGGTCACTTTTTGCGTGACACCAGGTAGTCACCCAAATTGACTGAATTACCTTGAATCTCTTTTGTTCGTAACACGTTTGTTCCTATTTTTTTCTTTTTTTTAATTAAAATATATTTTAAAAAAAATGTTTTGAATCGTGCACGTTAAACTAAACATATAAAATTAAATTATCGTCTCATTGGAGATGGTGTCGGTGGGTGGTCGAACGTGAGCTCTTAATACCCCTCCCGGCACTCTCCCATATGGGCCGAATTCAGGTTTCCCCGCCGCCAGATCGTGCGGAAGCATGCCGGAAACCTTCCCACTGGTCCGGTCGACTGAAAACGCTGCGTTTAAAGCGTTCGCGGTCCACTCTCCTTGGGTCTGAATGGCTTTGCTTCCTCTCTGGAGGAAAGGCGTTGCGTTACCTCCCCCCCTACACCCTAGGGAGTTGATAAAATTAAATTAAATGATTTGATTGAATTCTGAGACTAGCAAACACTGTCAAAAAAAAATGGTGGATGTTTTAAAAATTTAAATTTTTCATAATTCTTCTAATAGCCCAATTCTCTACGAACTAAGAGTCTTTTATATAAAATCGTTTTAACAAAACAACATTTCAATTGAAAACTAATTTAATGGCAAGTTTTGTTTGAACAATTTGAATCGTTTCTGGAAAATTGGACGCATCTGCACATTCTAAAAACACAATTTTGTTCTAAAAGCTTGTCTCTCTTGTGACAGGGTCAGATCTAGACACTTACAATATGATTTTATGAATGCCTGTAATGGTAGCAACAGAAACTTACACACACAGACACGGTCAGACACAGACAGACACAAGCAAAGAGACACACAAATACACACAGACAGACACGGAGAGAAACACAGACGCACACACAGAGACATACATAGACAGAAACATACATACCAACGGAGATAGACATATAGAGACACACATGGACAGACAGACATGCATACACACAGATGCACACACTTACACGTGGACACAGAGAGACACACAGACGCAGACACTTACATATACACATTCACACACAAACATAAACAGATAAATACAGACATACACAGAGACATACACATAGAGCCACGCACATACACACATACATACACACAGACTTAAACACACATACACAGACTTACACACACACATATATAAATCTTCATGGTTTCCTTTTCTATCTGTTACTTTGCATATTTAACAGCACGACTGGCACAGCGTAGCGACGTCAGGGGACTTAAACCCACCAATTGAATATGAGAACACATACAAACTCAAACCGGATGGAATGTTTGTACCGGAAAGGGTCAAGGCCATTATAAAAACAGTGTTACAAGAGAACCTCCATGACCAAATCTACCACAAGCAGCTGATGGGAAGCAGATGTTTAGTGCTTAGCGATATCATCAAAGTAATTATACACTTACTATTTTGTTGTTAAAACTTTCTCATAATAAGGGAACTTTTAATACTCTTACCACAAAGGTCTGTTTTTTAAAAAAAAAAAAAAATTGTGTGGGTGGGGGGTTAAGGTGGTGGTAGCTTAGGGTGACCAAACGTCCCGATCGTAGCCGGTGTCCGGAAAAAGTCTCTCGGGACGCCTACGTGTCCCGTTTCTAAAACCAAAGACATTTTCAAATCACCAAAACTTCATAATTGATAACTTCAAGTAATATTTTGGCTAGTTGTGTAGCCAGTGCCAGTAGTGATGTGGGCTCGCGTGATGGCTGCATTAAGTTTGTTTAATTGTATCTTTATGTTGTAAAATATGTATAAATCAGGTTAAAATTATTGTTTTCGTTTATGACATGCCTCAGAGTTTCAATTAAATTACAAAAGTAAAGGTTAATTTAAACAAGATTTCTAGGTCTTAAAATTGTTAAAATGAGCATATTTCAATAAACAGTTTCCGGCGGAGGCCCCCGGACCTCTGTTTAGCTTGAGGATATCCCCCCCCCCCAACCCTAATTGGGTGTGTCCCGTTTTTTCCAGCTCATGATTTGGTCACCCTATCTGGTAGCTAGGCTAGACATTACTGTGCGGTGTCAGAAATTCACTTTCACACTGTTTCATTTCATACTGTATTTCATTTCTCGTTCACCGCCAACAAAAGTAACTAAACTTCTGGAGTCACAAGTCATAGACAAATCATGGGACGATGAATCGTTGCAATAACAATTATTGGGAGTTCAAAAATTGTTTTGACTTCTCTGTTGGTGTGCTCCGAAGTTGTAACACAGAGTTTGAAAAAATGAAGATGTGATTGATTACGCGTCATAGTTTGGCGATACGGTTATATATATAAAAAAAATCTAAACAGAGTTAAGTAGAGCATAATTAAATATGAAAGAAGTGCAAATTAAAACAGTCGTACTCATTTAAAAAAACCTGCTGGAACGAATGCTTCAAATAGGATGACACGGTGAACATAACGTTAAAACACTCGTACTCATAAAACCTGTTGGAACAAATGCTTCAAATAGGATGGCACGGTGAACATAACGTTAAAACACTCGTACTCATAAAACCTGCTGGAACGAATGCTTCAAATAGGATGACACGGTGAACATAACGTTAAAACACTCGTACTCATAAAAATTTGCTGGAACTAATGCTTTAAATATAGGATGATACAGTGTATGTTAGGTGGGGGACTGCCGACGAAAGCATCCTCTTCATATCGAATTAAGACAACCCCCCCCCCCCCAACCATACTACAATAGAGGGAAGGATCAGGCGGTAAACAATGTGATACAAAAGGGAGTATCACGGTTAAATAAGTTACATATTTTCAATATAGGTGGGGGACTGCCGACGAAAGCATCCCCTTCATATCGAATTAAGCCAACCCCCCCCCCCAACCATACTACAATAGAGGGAAGGATCAGGCGGTAAACAATGTGATACAAAAGGGAGTATCACGGTTAAATAAGTTACATATTTTCAATTTATCCATTTATTCTTTTAATTTATGTTATATTTATCAATATATTTTTAAATTTATAAAACCATCTACCCAACTCCCCCTGTGACGTACTACTGTACCAGGATAACAAAATGTTATGAACAATTTGACGCCATTTCAGGAGAAAGTGCGACAACTCAATCTAGCAAGATTCAAAATTGTGAGCGTCGTTCTGCTTGGCGAGAAAAAGAACCAGTCCATGATGGTGTCCTCCCGCTGTCTGTGGGACTCAAGCTGTGATAACTTTGCTACGTGCGAATACTCCCAAGGAAACATCTGCGCCGTCGGCATGGTCTTTGCTGTTTACCAGGAATAATAAAAACAAGAAACAGAAAATTAAATGGTCTTTAAGTTACCGTTAAAGAAATATAATTTTTTTTCATTAAAAAAAAATTGGAGTCTCTTGCACAAATTGACATGGACACCACAAACGACCCAGGATATTTTTGAGTGTTTATTTCAGTGCATATTACAAAATACAAAAGAACTCGTCTTTTAAATGCTATGAAGTTGCCATTCTGTATTGTTTAATATCTTAAAGGTTTACCGATGACATAACGAGATATGTGTGTCTTGCTTTAAAAAAAAGTAACAAACAACAAAAACCTTCTTTTTACATGTTTAATCCTTAAGGCCATTTTGTGACTTGAAGAGTTTCACACCAGCTGTTTATATAAAACAATATTAGTGAATCGTGTAGAGTCGTTGCACGCGTGACGTTTAAAACAAAAAATTCTATTAAGTCCTCACATAATTGGTTACATAATTTTGTACAACAATATTTATTGAACAAATATATTTTTCTCCCTTAAAAATTAAAAATTAAAAACAAATCTGGAACAGTTGAGGCCTAGGGTTGGCTTTGTTAAACGTACGCCCTATTTTTTTTCTTTTCCAAGCACACAGAGATCCATCCTTTCCATTGCTCACCAGACCCATCCACCCAAACACTGGAATATTGCATTCACTTTTTGAGACCGAGTTAGTGCTCTTTTGAGGCCCCGGCAAGTTCATTTCAGGCCTGCCGCATCTATTGGGCATTGCTGTAGATCAAAACTATCAACATGGTTGGCTGCCATGCCACTCGTTACCGTCTGGCACTCTGCTAGAAAGTGCTCGACTGTCTCCGGCGTTTGTCCACAGTGACGGCAGCTTGGCTCCCGTAGCGGATGTAACCTATTCAGGTAGCTCCGGGTAGGGCAATGCTCTGTTCTCATTTGTGTTATGAGACTGGTGATTGCACTTAAGACGCCACCCAAACACTAACACAATCGCTTATAAAAAATATTTTAAAAACCTCAATATTTATGATCTCTGATCGCTTTTCCTTCTTCTTATTTTGAGGGCCCACGATCAATGTTTTGACTGTTCTGGTTCCTTTGTTGGCAGAGAGGGTTCACAAATATTTCTGTGCATAGTCTTACAGAGGATATTTCACTGGCTGCAAGGGCTACTTTGCGATGATATCAAGAACTGGGGGTTGGAAGGTAGAAGGCAATAGACGCAAATGTGTCTAGTTTTAATTATCAATATAATCTGATCTTGCAGTGGAAAAAAAAAAAAATAATTTTTTTTCACATAAAATGCCAAACTTTAATAAATGTTTTCCCATGATATATTTTTACCGAAGTAATTGAGTTAAAATGGTTAAACTAGCTTTCGAAAAGTTGATATACGATCTTATTCTTGGATACAACTGCCTCAGATTTTGAATTAAAAATTTGAAGATAATTAAATACGTTCAGACTTGTCAGCTAAATTTGGTGTGCATTATACTTTATATGACGAATCGGATAATTTTGGACAGTTTTAACGCACAATTTATATGTGCATTATTTCTGTACAATGTATACCTCACAAATGTTAAATCCTGGAAATTAGATAACCACTACATTTTTTGGATACCCCACCCCGATGCGTACGTGCAAGGAGCTTTAGACCCCCCCCCCTCGTCCCCGAAAAATAAATAAATGATTTATATATAATTAGGGGTCTAGAACGTAACAAAAAGATGTTTTTTTAAAAATGTGTCCCAGGTTTACACCGCCGCCAGCCCAGTGGTTCCCATAATATACGATGCGTTGCTCTGTGTGCAACGTTGCCCTCGGACAAAGCCATGAGAATCCGACAAAGAGAGCAGTCGCAAAGGGTGGGTGCCAAAATCGTTTTTAGATAAAACCTTAATAGTGAATTAAAATATAAATCACATATACTCCAGAGAGGCAAGATGCACATAAAATCGTTCTTTTTACTGAAAAAACCCACAAACCCACCCCCCCCCAAAAAAAAAAAAAAAAAAAAACAAAAAAAAAAAACAAAAAAAACAAACAAACAAAACAACAACAACATAAGCTTACGCCAAATCAACAACCCCATCAGTGCGTACGTACTATATGGATACCCTTTTATTGAGCTCTCCATAACTCTGAAGTTCTCCTTCCTTTGGACTTGAGGTTCTAATGTCATGACCTGATATCATCTCGCAGAACTTCCGTTTTAATATTCGTTGAGCTCAATATTTTTTCCTGGTAATTTTAATATGCAGCGCCACATTTAAATAACTTTTCTTAAAAAAAATAAAAAAATACGGTTATTATTTAAAAATTTAAATATTTTAATACATAACATACATATTCGTACACAGTTACACACAATTGAGACAAATACATGCTAACACACATACTCAACTGCCAGACCGTTCAGACGCACCCACACAGCCAAATAAACCCCACCTGATTTCTATATCTTAAGGGCCCAGCAGGCACGTACCTCACCCCACAGAAGCCGGTCAGACTGATCATAGCAAAACGCTCACTGAGCACTGACTTCACCACTGACATTCCCATAAACAATTACACCAGAAACAATAGCAAATCCTTCAAAGTGCCTCAGTGCAACACAGTGCAGTTTCAACAATCTTTCTTCCCACGCACAATAGTAGCATGGAACCATCTGAACGATGCCACTGTGAACTCGACATCGGTCGAAAGCTTCAAGGCTGCCCTGGCATCAGCTAGGCGCTGTTAGAATAGCAACATCATATCCCCAACCGTTGCAAAGATGCCAGTACATGGATGCAGCAATGAAACATTACCAGAACCAGAACCAGAAGCACAAGCGTCTACATAATAATTTTGACACAACCTTAAAGAGAGCGTAGGTAGAGTTGCAATAAAGTCCTTCTTGGTTTTAAAGTAAAACATCTACTATTTATAATTATCTCATTATAGATAGTATATATATATTAATTTGGCGCCCACTCACAGAGAATTAAACAAACGTTCCCCTACAAAACTCGGGAAACTTATTTTATGACATTAAGACTAACCCCCTGCCATAGTATTAAAGGACTCATTACTCATTACAGGTAAACTAATTAAAGTAAGAAAATATTGATTTAATTGCAGCACAAGTTACTTTGTGCGACTTGCCGATTTTGCATCCTACTTCAGTTGTCATGATTTGTCACAAACTCTAAGGGAGACAATTCTCAGAATGTCTTAAGAAATTTTTCTTACCAAAATGGTGTTTAAAAATTCCTATCATTGTGAAACAGCCACTAGATCATATTTGCCACTATCCCGAACTTTACGTAAAATCTTCATTAATATTGTGAGTCCCCATTTTTCACTTAAGGCTAAGAAGGAGGTGCCATTAAACATCGGGGGGGGGGGGGGGGGGGGGAAGGGGGTAAACAAATCTTCTGTTCACAATCTTCATTCTAATCTTCCGATCATAATTATTTTAAACATCTGTCTAAAATGTACTCATTTTTTATAATGATCATTTGAAGGGCAATAGTTATACTCCCATCATCCTGCCAGAAGGTGCTGACACTGTAATTATATACGCATAGGCCAGGGATAACTATTACTATTAGTACTATTACTACTATCAATACAATAATAATAATAAATACAAGCCTATTTACTTTGACAAAAGAAAAATAAATATTGTCCTATTGTCATGAATGATACATTATTTTAATGAGCTAGTTATAAGCTTTATAAAAACATCAATTTCACTTGTCTATTTTTTTTATAGAAGTGGAGTTATGAATTGTTTGGTGATTTTTAAAAAAAAAAAACCCTTTCTTTATCTTTGTATTTAGGTTACTTTTGCAGCAGTACTTCCACGTGGAACTATTACTTCGCCGAGACTTCTTAAACGTAAATTGTTAAACAAAAAATTAAAAATTTTACGTTTATTTTAAAGAAATCATAATTTTTTTTCATTTAACTAAAAATAAACTCAGAAACAAATTTAAAAATTAACTAAACATTCCTCCAAACTTTGGACCCCGTTGCAGCAGCAAGGGTTGTAGTGCCCATGTAATAGCTCAGACTGTGCCATAAAAAAACGTATTTATTAACTATAACATTAATAAATTTAATAGGGAAAATACTCACTGCCGTCACAGTTGGCAGCCCTGTAGGGGCCGTTTTTATTTCGGCTGGTACCATGCAGTTCCCTTGTCTGCCCACGCGGGACGCGCAATGGTGGTCTTGTTCCCTAGGTAACGTCAAGGGGGTCTGTTGGCCAACGCCTCCTGATCGGCAAGCCACCACAGGCTTGTCAACCGGAGCCCTGGGGGAGATCCCCGTTTTTTAAAAGATTCGATTAGTCTATAAATATGCAGAGAAAATTAAACTGTCTAACTCTAAGTCTAAGGATTCCAATTTGGATCAACGGCGCTGCAAATTATTATAAGAACAAATTACAAGGTTTCACGTGATTATTTACATTAGAAATATTTATTCAAAATACAAAATAATCTCACTCACCAACTCGGCCTAATTTCATTTGTTTAAAAAAAATATGATGACTTTCTTTGTGATAAATTAATTCCTTTGTAAATCGTCATATGCCAAGGTAATCGAGTAAATCACACGGGGCCCTGCCCACCCGGGGGACCCAATGACTAATGATTTTAAAAAAAAAGTACAATTAGGTTTGATACCATTAATTTCAAATTTATTGGGCCTACAATTTTGATGTTCTCTGTTCCTTAAAATCTTGGTCACGGCTCTAAACATTGGTAGCCCCTACGTTGAAACTTTTGAATAACGAAGCTTTAAAAAAAAAAGAATAATTAAAATGCGTTTTGCGGGTAAAGCTCAAAGTTTTCTGAGGGAAAAAAAATCTTATTTTCCCGTGCTTATCGCACGTGTCAAGCGTTGCCTTCAATATTGTGTGACGCCAACCAGAACAGTTCAACTTGATTACAACGGATAACACCATTCCAGCACACATTTTTTTGAAAGGAAAGCCTAAAACCTAGCTAGTTGTCAAAAGAGTCAAGAAATAATGAAAAATAATGGAATAAGGTCTGAATAAGACGAAGCAATCGTTATTTGACATTGGATTTGTTACGTCTTCGGATGCTTTAACAAGCAGTTTTTTTTTATGCAACCAGAAGATGCTCCAACTAGCTCTTTGATGCAACCAGAAGATGCTCCAAATTGCTCTTTGATGCAACCAGAAGATACTCTAACTAGCTCTTTGATGCAACCAGAAGATGCTCCAACTAACTCTTTGATGCAACCAGAAGGTGCTCCAACTAGCTTTGATGCAACCAGAAGATGCTCCAACTAGCTCTTTGATGCAACCAGAAGATGCTCCAAATAGCTCTTTGATGCAACCAGAAGATGCTCCAACTAGCTCTTTGATGCAACCAGAAGATGTTCCAACTAGCTCTTTGATGCAACCAGAAAATGCTCCAACTAGCTCTTTGATGCAACCAGAAGATGCTCCAACTAACTCTTTGATGCAACCAGAAGATGCTCCAACTAGCTCTTTGGTGCAACCAGAAGATGCTCCAAATAGCTCTTTGATGCAACCAGAAGATGCTCCAACTAGCTCTTTGATGCAACAGGAAGCAGGTAAAATGTGGAAGTTGTGACCAGTAGCAGTGGGTAGCATTGGGTAGTAGTAGACTTGACCTAGTTTGCTAAGGTGATCAAAATGGTGAAAACTGCTATTCCTTGTCAAAGCCGGTTGGATGCGTTCTGTTGCAGCCTTTCGACGTCGGGGAATTTCATATAGTTACATTTCCATTTGCTCAGCTTGAGAGTTTTGTTGAGGTAGGAAATATTTCTTTTCCAAGAGAGCTACCGAAAGTCGATGGAAACAATGCTTTCCCCATGTTAAGCTTACCAGGTTTTCTAGATGCCAAGTACGGACACAGCGGCTCACGGCAACAGAAGGCTTAGCGGGGATGGGTTTGGGGGGGGGGGCAGCTGGTGGTTGCTGTGCTCGACTTTTAATATTCTTGTGAACATCGTAAAACTGAGGACATGTTAGATCAATGTTATACTGCCATGGGGCAATCAAAATATCTCTCAGAATGGTTACTTTTAGCTGCAATTTCTCAGGCGTCCAAACATTGTTTACGTGAGAGAACCTCGTTCCACGTGTACATTTGTGCCGGGAAGGCTGAATAAAAACTCAAGCAGTAGTTGCGAATTTACTGAAGGTAAACCATTTGCTATGAAATGTTGAAATATATTTGTTCCCATCTTTGATCTACAGAAATGTTTTGCGAGTTCCACTCTTCCAGCTGAGCAGGTGACAAAAATTGTTCCACATAAATTAGCTCATCAAAGAGATCCCTTATCAACAATTTCCCCAGGGAAGATTTCATTTATATTGCTACGGGATTCAAGGAAAGGAATACTTTCAAAGTCACCCAAGAAAACATTCCAAAGTGAGCAGACCAGCGCTGCAGATATGTTACACATGTACCATAGAATACAACCACTGCTGTCTCTATCTCTCTTGTACCATAGAATACAACCACTGCTGTCTCTATCTCTCTTGTACCATAGAATACAACCACTGCTGTCTCTATCTCTCTTGTACCATAGAATACAACCACTGCTTTTTTTATCTCTCTTGTACCATAGAATACAACCACTGCTTTCTCTATCTCTCTTGTACCATAGAATACAACCAATGCTGTCTCTATCTCTCTTGTACCATAGAATACAACCACTGCTTTCTCTATCTCTCTTGTACCATAGAATACAACCACTGCTGTCTCTATCTCTCTTGAGTTCTATTTCACCCGCTTCTTCCAAATCTTTTAACATACTTCGAATAAAGAGTGGAACAAACTTCTATCTAACCTTTCCTGAAATTTTAGTCGGAGACTCTTCTATTTTAGCTACTTCAACAAATGTTGCAGTCTGGCTTTTAATCTTTTTCATAGTTACCCAAAAGATATATAAGGCCTGTTTATAGTTCGTAATTTCAAGTTAACATTTTTTTTGGAGCCACCAGATAATAAAATAATCAGACTGTCGTTTCCCCGATCTATTCCTGTCCTACCCCGTCCTACTATCCATCGAAGTCCTAGTTCAATCACGCGAAGACTCTGTATTGAATAGTGAGGCTGCTAGTCTTGGAAAAAAAGTACGAGCTGGGGGGATTTCTATGGGAAGAAGTCCTCTTTGCTGTCAACGCCATCAACATGATATTGCACTCTTTCACAATTTAACTTGATGTTACCGTCTGAAAATAATTCTTTTAACACTTTGAAGTCTCTTTCGCTAAATTCAGCGTTGTGTTTTTGTGATGTCCTTTTGACGACTATGAGATTAGCCAAACCTGTGAGTTTAGCAACACGGGGCCGTCTTTACAGCAGAGGGCCCTCTGGCAAGAAATGCGTTGAAGCTCTATACTCCACTATATACTCTGAGATATACGAGGGAGAGGGTAGTGGTCCAATCACCCTTTGCGCCAACATCAGGGGCTGCAAACTCATCTTTGGAACGGCCCTTAATAGTGAATTGAATGATAAAATCTCATGTACTAAACTTCACTAGACAGGGACACCAAAATCGTCTTTTAAGTTGCCATGGGCGCCGCTTTTCTCGTCACTGCCCTGTCACTAGACTCAAACAATGTTATGAAAATCATATTGACCCATGCGTTTTCGCCAGTTGTTTTCAAGTAATTTAATCCATGGTGGCAGAAGGGCAGAGTTCGGGAAAGGGGCGGTGGTGCAAGGCATCTATCAGCACCAAAATCAGGCATTATGTCGCCAAGGGCAGTTCTAGCTTCGTCGCCCCCGCCATATATAACCATAAACACATTTGGGTATTGGAACCCCCTGAGGGTAGGCTTTAAGCCCCGTTTAGTTTCGCCACTGGCCAAATATATGGTTCAACTATGTATACCAAACTAAAGAAAACTCATAGGTTCCCTTGACTATGCATTGCTTATAAAGTTCCTTTTATTTTTAGTTGTATTTTAAGAGTAATGTTGTTTTATAATTTTATTTTGAAACTATTTATTTGTTTAAAATATTTCATCAATGAATGAATTGATAAAAAAATATTTTTTTTCGTTCAAAACAGTTGTCTTTATAACAAAAAACAAAAAAATTAAACTATTAGTATATTAGTAAAATAATTAAAATTTTTGCATTTCTTTAAAATTTAATTAGGTTTCCCCAATGTTTATGGTTTCAAAAGAGAGCAAAAATACGTTTTTGCAGAAATGTCTAAAGTTTTTTTTATGGCTATATAAAACAGGTCATTTTTTAAAATGGTATCTAAATGTTATAAAAAAAAAAGATTGGAAATTTTTACAAAAGGCGTCATATATTTATTAATATGTGATTTATGTGAGGGAAAATAAAACAGCATATACTTAAAAAAAAATAAATAAAAATGCAGCAATTTAAAATGTTAATTGGGATTTTTTTTACTACTATAACTTTCTTACTTACATGACTAAATAATGCACGTATGACGCCTTTTGTAAGACTATTTCATACTCCCCCGGAGTAGTCCTGTGTAAAACAATGAGATGCTTTTGTTCTACATAATATGTACACGGCCCCTTACTAGTATTATTCTTCTTCTTCTTTATTTTGAGGGCCCACGATCAATGAATTGATCATTCTGGCTCCTATGTTTCAGAGGGGTTTGCGATATTACTGGGGATGGGTTTCAATGGGATACTTCACTGGTTGCTGGGGCGAATCAGAAGTGGTGTTATGAACTGGGGGTTGGAATACAGGAGGCAATAGACACAAATGTGTCGAGTGTAGCCGCCTCAACTGTTGCTTTTGGAAGCTTGTTCCAGTCCCCTATTGTCTTCGGCAGGAATGAGGAGCTCCTTTACTTTGTTCTTGTTTTTACCAGCCGGAACTGTCTGTCGTGGCCTCGTCGCTGTCTAGGGGGAAGATGAACGAGTTTCTGTTTGATTCCAGAGCAGTGGACCAGCCCATATTTTTGATCTTGTACAACATGGTGAGCCTGGATAGTCGTCGTCGTTCTTCCAATGTAGACCAGCCTAGTGTTTCTAGAATGCTGCCAACATATATAGAATATAAGTTAAACTAATTTTCTTGCACATCACACATTTGAGCCCCGTAATATCCGAGACTCGCTGCAAACGCATGAGTTTTAGGTCCCATGCGTGGCATTCCTTATAACTTAGCGTAAAATGTCAATGAAGAAATAAGAAAAAAAATATCAAAACATTAATATAGCAAATTAAAAGTCAATGGTTCCTCTGTTTTTATGTTCACCATTTCTCGCTCTCATCAATGCCATCTACCATCTCCTACTGGTATAGGACAAACTATTTAGAAATACAATAAAACCAACATCTTAAAGAATTGAGTCCAGTGCCGTGTAAAATATTTCTAAATAACAACTTATTTTGGCACACGGGAGTTTAGCGGATTGTCGATACAAATTTGAGACCCGCTCTTGAAGAGTATCCACTGTTTTACGACGGTAAACTTTATGACGGTAAGTATGTTTTTTTAAAATAACATATGTTTATTACCCTTAAAGAAAGGTAAAGATAATATCGTTGAAGAAAAGTGAAGATAACACAATAACATCAATAGGATAGAATAACATCTTACTTTAAAGGCAAAAGAAATTGAATTTTAATTGGTTATCCAAAATTTCACCCTGGAAAGTTCGACTTCCTTCCTTTCTTAACCCTTCAAAAAATCTTTATTTTTAATATTATTTTTTGTAACTGATTCTTGCAGATCGTCTCAATAAGTTGTAGCTTTACATCTTATAAAAGAAAATTTTCAATAATATAGCTTTGCCGTTTGTTTCAGCTGTTCAACAAGACACAATGGAAAGAGCCTATAAGAAGAAATAAAAATGTGGTGGCTGTCACATCCTTTTTAGCCAAAACTGAAGCAAGTTATTCCAACCTAGATAAAGTAGGCTGCGCGTCAGCTGCAGCGAAAGACCGTCACTGCTGCAGCAGAAGTATCAAAGCCAGCGGCAATGAAAGTTACAATGAATGCTGCATCTGCTGTAGTGGAATTTACAGGGAATGCGGCATCAGTTGCAGGAGATGCTGCATCAGCCGTAGGAAATGCTGCATCAGTTGTAGGGGGACGTTGCAGGAAAAGCTGTATCAATTATAGAGGTTGCTGCACCAGCTTTAGGGGACGTTACAAGCAAAGCTGTATCAGTGATATAGGATGCTGCATCAGCTGTAGGAGATGCTGCATGATCATTAGTTGATGCTGCATCAGCTTTAGTGGATGCTGCATCAGCTGTAGTTGATGCTGCATCAGCTATAGGCGATGCTGCATCAAGGTAAGGGATGTTGTAAGCGAAACTGCATCAGCTGTACGGGAAGTTGCTGGCAAAGCTGCATCACTTATAGAGGATGCTGCATCAGCTGCAGAGGACTTTAGAAAGATATCTGCATTACGCTGCTTGGCAAGCTGTGAAGTGGGTGATTCCATGAAGTTGGTTTGGATAAAGCTCGGTCGCTTCCTCAAAAAGTTAACGTTATCTTTGCCACATTATTTGTGTATTGTTTTTGAAACTTAAAAAAAAAATTGTTTAATATTACGTTTCCGCATTTGGTCAGAGAAAAGAAGATTAAAAGGTAAGTTTAATAATTTGAACACTAAATAAATTCCACGTATTTACGTTCTCAGGTAACTTTAAAAAAGTCATTTCAATCTTAAAAGATTATAAATCTAATGTTAACTAAACTTTACAACAGCTGTAATTGATTTGTAACAATAAATGATGGCTGGGCGTTCCACAATACACGGGATGTCTTAGGAATAAAAAATAATTTGGGATTAAAATATATATTTATATTTTTAAATAAAATAATCTTTAGATAATCGCTGAAATTATTTTCTCTTTCATTTTACCCATAGCATTCTGTTGATTATGTTACCCATAGCATTCTGTTGACTTTGAAACCCATATCATTCTCTTGATTATGTTACCCATATCATTCTCTTGATTATGTTACCCATATCATTCTGTTGATTATGTTACCCATATCATTCTGTTGACTTTGTTACCCATATCATTCTGTTGACTTTTTTACCCATAGCATTCTGTTGACTTTGTTACCCATAGCATTCTGTTGACTTTGTTACCAATAGCATTCTGTTGACTTTGTTACTAATAGCATTCTGTTGACTTTGTTACCCATAGTATTCTGTTGACTTTGTTACCCATAGCATTCTGTTGACTTTGTTACCCATAGCATTCTGTTGACTTTGTTACCCATAGCATTCTGTTGACTTTGTTACCTATAGCATTCTGTTGATTATGTTAGCCATATCATTCTGTTGACTTTGTTACCCATATCATTCTGTTGACTTTTTTACCCATAGCATTCTGTTGACTTTGTTACCCATAGCATTCTGTTGACTTTGTTACCAATAGCATTCTGTTGACTTTGTTACTAATAGCATTCTGTTGACTTTGTTACCCATAGTATTCTGTTGACTTTGTTACCCATAGCATTCTGTTGACTTTGTTACCCATAGCATTCTGTTGACTTTGTTACCCATAGCATTCTGTTGACTTTGTTACCTATAGCATTCTGTTGATTATGTTAGCCATAGCATTATGTTGATTATTTTACCCATAGCACTCTGTTGACTTTGATACCCATAGCATTCTGTTGATTATGTTACCCATAGCATTCTGTTGATTATGTTACCCATATGTGACGATCTGAGGCTGGACTTTGTAAAATTTCTTATATCGTAAAGCCGCCCTTGGAAACCCTTGTATAATAACTCCTTTCCCTCCCCTCAAGTTGCCCCGAAGTCGCTCTGCACGAGTGAGTTCCCTTGTGATATCACATTCCTGCACCAGTTCGCTCACCCCCCGAACATGCTATTTGCGGTCAACCATCCCACCGAACAACCTTGAGGAAATAATACCATTCCCCCCCTCATTTTTGCCCTGTAGACAGCAAGGCGGAGTATCGTCCCTTGCTGGAAATGCATTGTCTAGACAGAGAACTCACGCCAAAGCCTGAAAAAGGATGGTCACCTCAGTCCGATTAACCTTGAGGGTTGAAGGTCAAACCC
>CAXITT010000062.1:1767358-1818945 GCA_964033795.1 Lymnaea stagnalis
GTTCCAGTTGATGTATTGTTGGACATATTTTTGCTCCGAGGGGGCTTTCCCCGGGGGGGGGGGGGTAGTGCACCCCCCCTTCGCCCCGGAGATATAGCTGAAAGAAATCCTGGCCATTTATCCGAAACGTTCATTATCGGAAAGACCTAGTCCTTATTTTGCTAATGCGATGTTCTTTGTAATAAGTGATGAGAAGGGGGTAATTATGAAGAATGTGTGTCATAAGTTGTACGAAGTGGGTAATTGTAATGGATGTTGTGTGTCATAAGTGGTAAAATGTGGTTCATAATGAAGAATGTTCTTTGTCATAAGTTGTGGGTAGAGACCGACCTAATATTGGCTTCCGTTTCGGAGCCGAAACTTGCCATTTTGTCCCTTTCGGCCTAGTTTCACTTTCGGCCGAAACTGAAAAGTTAACTTTCGGTTTTATTTTGATTTCGGCCGAAAGTGACTGATTTTTTTTTGGGTTCATCTACCAAAAGTCAGACTTTCTGTCTCTGGGCCGACAATCCATTTGTGATATTAATTTTGATTTATCATTATCATGCTCATCAATATCGTCATAGGCAAAAGTGAATAATATTGAATAATCCTAGGGAATGGTAATAGTGACTTAATTATTTTTTCTTTAATTTTTTTTTAAATTAAAAAAAAATAAGGACAATAGGCCTTTTCAAACCATTCATTTCTTGAAATTCTATCATGATCATACTCATAAACATTTTTATTGACGAAATAGCCCGCGTGTGCATGGATCACGGGTTTGTATTATAATTATGTGATAGGTTTACTACAGAACTGTTTACTTCTATGATTTCGGCGACCAACTTAGATATCTTTTTTGTGATTCTCCGTCGAGACCCGTTTTTTAAGAGACCTGGTTGAAAAGATATTTTTCCCCACCAATGGCGGTGAGGAAGGTCACCAGCATGGAAAGACGGGTGTTTCGGTACTAGGTTAAATATTAATACAGGGATATCTCTTGCCAGCTATTTATGTAAACACAAAGCATTAGTATATGATAACAGCAAAACATTTGGGTGAAATGGGGTAACTTATATTTAGATGATAATTGGCTCTATTAGAGCCACAATGTTTATTTTAGGTATAAGTTTTAGGTTGTTATTATATTATAAAAGCAAAGGGCCCTCCGGAATCTATTTTGTGAGAATTTTGCCCCTCCCCCCACTCCCACCTCCAAGTTTTCTCCTACCATACAACTTTAAAAGACACACTTTTTTTAGAAATTTAAATTACTTCTAAATTAAAATGGTAAAAGTCAAAGTATTCATTGCTTAGCTGTTTATTAATATTCACAATGATCTCATTTTTTTATAAAAAAAGAATGTAAACAGTGATAATTTCCCCCATCATTTTCGATGTATGCAGCATGAATGCGTGAAGGAATTTCAAAATATCTAAATATTTCAGTTTCGGCTTCAGTTTCGGCCGGACGCCTCGTGAAGCTTTTGGTTTCGGTTTCGGTCGAAAGTCATTTTTAACTTTCGGCCATGCACGTTGATGTACGACGCAGTTACTGAACGCCCAATCATACTTGCTTTTTGTCTTACAAAAAGGATATGGCCATGATGTCAATTTTACCAGACTGCTCTCAAGGGTTCTCATATGGCCAACGTGACACTTCTGCTATTTATTATTATTACTTTTAATACACTTCAAGAGTTTAATTAAAGCTAACTCTTGGGATTTTTACTTTGTGTGCCTATTGAAAACAGTATTGCAGCCATACATACATGTCTAGAGAAATTTACTTTGTGCGCCTATTGAACACAGTATTACAGCCATAAATACATATCTGAAGAATTATTTTGTGTGATAATTATTATTATTATTATTATTATTACTAGAAACATCCCCCCACCCAAAGCAATAATGGAGGCAATGCGTGAACTTCCTATCTACTAATTCCAATTAGTGTCCACTTCTCTGATTTTTATTTTGCGCGCCTAACTATCATAGAACGAAAGCGTGACATGACTTAGTTTGTCATTGGATCAAATAGCATAGAACGAAAGCGTGACATGACTTAGTTTGTCATGGGATCAAATAGCATAGAACGAAAGCGTGACATGACTTAGTTTGTCATTGGATCAAATAGAATAGAACGAAAGCGTGACATGACTTAGTTTGTCATTGGATCAAATAGAATAGAACGAAAGCGTGACATGACTTAGTTTGTCATGGGATCAAATAGCATAGAACGAAAGCGTGACATGACTTAGTTTGCCATTGGATCAAATTGTTGAAAACGTTATCGTGACTTGACTTAGTTTTCCATTGGATCAAATAGCATAGAACGAAAGCGTGACATGACTTAGTTTGCCATTGGATCAAATTGTTGAAAACGTAATCGTGACTTGACTTAGTTTTCCATTTGATCAAATTGTTGAAAACGTAATCGTGACTTGACTTAGTTTGCAATTGGATCAAATAGCATAGAACGAAAGCGTGACATGACCAATTTTTCCATTGGATCAAATAAGAAAGACCAAAAGCGTGACTTGACTAAATTAGCCATTTGATCAAATAGCAAGAACGAACAAGCGACTCGACTAAGTTCGCCATCGCATCAAATAGACCAGAAGGAAAGCGTGCCTTGACTTGTTTTGCACATGGATCAAAAAGACATCAAAGAAATAGTGTGATTTATCTATTTTTGCAATCGGATCAAAGCGCCAGGAACGAACGATAACTGGACTAATTTTGCCATTGGATGGAATAGAAAAGATAGAAATTGTGACTTGACTGAGTTTGCCATTAAATCAAATAGACAAGAAAAAAACATGACTTGACTAAATTTTTTTATTTGATCAAAAAGCAAGAACGAACACGTGACTTGACTAAGTTTGCACATGTATCAAAGAGACATGAACGAACTAAACACATGACTAAGTTGGGGAATGGATCAGATAGACGGGAACAAAAGCATGACTTGACTAAGTTTGACATTGGTGCAAATAGACGAGCCCGAAATCGTGACTCGACTAAACTTGCACATGTATCAAATATGTGACAACGAAGGCGTGACTCGACTAAGTTTGAAATTGGATCAAATAGACAGTAACATAAGATTGACCTGACTAAATTTGACATTGAATCAAATAGACAAGAACTATATCATTCAAGCGTGACTTGACTAAGTTTTCACTTAGATAAAATAAACGGGAACAAAAACGTGATTTGAATAAGTTTGCCATGAGATCAAATGGACATGAACGAGAGATCGACTCTCCTTCAATTTAAAGAAAATACAGCATGGGAAAATCGAACAATCAACGTGATCAAAATGTTTGAACAGTATAAGTATCGACGTGATACAATTTTTGAACAATACCGACGTGATCAAATGTTTGAACAATACCGACGTGATCAAATTTTTGAACAGTACCAACGTGATCAAATGTTTGAACAATACCGACGTGATCAAATGTTTGAACAATACCGACGTGATCAAATGTTTGAACAATACCGACGTGATCAAATTTTTGAACAGTACCAACGTGATCAAATGTTTGAACAATACCGACGTGATCAAATTTTTGAACAGTACCGACGTGATCAAATGTTTGAACAATACCGACCTGATCAAATGTTTGAACAATACCGACGTGATCAAATGTTTGAACAGTACCGACGATGTTTTTCCTTGTTCTTTATTTATGTTATTGTAGAAACAGGGATTTGGGTGAATTGTCTTAAAATAAACTAGAGTAATGTCTGATCAATTCACAAAATTATTCATTTGCAGGTGCATGCCTATAACTCCAGGATTTAGGAGCAGAAAATGAGAGGCCATACAAGATAGAGTTTGTTGATTCAGGAACTCTATTATATGTTTCTCTAATATAAACATCCCTTTGGTCTTCTTACGCAATTGTATCAGAATGGTAATGGATTTCGACATGTCATGTTATTTATTTTTAAATTAAAATCCGTATCCAAATCTGTTGAAAAATCGGCTTTGGAGATATTAATATAGATAATAGCCACCACCTCCATTTCACCATATTCTTCGCCCGAAAATGGTAAAATACATAATTCAGAATTATATTTTGTAATTATCCATACACAAAAAGTCACCGTTATAACAAAACATGTGTTGCTCAGGTTCAAACGGCTTCACCCACATACATAGACACTGTTGAGATATATTCCCAACAAAGAAAAAAAAATGTCCTCATAATAAAAATATGAAGAAACAAAATGTTGTGAAATAAATACTGTAAGATTTTGTTTTAAAAATTAAATTCATTGAACAAAATGAATTTGGGAAAGTAAAAAAATATGAAAATGGATAGTTGAAACATAGTTGGGGCGGGATATGAGGATTTTTTTGTTAAGAGGGAAAACTATTTAAAATATCCAGATTAGAATCAGTAGAGACCTCGTATGCGCTGGGGACTGAGAGATATATGAGTGCTCAGAACTTACGATGCAGCAAACACCCGATCGCTTTGCTAAGCCCTACGACAAAAACGACAACAGCTCTTGCACCAGCCAGGTTAAGGAAACTCTTACAAGTAACATTTCATTTCAGTAAAAGGACAGAATCTCCGAGCAATGGAAACATGCACATATTTAGTTAGTCACCTCTCACGTCTAGCAACAATAGATGAAGAGATCAACGACAGAATTAAGCAAGAAAATGTTGTAATTGGAAAACTCCACAAGAGTGTCTCAACGTGGAGG
The DNA here is from genome assembly GCA_964033795.1 of Lymnaea stagnalis. Lineage (NCBI taxonomy): Eukaryota > Metazoa > Mollusca > Gastropoda > Lymnaeidae > Lymnaea > Lymnaea stagnalis. The sequence goes on from CAXITT010000062.1 coordinate 1,772,069, forward strand.
GGTTGAAGTCTTAAAATCAAGCTAAATGTTGATAAATGCTATGTCCAGTCTGAAGCCATGATCAACAAGAAGAAAAAAAACAACAACCAACTTTAGCCCTGACAAGGGAGGTATGAACCTTTGTGGCCAAAGCAAGGTCACCTCAGAAGTATTGAAGCCGAGTACCCTCCTTTCATGATTCATACGCAACAAGCTAAGGCACGAGGGTGTTAAAATCATAGACGAGACAGCATAAGTAGCGACATAGAAAAAAAACATACAAGCTCACCCTGCTCATCATTTAGGTAACAATATGGACACAATCTGGAGACAAACTCCTCACCCATAGAGGCTTAAAGGAGTGGTAAAATACATAGCCTATTCCTGTGGACACGACAATAAGAAGATGGAAGTGGATAGGACAAACTCTTCAGAAAACATCACCAGGGCTAACGTAACGTGGAACCATAAAGGAAAAAAGAAGTGAGCAAGACCAAAGAATGCATGGAGATGCGAGCTAGAAGCAGACAGACAAATTATGGGATAAATTGAGGTTCAAGCTAGAGGCAGACACACAAAGGATGGGATACATTGGAGACGTGATCTAAAGGCAGGCACACAGGTATAGGATAAATGGTGATGCGAGCTAGAGAAAGACACACTATGGTATACGTAGGGATTCTAGCTAGAGGCAGACGCGCAAAATCTGGGATACATGATACATATGCGAGCTACTGGCAGAGACACAAAGTATAGGATACATGGACATGCGGGCTAGAGGCAGACACACTAAGTATGGGATACATTGGAGACGCGTGCTGTAAACAGACTCACGAAGTATGGGATACACCTGGAATCAACTGGAGCGGGATGTATAGAGAACTCTTGTAGATGTTATATGCCCAGGCAGAGTAAAAGGCATACGTGAGTGAAAATAAGTAAATGTATATAGGGCAAGTGTCCTATACGCCAGCGAGACATGGACAGTGTACAGGAGACAGGTCACACAAAGAAACCATATTGTTGCAAGAAAACATTTCCGTATACTGGCACCCTGCAGCAGGCTTGCTTTCTCAGAATCCCCGCGTCCAGATCGACTGGACACATGGAGTGTCAGATGGCAGACTACCTTGAAAACTAATTTACGTGAACTGTCCAGAGGAAAACGATCAGCTGGTAAACAGAAGAAAAAGTTTCAAAGATTGCCTAAAAGTGCTGACACGGCACACGCTGGCGACGGAGACACTAGTTGGAGCCCACTCTTTAGAGCAGGGGTCGGTAACCTATGGCTCGCGAGCCCGATGTGGCTCTATTGATGGCTGCATCTGGCTCGCAGACAAATGTTTGATTATAAAAAAAGTCGCATAAATGGTAAGAAATAATCATTATTGATTAGCAACAGCATAACAATGTTATTAAAAAGAATTCAGAGATGTAATTATTACATTTTTAGTGTTGAAATTACATACAATCCGTACATTTTACTTGAAATTTTAGTTTTAAACATAATGTATGGCTCTCAGAGATTTAATTTTCAAAATATGTGTTGTCCATGGCTCTCTCAGACACAACGGTCCCGACCCCTGGCTTTAGAGGATACAAAATGCCAAGCCCAAAGAAAGGGCACAACAAAAATGAGCGGAATAGCCTCTATGAACACGTGTGTGTGCTACATTGGACAACTCACAAGCCGCCGGGCTACTCACCGTCAAATATAGTTTGGTGGTCATCTTGGCACTTGAACTTCAAACAACAAAATAACCACATATATTATGCATGTGTCTAAGGACAACACACATGCTTGCACAACACATTTTAAAAGTGGATACACACACTTACACAACGGTCTTGATAAAACAACAAGATACATTTATAAATGGATACACTTATGCTTACGCAACACACTTTATATATGGATACATACATGCTTACCCAACTTGCTTTATCAAAAAGTAGGAAGGTTTTAAAACATGTTTTTCATACATACTTTGATATCGTCTTTTCACTCATAATTTTAAGCGTTGTATTTCATTCAACTGATCTAATTTAGCTTTGTAACTCGTTAGTTTCTAAACAGAGAAATACAAAAAATGGCAAAAAGAAATGTCTTCCAAATAGAATCTTGGATATATATATATATATATTTTTTTAAAACTTCGAACAAATTTAATTAAAAGAATTAATCACCAATTCAAATGAAATAATATTTTTATAAAAAATCCAAGAAAAATTAATATTTTAAATATTTTCAAACGACTCCATACAAACCAAGTAGATGAGAAACTGTCAATAATAAAACCATAGTTATGTAAACAAAATGTAGTTGGGGATGATATATGTTAGTCAATTCATCCATTAAAAATGAAATATCCTAGAGTTCTTATTTGACTTTATATAAAGGATGGTAGGGATTTGAACTAATGCTTTGGTAAATAAACAAACAGCTAAATGATTATAATAATAATAAGACGTCTTATATAGCGCGGTACCCCAGCCTAGGGCTAGGCTCACCGCGCTGTACATAAAAATTTTATACGGTATATGACAAGACACAATCACCCTTAATATTAACCTAAATAATTAATGAACTTTAATTTAGACGTATTAGTGTTAGGGTTAGGATATTAACTAAATATAAGCACATTATAAAAATTTAGTTTAAAAAAAATTAAAATCAATTTTTTTTGTATTAATAAGCAATTATCAACATAATTTTAATTATTAATTTCGTCAAAGTTGTAAACATTGGTTGCCGTAGTAATGGGCTGACTGTTTAACATGCTACTCTGACTTTTCATCATGTTACTCTGACTTTTCAAAATGTTACTCTGACTTTTCAAAATGTTACTCTGACTTTTCAACATGTCACTCTGTCTTTTCATCATGTTACTCTGACTTTTCATCACGTTACTCTGACTTTTCATCATGTTACTCTGACTTTTCATGAAATTACTTTGACCTTTCAACATATTACTCTAACTTTTCATCATGTTCCTCTGACTTTTCATAACGTTTGTTTGACTTTTCAACATGTTTCTCTGACTTTTCAACATGTTACTCTGACTTTTCAACATGTTTCTCTGACTTTTCAACATGTTTCTCTGACTTTTCAACATGTTACTCTGAATTTTCATCATGTTTCTCTGACTTAAAACATGTTAATCTGACTTAAAAACATGTTACTCTGACTTAAAAACATGGTACTCTGACTTTTCAACATGTTTCTCTGACTTAAAACATGTTACTCTGACTTCATGAGTTTAAATGAAATGTTTGAGTCACCTTGACTTAGTTTACGCCATTTTGTTTGTAGCTTTTTGATCCTATAGCAATGAAAATCAGTGAACTCTAATAACTTAATTACCTTTTCTGAAAAAGTCTTCATTGTTGTACCAATCTAGGAGTTGTAGATCGTGATCAATCCATAGGAGCTGTAGTGATACAACTTTATAAATTGTAGATCATGATAGAAATATAGGATACGTAGATTATGTCTTTTTTTTTTTTCTTAACACCATTTCCGTTTTTCTCACGCTCTTAACTTATATCTTAACTTATAAATGTATAACAAAATGTGCAGGACGGTGCGAAATGACGGTGTGAAATGACGGTGTGCAAGGACGAAATTATGTCCACACTTTAATATTTTATCGCAGGATTTCTGATGCTTATTGTATTGTATTGTATGACATCTTTCCGTCTGCAGGAGACGATAGATTATCTTTATAGCTTTATAGCTTGCAGCTCTTGGTGTGGCTGGTGAGACCAATCCTCGAGTGGCAGTCTCTGTTACTGTTACATTTCCCACACACGAATGTGGTGGAGCAGTATTTACCGGCCTTCCTCCTCGCTCTTTTTGCAGCTGTTTCCGCCCTGTTTTGATCCTCAGCATGTAGTGATCCTGCCTTCACGATGCCCCGCCCTGAGGATCAATCCTCTTCCAGCTCCTCCCAGTTTGAGATATTGATGTTGGCCGACTTCATGTTTCTTTTGCATATGTCTAAGTATCTCAGACGAGGCCGTCCAACTGACATTTTCCCTGTCGCCAGCTCGATGTATAGCACGTCCTTTGGTATGCGACCAGGTTGCATTCGCTTGACGTGTCCAAGCCAGCGGAGGCGTCTTTGGATTAACATGGCTGGGACGCTACACATGTTTGTTTGGGACCTTGTCTTGCTTTTAATGTTAAGGATGTGGCGCAGGCATCTGAGGTGGAAGCCATTGAGCCTTCTTTCGGGGTTAGAGTATGTGGTCCACGACTCGCATCCATACAGGAGTGTGCTCAGTATGCAGGCCTGGTACACCTGCAGGTTAGTTCTTTTTGTGAGTTTGGCGTTTGACCAGACTTTTTTCTTTAATCTGGCCATAACAGTTGCGACCTTCCCTATCCTTCCACTTATCTCATCCTCCATTGAGAGGGTGCTCGATATGTTGGATCCCAGATATGTGAATCTGTCAACAGTATCCAAATCGTAGTCGTCGATGACGATAGTGGGGAGGGAGTCAGCGCCCTGTGCCATAATGTTTGTTTTCTTTAGGCTAATTGTCAGTCCAAACTCTTTGCAGGCAGCGGATAGGCTGGATACGAGGCTCTGCAGGCCGTCAGCTGTGTGAGATACCAAAGCGGCATCGTCCGCAAACTAGAACACCCGCAGCAAGACCTTTCTTGTTTTAGTCTTAGCTCTAAGGCGGGCAATGTTGAATAATTTGCCGTCATCTCTAGTGTGGATGTATATCCCCTCGCTGTTGTTCTTAAAGGCATGCTGGTGTAGGATGGAGAAAAAGATTGCAAATAAAGTAGGAGCCAGCACGCAACCTTGCTTTACTCCATTACCCACTGGAAAAGCTTCTGAGGTGGCACCGTTATAGCACACTGTGCCCTGCATGTTTTCGTGGAACTGCTTGATGATGTTAAGTAGTCGTGTAGGGCAACCTATCTTTTTTAGGATCTGAAACAGGCCGCTTCTGCTGACAAGATCAAAAGCATTAGTGAGGTCGACACACGCAATGCATAAAGGCATATGTTGCTCCCTGCATTTCTCCTGCAGCTGGCGCAGAGAGAAGATCATGTCTATGGTTGACCTACCGGCGCGAAAACCACATTGCGCTTCTGGGAGTACACGCGATGCTAGGGTCTGTAGGCGTGTTAATGCAACTCGGGAGAAAGCCTTTCCAACTATGCTGAGGAGGGAGATTCCATGATAGTTGTTGCAGTCAATCTTGTCTCCTTTATTTTTGTACAATGTAACGATGTTTGCATCTTTCAACTCTTGTGGTAGTTGTCCCTGTTCCCAGCACAAAGTAAGGAGATCGTGCAAGGGCCGTAATAGTACTCCTTTTCCACATTTGAGAGCTTCTGGTGGGATGTGGTGATCTGACTTTTAATATATTAGTGAGGAGTATCTCTCGTATGAGATCTCCTCTTGGCACTATGTCTAGGGATTCGTTATTTAAGCCAAATTACCACACAGACATAATAACTATCTATATACATATCGTATAGACCGAAACGAAGTCTTAGTTAAACGAGAAATTAGCTACAAATATTCATTGCATAATAATATTTACAACTTCCTCCGTGAAACACTATTGGTGCTTAATATATATACATCAAATGAAGTTCATCCAACTAGAAAGGTATATCTACATAAAGCAAGTGTCCCTAACATACAGAAGATATCATCATTATTACTGCTATATTGCTCAAGTTATATGCTCGATCTTGGTAAACTTAGCCTTTATAGTTTCTGTGATAGTATCGGTGGATCACATAGTGTGGAAGCTCCTTCTGTTCTAGAAGCGTGTCCTTGTTCCGATCTTCGGAGCTGTTCTGAGCGTAGCGAAAACGGAGTTCCCGGTCGTAGAATCTGTGGGATGCTGCGATGGGAAGATGACTCTCCCGCGATAAATCGTGGTGGTGAGAGTCCCTGGATCTCGAAGTCCTAGCTGTCAGGTAGTTTGGTGTAGGATGTTGATCAATCCCCTAGTTCCAGCTTCAAGGTAAATCGGTCCAGTAATAGAAACCAGGCTAAAGGAAAAATGATACAAAAATGAATAAGTATCCAGGCGAATATCCATAAGCTGATAAGTCCCGATCCAACAGCAACGAATTCAGATCGATGTATGGAAGGTGATGTAGCTTGTACATGATATATACATCCAATTTGTGGATGGAATTATAAGTCTTGTCATAGTCGGCGAGAGCATATGTTGCATCGCGACAATGTTAGACCACGCAAACATTTTAATTAATGAAGTTTGGGACATAGTATCATTAACTCTCATTAAATTTACAGGTACATAGTATACGTATTGTCTTCTCGTTAAAAGAGACATGGGCGAGTTGGAACAACAACCTACAATACCCTTAATAGGATGGCGGCGTGTCGATGCCCGCGGCAAAAGCAATAATAGAATTCATAATATCAATATAATGTAAATATAGGCATTATTAGAATAAGATCAAACACGATCGAATATTTGCAACATAGCGAATGAACAATACAAGTGCAATACTATAATGTCAAAATCATGGTTGCGAAATTACTAGTACTCTTAGGTAGCAGTTGCATTTAAGTATCACGCCAGTGAAGTACTAAGTCTTGTCACTTCAAGCGTCCACAATCAAGTGATCAGATCTTAAAGGTCATATACTTGCTAATATCCTAGGTTGCAGTTATGTATCATGCTGACGAAGTTCTTAGTCCAGATCCTTCCAGCATTCACGGTCAAGTGATCAGATCATAAAAGACAGATTCTTGTTTGTTCAGGCTATTTATTCGAGTTGGGTGACAATTAGCTGATGATTCAAGTGGGTGATTCAAATGTTGTATGTTTTTCCATCTAATGAAAATCACTTTCGATGTTGCGGGTTTGACCTTCTACCTTCAAAGTTTATCGGGCTGAGGTGAACATCCTTATTCACGCTTTGGCGTGAGTTTTCTGGTTTAGAAAATGCAAAACCAGGAAGGGACGATACTCCGCCTTGTTGTCTACGGGACAAAAATGAGAGGGGGGAATGGTATTATTTCCTCAAGGTTCTTCGGTGGGATGGGTTGACCGCATATTGCACGCTCTGGGGGTGAGCGAACTGATGCAGGAATGCGATATCACAAGGGAACTCACTCGTGCCAGGCGACTGCGGGGCAACTTGAGGGGAGGGAAAGGTTTTATTTTACAAGGGTTTCCAAGGGCGGATTTACGATGGAGGAAATTTTGCAAAGTCCAGTTTCAGATGGTCATATGGGATACCATCATTGCCCGGGGCTTTCCCACTGGCGAGACAATCGATGGTTCTACGTAGCTCTTTTATGGTGGGTAGGGAATCAAGCTCCTCCATGACCGGTAAGTCTGGGATATCGTCCAGGGCAGCGGTTGAGACATGGTTTATCGTTGCGTATATTTCCAACGCTTTAGTTGTTTATCTCGATCAGTAATACTTTCTTCTGATTTGGACATTAAGGGCGCAGTTTTGGAGATCAGAGGGCCTGTTGCTTGCTTTATATTCTCGTACATTGACTTTGCATCACCTCTATCAGCAGCTGATTGTATGCTGCAGCTTAGATTGAGCCAGTATGTGTTAGCGTAGTGGCGAGCTGCCTGCTGGGCATTTGTCTTGGCGCTTTTAAGCGATTGTAGAGTTGCTTGGCAAGGTCTGTCTTTATAAGCTAAGATGGCCTTTCTTTTTGCATCGGTGACATGTTTCATTTCCTGCCAATGGGCCTCGAACCAATCTGCACTTTTACGTTCTCTCTTTCCAAATGCCGTGACAGCTGAGGTATAGATAGTGTCCCGCAAATGTGACCATTTGGACTCAATAGTGTCCATGGTGGCGTTTGTACAAGAGCTTCTTGTAGACTATGGGTGTATACTTCTGTTCTCTCAAGGTTTTTGGTGGAGCAGATGTTTATGCGTGGTTTACTCTTGCTTTTAGTGTGATACAGTTTCTTTGGTTGTAGCCTTATTTTGCTAGCCACTAAGGAATGATCAGTGTCGCAGTCTGCGCTGTGGTAGCTGCGTGTGAGGAGGACACTGGCCAGTTGTGTGCGTCTTGTGATTATGAGATCTAACTGGTGCCAGTGTTTAGAGCAGGGATGCCTCCATGATACTTGGTGGATAACCTTACAGTTGAAATAGGTGTTAGTTACACATAGTCCATGTAGGCAGCACAATTCCAATAGTCTCTGCTCATTTCCATTTAGCCTGCCTCTTCCAAAATGACCGAGGCATGTTGGCCAGGCCATGTGATCGCTTCCTACTCTTGCATTGAAGTCACCCAAAAGGTAAATTGCTTCGTTGTTGGGTATGCTGGCTATTGTTTGATTAAGATCTTCGTAGAACTGGTCTTTGGCTTCTGAGCTGGAGGAAAGGGTTGGGGCATAAGCACTGAGGATGTTGACTAAACCTGAAGATGTTGATAGTCGGATAGTTAGTATTCTATTAGTGCCCTTTGTCGGTGGTTCTATTGAGGAGCAGAGTGTGTTTTTTATAGCAAAACCAATCCCATGTTGTCTTTTTGCGTCCATTGGTCCACCCTGCCAGAAGAAAGTGTAGTTCTGTTCTCTTATGGTACCAAATTCGGGGAGCCTAGTTTCCTGGAGACAGGCAATATCAATGTTTAGCCTGCTAAGCTCTCTATCAATGATTGCTGTCTTCCTTGCATCGTTTATGAGCTGCAGGTCGGCAGTAATGCCCGGGCACATTGTCCTCACGTTCCAGCTTGCTAGTCGAAGAGCTGGGGTCTTCTTTTCTTTTGTTTTCATATTTCTGGGTGCATGTTTTTGTGGCCTTTTTGTTGAGATGTGCCTCTGAGCTCCACGCACCCAGTGAGACATGGCGATCTCTTCCACCGTCAGAAGCAACCCCTGGCGCCTAGCTCTACGCCAATTGAGCTATGTCTTAAAACCGGTAACTGCTGCTTCCCGTGTTGTGTTCACACCATTCGGCGATGCTGGAGTGTCCTCTCCAGTGAAGATAAAGCCTGGGCGAAGTAGCATGGAGAATCAGCTGCTGCCCAGACATCAGATCCCTCCTCTCCACGCCAGTGGTGGACCCAAGGGATCAACTAGTGTCGATACGGCTTGGCACCATTGGCGTCGCAGGAGCTGCCGGAATGCCATTGATTTGAAAAAAACAGACCGCCTTAGGAGCTCCACTTCCTGATTTTCTGTCAGGGTTATTAGGTACGATATAATCTTTGATCCAAAAAAACAACAACAAAGAAACCCCCCCCCCCAGTTAAACAAACATTGGTTGCACTGTAAAGGAGTAACACACACACAAAACCATACTGCAGTGAAGATTGTCTGTGGAACACTTCGGTCACTGTAACTTTAAAAATAAACAAAAAACACACAGAGTTTCTAAACACATTTTATACTGATATTCCCAGTGCCGGATTAGCCTAAAGGCAAAACAGTGTCGTGTTAAGGCATGGGCACATTCGGCAGTGTCCTAGGGCCGCACTCTTCTCGGAGACTCACTCATGTAGCGGCTTTAGGCTCCACATACTCTTAATGAAAATTGAAAGATTTTGGCAATTCATTTGATTTAAAAGTCAGTGGACACACCTCCCCCCACACACAGATAAGTCAGTGGACAGCACCTTTAAACCACGATAATATAGGCACATTTAAAAACTAATATTATAAATGCGAATGACATGTTGGAAACTTCTTAATGGGGAATAACTCTCGTCAACGCGTTAACCTTCTTCCTGAGATATGAGTCGAAAATAATAAAGTAAAAATATGAAATAAATGCATTTTGGGGGTGGGGGGACGGGGGAGAAATCAAATAGTATTACAAATGGCAACAAACATTCATTATTTAATAATTTACTCAACTAAACTCAGCTAAACTATACTTCTACCATACTGGGTGTAAATGAGAACAATAATGCAACACACAACTAAGACATTCGAATCACATCATTAATCATTATATTAAGCTAACATTAACTACAATACTAACATTTCTTAATCAAAACTACAACTACAAACACACTAAAATTAGAGACCTAGTAAATTATGAAAAAAAAAACAACTTCATCACAGTAATCTAGCTAGCCAGGCTCTGGTGCCAAATTACAGGAAAAAGAGGGCATAAAATGATGGGTCCATGGGTTATATACCGTAAGGTGTGCGTCGTGCCCTGCATTATCGTATGCGTCGCGTGGGACGCTAGACCAGATGATCGCACTGTTTTAGTTGCGTCACGGTCAAGATTACCAGGTTAATTTCCATTGTTCATTGTTAGTAAGTAAGATCCAGCCTAATTATCCAGCCTACGTGGGGTAGGGATGGAGAGAGTGTGAGCCAGTTGGTCTAAAAAAATTGAGGAACAGCGGGTCTTAACACATATATATTCCTTTCCAGTTTCTGGTGCCACTGGTATCATAGGCGGTAACCCTTATCATTATTATAACTACTTGGCTGATATTGGCTAAGATTCAATCTTGCTAAATGACAGTTAAGCAGGATTCACTTTGCTGTGACATTTTAACACTTACTCTATATCTAAAAAGTATCTAAGTTCAAACATTATACAGCTTATGTTATTTTACTTAATTAAGTTTGATGGTTTAGAATATTTCTTGATTCATCAATATCATAGATTAAGTTTGATGGTTTATAACTTTCCTTGATTCATCAATATCATAAATTAAGTTTGATGGTTTATAACTTTCCTTGATTCATCAATATCATAGATTAAGTTTGATGGTTTATAACTTTCCTTGATCCATCAATATCATAGATTAAGTTTGATGGTTTATAACTTTCCCTGATCAATCAATATCATAGATTAAGTTTGATGGTTTATAACTTTCCTTGATCCATCAATATCATAAATTAAGTTTGATGGTTTATAACTTTCCTTGATTCATCAATATCATAGATTAAGTTTGATGGTTTATAACTTTCCCTGATCCATCAATATCATAGATTAAGTTTGATGGTTTATAACTTTCCTTGATTCATCAATATCATAGATTAAGTTTGATGGTTTATAATTTTCATTGATTCATCAATATCATAGATTAAGTTTGATGGTTTATAATTTTCATTGATCCACCAATATCATAGATTAAGTTTTATGGTTTATAACTTTCCATGATTCATCAATATCATAGATCTCATAGTGCCTCTTTTGTATTTTGTGAAACTTGACGCATTCTCTATTTTTTAAGATGGTAGATGTTCTAAAAACAGAGACGTTACAGTAACCATGGGGACAAAAGGAATTACTTCATCATCTGTGATCAAAACTCTCCAGACAATACAAAAAAAAATAATTTCGGTGAATTTCTGACAGAAAAATAATTCTTCATTTAAAAATCTAAAGAGATGTGTTCAGTTAAAATGAACCTGCAAATTTTAAAATCAATTTAAAGAAAAATTTCAATTTTTTATGAGTGTTTACTTGTATAAAAGTGTAACGGTATACAATCTCATATTAAAATCTGCTCTTTCAATTTCAACTATGTTTTTAATCATGTAACTTCAATCTTGTACTTTGCAATCACAACATCAATGCATGGCTTAGTGCACATAGATGTCAGCACTAACTATTTTAAATTTGCAGCCATCTGCTATAACTATAGAAAAGTTGTTTACAATTCAGTTATCATAGTCAAAATTAGCATTTTCACTTATGCTGGATAAATCTTATGTCAAAAGAAACGGAACCCTTCCTAAAAAATGCCACTTACAAGCCACAAAATTTGAGGGGCAAGAGACAAAAAGGCATTGAAGTACGTTTAGGTTTCTATACCTCAGAAATTTGATTTCTTTTACAGTTTTCTTTTTTTTTTTTTTTAAAAGGGTAAAATCATACTTCAAATATCCATTATGTTTTCAGCTTGGTCACACATTTTATCTTGGTACAAAATATTCATCTATTTTCAAAGTTACCTACAAAGACCAGGATGGCATTTCTGCAATGCAAGTTACTCTATTGTATTTTGTATCTATATATAAAATTCGTCAGCGAAACTGGGACAAGAAGACGCAAAAACAAGCAAGACGCAGGCAGTATATAGAACCCTCCCTTCCTTTGCCTCTCGCTTGCCAGCCATGCGCACACCCCGACAAGCTCACGGCGTATGCTAAGCCGCGGGTAGGCTATATTTAAATGTGCGTAACTTGAGTTTTACGTTTTTGTCAAGAAACGTTAGTAGATTGGGAAGTTCACGCATTGCTGTTGCCAAAGTTTTGCGGGCTATATCTAGGGCTATTTTGAGAAAATACATAGTGGGTCCAAGTGTTACAAAATAGATTTAGCGTATCTTTATGCGTTAACAATTGTTCCACAGACAGTATATAGCCCATTTGGACAACTGTGTCTTCACGAGGTCTTCACTCATCTAAGAGCAATTCTGCGGCATATGTTACGCTGCGGAACACCTAGTAGTAAATATTGCTCTACAAGCTTAAAGATAACAAGTGCATCAGGTTTTAATTTTTTTTTTCAATTAAATTTAAATGTTCTTTAGATTAGACTAATACGTTTTTTTTTTCAGAGACTACAATATGGGATGTTTGGGTTTGGGTATGACACGCATGCTACAAGCAACCTTAGAAACACAGTCAACAGAGACCAGCCTTCGCTGGCCAAAACTCATTGCTCCACATAAAATCTACATTACCCCTATAAAGGTAAACACTAAAATCAAGATTAATTACACATCTTAAAGCCTTATCTTGTTGCAATAGTCACTTTACCGATGTATGACCAAATAATAGCTCTCAGCAAACTGGTGATTAAAATCTTTCATTTCATTGATTTTTGAAAAATCTGACATCCCATTCTGAATCCGATCCCGACGCAATGCCTTTTTTCGGTGTGATGCCGTTCCCGGTGGGATGCTATTTTTTTGTGGCTCCAGATCCAGGCATAAACCAGATCCCGTTAGGATTCCGATGCCCTCATTGTTTTGATCCCAGTGGGATCCCGATCTCAGTGGATCCCGATGGGCTACCGATCCCCTTAGGATACCGTTCTCTGAAGGATCCTGTTTCATCTAGGGACTCTCTTTTCCAATGTTATACCCATTCCTGACAGGATCCTGATCCCGATGGGATCTCGATGGTATCCTGTTCCCCGATGGGATCAGGTAAGCGATGGGTCCCATTAGGAACATTTTTCTCAATGGGCTCATGCGCAGTGCGATTTTGTTTGAAGAAGCTTTCTGATCTAATTATATATTCCCGTAGAGCAATATAGAACATTCTAGATTAAATGTAAAGTCATCAATGAAACGGGTAAAAAATAACATTCATACGTATTTATTTCTGGAATGCGAAATATTATAAAACTAAATTGTACTACTATAACAATAGTACATTTAAATTGATATTTGGGTCCCAGTGGGGGACTATTTAAAAAGTATCGCTTCATTTATCTCTGAGAAGGGGGTGGGGTCTATAAAAATCATTCCGATAAATTATAGATTTAAAATTTGTCCCATTAAAATTGGTTTAAAAATGCCATAGATATAGCTATTTAAACTACCGAAGTTTCTAGAAAAATCTAGATCAGCCCTGAATGGATTGGATATTATTAGTTATAAATCCACCAATATTTTAATATGGACAAAGAATGGTATTGCTACAAAGCTAGGCCTAGATCCACCTATTCAAATAAAAACTATAGTGTTGTCTAACCCTATTGATATTTATATAGCTTATATAAGGAAAATTGAAATTAGGCCCCGGGCCCCAGAGGTACGGATATTATGAGTTCAGTACCCTTCGTTATTTTAATATGAATCATCAAGTGTATGTGTACTAAGTTTGGTCAAGATCCATCTATTAATGTAGGAGTACTAAGCCCATTGCTATTTATATAGCTTATATTTAGAAAAAAGAAACGGGGCCCCCGGCACCAGAAGGATGGATATTATGTGTTAAGAATCCTTTGTTATTTGAATATGATAATCAAATGTATGTAAATTAAGTTTGATCAAGATCCAATTTTGAAAAAATGAAACCTGCTTAACTTTTGTAAGTAAGCAGTAAGGTAATAAGCCTGCCAAAGTTTGAGCTTCAATCTACATGGGAAGTTGGAGAATTAGTGATGAGTGAGTGAGGGCTTTGACTTTTATTAGTATATATTTGTAAAGAAGACCAATGGCAACAAAAGACGTAAGAAGTAAACGTAGAATATGAGGTAACAGCGTTTTAAATTAAAAAAAAAATATATTACTTTTACCGACATATTAAAATTTACTGTTGAAACTTAACTTTTTCTGAAAAACCTGACAATACTCATTAAAATCAACCTTAGCTGTATCCCTTTCAATGGAATAAAAACCGATGAACCAGAAATCGTGGATTTAAGAGACCTTAAAGTATGTTATATAAGTTTCAATTTGTGACAAGCCCGACCCCCCCCCCCCTTCTCACCTCCCCCACACATTAATGTCACAGACACAAGGTTCAAGAGAAATAATTGTATACTTAATGAGATGACCATTTTATAGCAATGAGACCATGAGAAGCATCCCCTGAACATAATTTGCCAAAACTTTTATAAATTCTTTCTAAGTTCTTTAATGCAAGATAAATCTGGTTGCACCTTGCTCTTGTTTATTATAAGACCTACTTGTCACCTTTTCATTTTAAATACATATTTGCTATCGTATTTCATTACATTTGTACTTTTATTTTATCTTTAAAATTAAATCAGCTTTAATGTACATGTGGTGTATGTGTGTATCTGTCTGTATGTTTGTGGTTGTGATGTATGTATGTGGTGTATGTGTGTGTGTGTGTGTGTGCCCTGCAGTTCTCGTAGGTATGACACCGGCATGCCAATGTCAAAACAATCATTTTGGGATGGTCGCTGTCTACATTATTGGCTAAAATTCACTTAGAAAGAATCTGCTCTGACCCATTACTTTTATTTAAAATTGTATCATTCCTGAATTAAAAAAAAGGCTGCGACTATTCGGGCCAGGGACCGAGAAGTGAGAGTTTGGGTTTATTTAAAAATATTTAAAAAAATATTATAGGGTTTGTAAGACAAAATTTGGTATCAAATGCATGGAGTATATGTTTGTAAACTCACTCCTTCAGTTTCATTAAATAAATTACAACTAATGACCTCCGAAAAGCATTTAGTCAAAATGGAACCGGACGCGCAGCGCCCCTATTCGGACCCGGTTCCCTTCAGACTCAGTGCTATTCGGATGTCATTAAGGATAGTTTATTTTAGTTAGCATTTGTAAGCGTTTGATGAGCTGTAGAAAGCGCTACATGGACTGTATCAAGCGTTTGATGGTCTGAAACAAGTGTTTGATTGGTTGTAGTAAGAGTTTGATTGGCTGTAGCATGTGTTTGATGGGCCGTAGCATTTGCTTGATTGGCTGTAGCAAGTATTGATGAACTGTAGCAAATGTTTTATGGGTTGTAGCAAGTGTTTGATTGGCTGTAGCAAGAGTTTGATGGGTTGTAGCAAGTGTTTGATGAGCTACAGCAAGTGTTTGATTGGCTGAAGGAAGTGTTTTTTGGCTGTAGCATGTGTCTGATTGGATGTAGCATGTGTTTGATGGGTTGTAGCAAGTGTTTGATTGACTGAGGCAAGTGTTTAATGGGTTCCTGTTAGTGTTTGGTTTGCTGTAGCAAGTGTTGAATGGTCTGTTGCAAGTGTTTAATTGGCTGTAGCATTTGTTTGATTGGCTGTAGCAAGTGTTTGATGGGTTTTTGCAAGTATTTTATGGGTTGATGCAAATGTTTGATTTGCTGTAGCAAGTGTTTGATGGGTGTTAGCAAGTGTTTGATTGGCTTTTGCAATTTTTTTATTTGTTGTCGCAAGTGTTTGAGTGGTTTTAGCAACTGTTTGATTGGCTGTAGCAAGTGTTTGATCGGCTGTAGCATGTGTTTTATGGGTTGTAGCAAGTGTTTGATTGGATAAAGCAATGCTTGATTGCCTGTAGCAAGTTTTTTTATGGGTTGTAGCAAGTGTTTGATGGGTTGTAGCAAATGTTATATTAGTTGTAGCAAGTATTTGATTTGCTGTAGCAAGTGTTTTATTTACTGTAGTAAGTGTTATTTTTGTTGTAGCAAGTGTTTGATGGGTTTTAGCAAGTGTTTTATAAGCTGTAGAAAGTGTTTGATTGGCTGTAGCAAGTGTTTGTTTGGCTGCAGCATGTGTTTGATTGGATGTAGCATTTGTTCGATGGGCTGTAGCATGTGTTTGATGATTCGTTGTTAGTTTTTGATGGGCTGTGGCATGTGTTTGGTTAGATGTAGCATGTGTTTGATGGGCTGTAGCATGGGTTTGATGAGTTGTAGCAAGTGTTTGATTGGCTGTAGCAAGTGTTTTGATGGGTTTTTGTAAGTGTTTGATTGGATTTGCTATTTTTGATTGGCTCTAGCAAGTGTTTGATTAGCTTTAGGAAGTGTTTGATGGGTTGTTGCAAGTATTTGATGGGTTGTAGCAAGTGTTTGATTGGCTGTAGCAAGTGGTTGATGGATTTTTCTAAGTGTTTGATTTACTGTAGCAAGTGTTTGATGGGCTGTAGCAAGTGTTTGAAGGAGATTAGAAAATGTTTGATGGGCTGTAGCAGTTGCTTCATTGGCAGTAGCAAGTGTTTTATTGGTTGTAGCAAGTGTTTAATGGGCCGTAACATATTCTTGATTGGCTGAAGCAAGAGTTTGTTTGGCTTTAGTATGTGTTTGATGAGTTGTATTAAGTTTGTAATGTGCTGTAGCAAGCGTTTGAATAGTAGTAGCCAGGGTTTTATTGGATGTAGCATGTGTTTGGTGAGTTTTACCAAGTTTTTGATGGGTTGTAGAAAGTGTTTAATTGTCTGTTGAAAGCTTTTAATTGGCTAGCAAGTGTTTGATTGTTTGTAGTAAGTATTTGATTGGCTTTGGCAAGTTTTTGATTTGCTGTAGCAAGTGTTTGATGAGCTGTAGCAATCGTTTGTTTAGTAGTAGCCAGTGTTTGATTGGCTGTAGCAAGTATTTGATTTGCTGTAGCATGTATTTGATAGGTTATTGAAAGTGTTTGATTGGCTGTTCTAAGTTTTTGATGAGCTGTAGCGTGTGTTTGATGAGTTGTAGTAAGTTTTTAATGGGCTGTAGCAAGCGTTTGATTAGAAGTAGCCAGTGTCTGAATGGCTGTAGCATGTGTTTGATGAGTTATAGTAAGTTTTTAATGGGCTGTAGAAAGTGTTTAATGGGTTGTTACAAGTTTTTGATGGGTTGTAGAAATTGTTTGATGGGCTTTAGCAAGTGTTTGATTTGATGTAGCATGTGTTTGATGAGCTGCAGCAATTGTTTGATTGTCTTAAGGAAATGTTTGATGGGTTTAAACAAGTGTTTGATTAGTTGTAGCAAGTGTTTGGCTGTAGCAATTGTTTGATTAGCTTTAGCAAAGATTTGATTTGCTGTATCCTGTGTTTGATTGGTTGTAGCAATTGTTTGATTTGCTGTAGCAAGTGTTTGATGGGTTCTTGTAAGTGTTTGATTAGTTGTAACAAGTGTTTGATTGGCTGTAGCAAGGTTTTGATTGGCTGTAGCAAGTGTTTGATTGGCTGTAGCATGTGTTTGATGGGTCCTTCTAAGTGTTTCATTGGATATAGCATGTGTTTGATTGGCTGTAGCAAGTGTTAGATGGGCTGTAGCAAGTTTTTGAGGGAGATTAGCAAATGTTTGAATGGCTGTAGCAAGGGTTTGATTGATTGTAGCAAGTATTTGATTGGCTTTAGCAAGTTTTTGATTTGCTGTAGCAAGTTTTTTATGGGCTGTAGCAAGCATTTGATTAGTAGTAGCCACTTTTTGATTGGCTTTAGCAAGTGTTTGATTGCATGTAGCAAGTGTTTAATTGGTTGTAGCACGTGTTTGATTGGCTATAGGATATGTTTGATTGGACGTTGCAAGTGTTTGATCGGCTGAAGCAAGTGTCTTATGGGTTTTAGCAAGATTTTTATTGGCTGTAGCAAGTGTTTGATAGGTTGTAACAAGTGATTGATTAACTGTAGCAAGTGTTTGATGGGTTGTAACAAGTGTTTGATTGGCTGTTGCAAGTTTTTATTGGTTGTAGCAAGTGTTTGATTGGCAGTAGCATGTGTTTGATTGGCTGTAGCGAGTGTTTGATTGACTGTAGCAAGTGTTTCATTAGCTGTAGCAAGTGTTTGAGTGGCTGAAGCAAGTGTTTGTTTGGCTGTAACAAATGTTTGATTGGCTGTAGCAAGTGTTTGATTGGTTGTAGCAATTGTTGATTGGCTGTAGCATATGTTTGATGGTTTGTAGTAAGTATTTGATTTGCCGTAGCATGTGTTTGATTGGCTGTAGCAAGTGTTTGATGGGTTGTAGCAAGTGTTTGATTGGCTGTAGCAAGTTTTTGTTGTGGTGTAGCAAGTGTTTGATTGGCTGTAGCAAGTGTTTGCTTCTTGGCTTTTGCAACTGTTTGATTGATTGTTACAAGTTTTTGATTGATTGTAGCTAATGTTCAATTGGCAGTAGCATGTGTTTGATTGGCTGTAGCGAAAGCTTAAGTGATTTCAGCAAGAGTATGATGGGCAGTATGATGGGCTGTACCATTTGTTTGATTGGCTGAAGCAAGTGTTTGAAGGGTAGTAGCATGTGTTTTATGGGTTGTGGCAAGTGTTTGATCGGTTGTAGCAAGTGTTTGATTGGCTGTAGCAAGAGTTTGATGAGCTGCTGAATGTGTTTGATTGGTTGTAGCAAGTGTTTGATTGGCTTTAACAAGTGTTTGTTGGTTGTAGCAAGTGTTTAAGGGTTTGTAGCGAGTGTTTATGTGACTGAAGCAAGTGTTTGATTTGCTGTAGCAAGTGTTTGATGGACTTTAGCAAGAGTTTGAATGGCGGTATTAAGCCTTTGATGGCCTGAAGCAAGCGTTTGATGGGCTATAGAAAGATGGTATTTTTCTTGGGGCTGTAATCATAAAGAAGATACTTGGGATCTACTGAAAGCGATTGTTTGCCTTTTAGTTCTCAAGCGTTGTCTTTTTGGCGTTAAGCTATTTTACCCCAACTAGCTTTTCCTGATTTTTTAAAAACAACCAAGGTTTTTGATAAGACGGTGACACATGACTCATTAACTGTCCACAACATGAACTCAAGGGAAATTACATGCTAGGTCAATGCTAACAAGGGAACAATGCGGGACTATCCCACCTTTTAAACTTTGCCCCAATGACAAATACAGACGATGTCAATATCCGCATATTACTAACAAACAATACGTGATTACCACCGCATAATAATTTATTTTAAAGATGCTTGACGTCACTAAGCAATCTTTATTCATTTAGAAAACATATACCATTATGTATCACATGTTTGACATTAACAAAATACTACATTGTTGACTGACATATAACTTTCTTGATCACGTGACTTCTTATTTAAAAAAATATTTTTTTTTCATTGTTGGCTGCCATATAACGTTATGTATCACGTGTCTTATTACAGTAACACAATTTTGCATTGTAGGCTGACTTTCGTTCGTCCGTCGAGGATCGACGAGGACCATCGAGTCGTCTGGTGACTGATGACTTGCGCGGGTGACTTTGTTTAAAGTGAGGAAGAGTTGCGCGGCGTCTACCTCACTCTCTCGTCCGAGCCCACTATATCCAGTGGCAAGACTGTACGTCAAGACGACCAGGAATTGGTTCGGTTGCAGGAATTGTCATTGTTTGACACTTACGGGACTCCAGCTCCGGGTTTTGAATTCAGAGTTTCCTTCTCTTAGATGAGTTGCCGACCAAGGATAACGAGTCTCATCCACCCGGGGTGATGTTTTTGCTTCACTGGCCTTTGACTGGGCTTGAACACCAGACCACCAACTTGAGGTTTTCTCAGTTTAGACCATTTGGTCACCCGGTCACCCAAGCTGACCTATAACGTTAAATATCACATGTCTTATTACATTAACAAAATATTGCATAGTAGGCTGACATATTATGATATTATCACGTGTCATCTAAAATTAACAAAATATTTAATAATAGGCCGACATAACCAAAATTATGTAAAATTCTGTTTTCACAAACTTGAGGGACTTCCTTAAATGACGCCACGAAACTTTCGGTTATTCTTTTAAATTTTTGCCCCCTCTCTCTCACATCGCCAAGTATTTCAAAACCGACTTGAAAACACATCTATTTCGCAAACACATGATGGGTTGATGCTGTCTACCATCTTTTCCAGCTAGTTATTATCTCCTGGAATGTTGACTTTGTAACGCGCTTCGAGCCCTTAGGGATGAAGCATGATTTTCAAAAAGCTTTACTATTATTATTATATAATGATCAATACTCGGAGGTCGAGAGCCTATCTCTTATGACCTTGGCCGTGAAACATAGCCCAGTAGTCCCTGGGGACTCCGGCCATGCAACTAGGCCTAGAGTAACGGGGTTTGGGCAGGTTTCTTCCACTCATGAGGGAGCAGTTTTGCGTCACAGTCCCCCTTGCCCATTGAGTCTTACGGTCGGGACGTGGGGTTGGAACAGTTTTGCTTCCTCTCCGGAGATGGCGTTGCGTTGCCACCCCCACTGCCCAGGGAGTCGTCCTTCCTTGGTGCGGGACGGCTTGCTTCCACTCCGGGAATAGTCACGAGCTTAACTTTCTCCCACCGTACCTAGGAGTTGTGCGAGCAATTGGTTCCCAACGAATTATTTCCCTCCGGGGAGGCATTGAGTTGCCTCAAACCCGCTACCCGGGAGCGGTTCGGTCTGGACTGTGAAGGGTCAAAACGGTTTTTACTTCCTCTCCGGGGGAGGCGTTGCGTTACCTCAACCCACCGTTCAGGGAGTGGTTCGGACTGGACGTGACGGGGACGAAACGGTCGCCTAGGGGCGGCTTTCTCAGGGCCACGTCTTTTTAATCATTGGCTAGGGTTTGGGCGGCCACCCATTGCCTCATACCCATCAACGGCAACACGTAATCATGTTAGCGCTTAAACTTCCGTTGCGTTGGAAATCATGCGTTTTGCCAGGGATCTTTTAGCTTCAGAAGGAGAGACTCCCCCCTACTAGTCAGGTACGCCACGGAGAGGCAAAATCCCGTGTAACACCACTGAGAGCTTGTGGTGCTGAGTAAGGATTTTCCAAAGGTCCACCCTTAACTCACCTGTATTATTATTATATAAAAGTGAAGATTTGTCTGTGGCTTTGTTTGTTCCACAAAGGCTTGTAAATGGATTGATGGATCTTGACAAAACCTGGCAAATCTATCCATCATGATCCGGAAGCAACTCTAAGGGGTTATGGACTTTTTATAACATTCCGTTTAGGGCCGGGGGCCCCGAATTCGCTTCTTTCCTATATGAGCTATATAAATAAAGTTAACAACAAATACTCCTACATGAATAGATGGATCTTGAGAAAACTTAGTACACATACTAGAGACTAACCGAAAGTGATTTTCTGATTTCGGCCGAAGCCGAAAATAGGCCAAAAGTTTTAAAATGACTTTCGGTCGAAACCGAAAAAAGGCTGAAATTTAAAAATGACTTTCGGCCGAAACCGAAGCCGAAACGGACAATGAAATATTTAGATATTTTGAAATTCGTTCCCGCATACATTCTGCGTACATCGAAAATGATGGTAGAAAGTATAAATATTTACATTCTTTTTATAAAAAATGAGAATCGTGAATATTAATAAATATAAATCTAATATAAGGGTCTCAAACTCAATGTCCGCGAGCCATTTGTGACCCGCAAGGCGATATTTTGCGGCCCGCTACATGACAGAAAAGTTTAGTGTTAATGCGCTGGCGCATTTCCCCCATTTTCATATATATAACGTGACTCTCCGCGACGGTTTCAGTTGAATCTCACCGACTAGTCTATTTCTGTTTTTTAAAAAAAAATATTTCTATATATTTTATATGATGATTATAATGGTCCGAAACGTTTTAAAATCGGAATAAAAGGTTTTATTTTAAAGCTTTTTATGAGACAAACATGGCAAAGAGGGCGGCTTTTAGAAAAGTGTTTAAAAGTAAGTTGGCGGGTAATGCACAACCACATTTGTGTAAATCATAGCAATCTGATACATTATCAAAGGATCCATATTAAAATTGCCGCTAATGTTTACGAGTAAGGTAAATTCCGAGCCTGTCAGCTTGGTCATTTTCTAAATCAACTTCTTCTTATGCCTTCTAACCCAGTCTGAGTCTCTACATTTTTTAGACTTCAAAACAAAGACAGCCACTTTTCAGCTTTTTGCTGATTCTTTCTACTTTAATGTACAAGATGCCCCGCGCGGGGAGCTGAATGGGAAAAAAGACAAGCCTGGACATTTCATTGCATTGCCCTCCACCTTCCCTGAAAGTTTTAGGTTGTTCAAGCGGCTCATACGACCTTTTGGGAGTACCTATCTGTGTGAATATATCTTTTCCACTATGCACTTTAACAAGTAAAATTTCAGGCCCAAACTTACTGATGAGAATCTTTAAGCTATACTGAGAGTTTTAGTTGCTTCCTCACTCAGGCCAAAGTTGCTCAACTGTGTAAAAAGAATCGCTGCCAGGTCTCTGGCAACAGTAAGCAGGTGGAAGTAAGTGAATCCTAGTTCTTGAGATCACTGAATGTTTTTATTGTTATTTATAAAGGTTGAGCAGATTGTAACAGTTGTAATCGCTTTTTTGTGGAATACTTGATGCGGCCCAGTCTCACACAGACAGTATCTCCTGCGGCTCCCTGATGATTTGAATTTGAGACCCTTGATCTACTGAATACTTTAGAGTTTACCATTTTAATATAAAAGTAATTTAAATTGTTTTACAATTTAAAAAAAATTAGAATGTTAGGAGAAAATTTGGCAAAAACGGGAGGGGGTGGGAAATTAATGCAAAATAGACTCTTGAGTGCCTTTGCTTTTATAATGTAATTACAACCTACAACATATACCTTACAACAATAAATATATGTTATTGAGGCTATAAAAATATCACCACAATGTTTGGTTTTTTTTTCTAATACTAATGCTTTGTGTTTTCATTAATAGCTTGCAAGAAATCATTGTACTAATATTCAACCTAGTAACAACACACTAGTCTTTCCGTGCTGGCAACGTAATTATTTCGTCAGGAGACTAGCTCCCTTATCCCCATTGGTGGTGAAAATTATTTTTTAAACCGGGTCTCAAAAAATTGTTGTTCTGATCATGGTTCTAAAAGATCGCTTAATTTTTTCTTAAAGATCGCTTTATTTGTTTTTAAAGATCGTTTAGTTTGTTCTTAAAGACCGCTTGTTCTGTTCTTAAAGATCATTTAGTTTGTTCTTAAAGATCGTTTAGTTTTTTTCTCAAAGCTCATTTAGTTTTTTCAAAAAAGATCGCTAAGTTTTTTCTAAAAGATCGCTTAGTTTGTATTATTAAAAGATCGTTTAGTTTGTTCATAAAGATCGCTTAGTTTGTTCTTAAAGATCATTGGTTTTGTTCTTAAATATCGCTAGGTTGTTATTGACGATCATTCAGTTTGTTCTTAAATATAATTGAGTTTGTTCTTAAAGATCATTTAGTTCATTCTTAAAAATTGTTTAGTTTGTTCTTTAAGATCGTTTAGTTTGTTATTAAAGATTGCTTAGATTGTTCTTAAAGATCGCTTAGTTTGTTTGAAAGATCGTATAGTTTGTTCTTAAATGTTGCTTAGTTTGTTGTTAAATATCTTTTAGTTTGTGCTCAAAGATCGTTTAATTTGTTCTTAAATATCGCTTGGGTGCTGGGTGGCCGAGTGGTCTAAACTGAGCAAATCTCAATTTTGTGGTCTGGAGTTCAATTCCAGCCAGGGTCTCTGTCAACAGAGCCCAGTCAAGCAAAAACACCACCAGCAACCCTGGTAGATGGGATTCGTGGCCTGTGATTATACTTGAAGGATTGAAAGCTGGTTCCCAACAGTAAATCGCCTCTCTCCACGCCACTGGGTAAACCAAGGGAACATCATTGGATGATACAGCATGGCACCAGTGACGTCGCAGGAATTGTCGGAATGTTTCGATGTAACAAAGTAATCCGCCTTTCGAACTCCATCTCCGAGTTTGATTTCAGAGTTTCCCTCTTAGATGAGTTGCCATTCAAGGTTTTTTTCAGTTTCGGCCGAAATTGACTTAGACTTTCGGCCATCGGGCTGACGTTTTCGGTCATCTAATACTCAGCAAAAGCGATATTTAACAACAAACTAAGCTACATTTAAGAACAAACTAAACGATTTTTAAGAACAAATTGAGCGATCCTTTTTTTTTTTTTTGTTTTGCTGACGATGTGACGATGGATTGGGCTTCGGAGGACGAAACGCCATGGGCCTGGGAAAACTCAAACCTACCGAGATTGGTACCCCACAAAAGCGATATTTAACAACAAACTAAGCTACATTTAAGAACAAACTAAACGATTTTTAAGAACAAATTGAGCGATCCTTTTTTTTTTTTTATTTGCTGGCGATGTGACGATGGAGTGGGCTTCGGAGGACGAAACGCACATGGCCTGGGAAAACTCAAACCTACCGAGATTGGTACCCCACCGGTATCGGGATCCGACAGCTATCAGGATCCCACCGGTGTCGTTATCCCGCTGGTATCGAGATACCACCGGGATCGGAACGCCGACGGGATTGGGATCATACCGGAATTGGGATTCAGGGGAATCGTAATCCCACCGGGAAACGGGAGCCGGATACCGACGGGATTGGAAGCCCACTGGGATCGGCTGTAGACTGTAGAAGTTCATTCGTTCCGAATGCTATCCCGGCATTTTTTTTGGGCCTCCCCCCTCAACAAATATCAACAAATGTCATATTTTCAAGGAACCCCATCCTCCTCAATTATGTTATATAAAATTTTTACACACCTAAACCTAAATTACGGAAAAAAATTTGATATATTTTTGTAATACAACTCAAATTTTTATACTAAATGTAAATCGTAATTGTCGCAAAAACTAAACTTGTATACCTTTTATGCAAAATTTAAATTTATAGCACTGAGAATTTATGAATAGGTAACTTGTATATGGAATATTATTGTTATATTTATTGTAAAATTTTTCTAACTACTATCATGGCTGACTTGTTATCATCTTTAGCTAACGATTCAGTTTCGTATTTAAGTATGTTCTTTTCATACAATACATGCTTTCATCTCTCTCTCTCTCTCTCTCTCTCTGTCTGTCTGTGTGTCTCTCTCTCTCTCTGTCTGTGTCTCTCTCTATCTGTCATTCCCTCTCGCTGTCTCTCTCTCTCTGTCTCTCTCTGTCTCTCTCTGTCTCTCTCTGGCTGTCTCTCTCTGGCTGTCTCTCTCTCTCTCTCTCTCTCTGTATCTAACAGACACTCTCATTGCCCTTTTTGTTGCTGACGGCAGTTAACTTAGATTGACCTCCCCCCTCCCCTTGTCGTGTATTGTCAAACCTGTTTACCCCCCCCCCCCAAAACCAACATCCCCCCCCCCTTATTTTGTTGGCGTTATTTTTATGGACGCCCCTTCCTGTTTTGATTCTGACCTCTTTATTTTCAAACCTTAAAACATTGATATCCCCTGTATATAGAATCACTGCACCTGTGCCAGAAACATTTCTCCAGAGCAGGTGTCCTCAACTACAGCCCGCGGGGCAAATCAAACCCCCAAGGATCCTTATTTAAACCTTATCCTTCCGTCGTTCAGGGGTGTCCAGGTAGCTGTGACACATATTTAGCCCAACACTGAACATCTATTGAGCACCAAACATGCCTATTATAATTTTCATTGAAACACTAATAGTTCGTTCATTGATTAAAATTGTTCTTTATTTTACATTTCTTATTGTTTTTTTTCGTTCTTGTTTTCCCCCTAAAACTAAGGCATGGGCATTATTCATATGATTACCAAGACAACGGTTGTTCAACATTGTTCAACGGATTACTAAGACATGGGCATTGTTCATAGGATTACCAAGACAACGGTTGTTCAACATTGTTCAACGGATTACTAAGACATGGGCATTGTTCATACGATTACTAAGACGTGTGCATTGTTCATAGGATTACTAAGACATGGGCATTGTTCATAGGATTACTAATACATGGGCATTGTTCATAGGATTACTAAGACATGGGCATTGTTCATTCGATTACTAAGACGTGGGCATTGTTCAACGGATTACTAAGACATGGGCATTGTTAATACGATTACTAAGACGTGGGCATTGTTCATAGGATTACTAAGACATGGGCATTGTTCAACGGATTACTAAGACATGGGCATTGTTCAACGGATTACTAAGACATGGGCATTGTTCATAGGATTACTAAGACATGGGCATTGTTCATAGGATTACTAAGACATGGGCATTGTTCAACGGATTACTAAGACATGGGCATTGTTCAACGGATTACTAAGACATGGGCATTGTTCATAGGATTACTAAGACATGGGCATTGTTCATAGGATTACTAAGACAAGAGCATTGTTCATAGGAGTTCATTCACATTTCTTTTTCAAACCCAAGTTCAGTGAACTGGCCCTCTCTTTAAAAGGTTTGAGGACCCCTGCTCTGGAAAAAGGGTTTTTAACAGCGGTGACAATGTATGGGGGTGGGGGACGTGAGGGAGATGTTTTGAAATCAGTGCCGCGCTTCGGACATAGTTGAATACTTGAACATAATAACATGTCGTGAAAGTTTATTAAGACCGCTGAAAATTAGGTTGACATTTTGTTTGTTAAAAATAAATCGGCTAGCCAAAATAAACCTGGGAAACTTCAACATAATCTCACGTGGACCCTCTCTTTTAAACCTGCGCATGCGCGATATGTTAGTGCCACCTGTTAGTATAAGATAGAGACAATTTATGTGACTTTAATCAGAAGCAAGATCAAGGATGTTGTGTAATTACCTGTCTCTGAGGATGCTGTGTAATTACCTGACTCTGAGGATATTGTGTAAGTACCTGTCTCTAAGGATATTGTGTCTCTGAATATGTTTTGTTCGTATTTGGCGTGGATTTTTTGCTAGGTGTATAAGCTTTGGTCAGATATGTTGCTAGTGCAGGACTCAGTTATGAGAGAAACATCTTTATCCTCTGTCCTACCGCACGGATATCTTTATACTCTGTCCTACCACACTGATATCTTTAAACTCTGTCCTACCGCATGGATATCTTTAAACTCTGTCCTACCGCAACGATACATTAAATTGTATTATTAGCATTTTACTCCCCTGCCCGCCCAACTAATTGGATTTAAATGTATTTTAAAGCTTATTAAGCCCTTCACACAATCTATACAAAGTTATATGCACGTAATATTTATGTTATTTTCAATTTGTTTAGGCTAGAAAATTTTTATTTTACCGCATCAATAATGAAATGTCACATTAAGAAATAGCGTCAGCGGGCCGTTGAGATAATGCTCTTCATACCCTCCCCAAAGCACCCCGCTCCTAAGCCCGGTATCGGATCACAAAGTGGCGCAATGGAGATCTCCTTTTGCCAGGACAGCCCCCACCCGAGTCCGCTTGATTGGATTCCGCTGGGGGGCCGCCTCAAACAAAAGACCCGCCGGTCGGTCCGACACTGTGTTCGCACACGGGGCACACGATCGACTTTCTGAGGAGTCTGGATGGTGAATTTACGTCCTAAGTCTTCCCCCACCCATCCCGGGGAAGAGTGGGACGCCCTATAAGAGGGATTCTACAGTGGGTTTCCACAACGCAACTAATTTGCGAAGTAGTTGTGACGAAACGGTTGCCTTGGAGCAGCTTCTCAGGTCTGCTAGAGGTTACCACCTTCGCCTCTAGTCTCATATCCATTAACGACAACTTGTAATCATGGTCCCTACCCTGTCTCTGCCTTTACTTAAAATTGTGATGCATCACAGCTGGCAGTCCTGTAGTGTACAGCGAAAATCCCGCGAAATAGTGAATGATACGCAGAACAAATCATTGGGGGGGGGGGGGAACCCAGTAACCATGTAAAAAAATTGGGGGAAATCCAGTAACCATGTCAACAAATTGTGTGTTGGGGGGGGGGTGCACATGTTTGACAATTATATACAATGGGGAAGGGGGTTAGATTACACGTTTTCTCTATTAAATTTAATCTTAAAAATTGACTGGTTATTACATAATTTTAAAAAAAAATTATAAGCGTAAATGAGTGTAAATATTCATTATTATAATTTTAGGCTTTTAACAATTTAAGATTTCTTTAATATGTGTCTGTCTGTGCACTGCATATGGCTGGTCAGAATGTTAGCACCCTAGTTAGTGCAAGAGAAGTTAAAAGTTGGCCTCTCTTCACCTGTAGATTCTGTTTGTCGCAAATGAATAGGGCGGTATGTATGAGATCATGTTGCAGGCATGGAACAAGGACAAGGTTCAAGTTTTATGTGCAGCCAAGATAAATGATATTGATAGAGGAGGAATAAAATATTTTGAGAATTAAGGGAAAGTAAAGTAAGTATAAATAATAACGCGTTTGCTTGAACGGATTTGTAAAATCTAAAACATCTATTTTGCATCACAAGTCATTTTGAAATGCATGTTCAACAGCACCGCCAATGCCCTCTTGGACATAAGAAATTAGCACCTGCTCCTCGACAAAAGAGAATTCGACCAATGCGAGTAGCTGCAAGGAGATATACAAAGCTTACAGCACTCATAGAGAGAGCTTATGGCAATAATTGCTCACACTGACAATGCTTCTACTTCTATTTTAAGTGTTAAATGGTTAGATGAGAATGATGTTGACTTGTCTGGTATATCAGTTCCATAAGAAGAGAATAATAAATCAGCTACTATAAACTATGCCCATCAGGGGTGTCATTTCAGGGTTTATTCAGGGGGGAGGGAGGCAAAAAAACTTGGTCACCTTGTTAAGTTGTTTATAACTGGAAGCGCCACAGTACATAGCAATTTGAAAAGATTTTGAAAACATTGAAATACAAACTTCAAATTCGGGGGTGGGGGTGGGGTGTGCGCAAATGCCCCCTGCCTACCTAAATGATGTCCCTGATGTCTATTGTTACGATGAGCAACACCTGGTTTCTCCATGGGAAGATTATAGCAGCTATAAACTATACTACAATTCTCATATTTACTGACAATAATCATCTTTATAACACAAACGATGATATTTAGTCTTTTTAACCTTTTAATTAATTCTGCAATATCAAATTTAAGTGTAAAATTTGTTTACTTTGATTAACAAGCTAGAGATATAATAAAATGTTTCGGTTACCATTTTTTTGTCATTAAAATAGATCAGCTCAAAGTAACATGTATTATAAATTTATTTATATTATAATTTATTTTATTTTAGGGGGTCGGGGGTTAGAAAATGTTGACATAATTAAATAGGGGAGTCTTTGAAAGTTGACAGATGTTGACAAGAGGGGTGTGTCAAAAATTGCCTAAAACTGTTGATGTAATTAATTGACGACCCCCTTTGGAGAAAACCCAATAAGATTGAGGACGCGAAGTAGCGATAGATTACAGTAATTACAATTAATCGCTTTACCAATAACAGCGGACCGAAGAAGAAAAACACTGAACAGTTTGTTTTTGAATATGTTTGAATTAAAAAAAAATTGAAAACAAATGAAGCTGTTTAAGTTCATTAAAATCTCTGAGATTCCATTCCTTAGCATCAGATTGTAGAAGGCCCGTTTGGATGAACAAATTGAGCGTGTTTTTTTGTTTTTTTTGGAAATCAATTGTTGCATTTTAATTGTTGTAGGTTTCTTGCTATTTAATACGCTTTGGAAGTTTAATCATTCTTTTATTTTCATGAACAGATGTGAACATTACCCACTTTGACGCCACCGACAGAAATTCATTATAAAAAATTTAATTTAATTTAAAGAAAACAACAGCGCCAACTGCTCAAGGTATAACTGAGGTACAAAAAGGTGAGCTTCTAATTTCTTGTTGGAAACTTTGTATAGGCAACTTAACCTTTTCATATTCAATATAGGTATTTTCGGTGCTGGGTGGCCGAGTGATCTAAACTGAGCAAATCTCAAGTTGGTGGTCTGGAGTTCAATTCCGGCCAGAGCCCAGTCAAGCAATAACACCACCAGCACCCCGTGTAGATGGGACTCGTTAACCTTGGATGGCAACCCATCTAAGAGAAGGAAACTCTGAAATAAAACCCGGAGATGGAGTCCCGAATGGCCGATAACATTGATACAATGAAACATTCCGACAACTTCCCTGCGACGTCACTGGTGCCAAGCTGTATCATCCAATAATGTTCCCTTGGTTTACCCAGCGGCGTGGAGAGAGGCGATTTGCTGTTGGGAACCAGCTTTCAATCCTTCAAGTATAATCACAGGCCATGTGGATTTTGTCCTGCGAAACCCACTCCACATTGTGACGGACGGATGCCAACAAACAAAATATATATATACATACAGTTGTAAGATTCAAGTACTTCTTTTCATTTCCTTGTATACAAACCATTAAAATAGGTTCACGGCAGGAAATTGTGCCCTTCTAGAAGTTTAAATTAATAATAATAAAAAAAACAAAAAAAAAACAAAAAAACAAAAAAAAAAAAAAAAAAAAAAAAAAAAAAAAAAAAAAAAAAAAAAAAAAAAGAGGAAAACCAACAAAAAACAAAAAAAAAAGTTAATTATTTAAAATTGTATTTTTTTTTTAAGGGGGGGGAACTCGTCAAAAAAGGTTAAATAAATTAGTGAAAAATTTTTGTCATTGAAAATTATTTTAAAAATATTGCGTTAAACAAAAAAAATTTTAATCTTTTTCCCCCCCCCCCCCCCCCCCCACACACACTCTTAAAAACATTTTAATCTTTTCCCCCCCCCCCCCCCCCCCCACACACACTCTTCATGCTTCTCAACTACTTATTTTAACATTTGGCGCCTTTTTTATGCTTCTGACATCAAAGTGATGTTGTCACATTTTTTTTTTTTGGAGGGGGGGCACCCCCTTTATGAGAAATGCGAAAATTAAATCAATATTACTTTATTGATTTTTTTTGTTACGCTTTACAGACGATGGCAGCAAGATTTATCACCAAGCAAATGGCCATGTGCATTATATTCCATGCATTTACTGAGACAGCAGCTAAGCCTGGTAAGTATTTTACATTAAAAAAAGTTGAATCAAATGGTTGTCGTGTCTTCATTCATATTTTCGCCTGAAACAAGAGTTCACCTGGATGGCAGAATTCGCGACATATTTTCCAAAGGAATCACACCTGTGGTAAATGAGAATTAAATTGAAAAATCCGGGACACCTTGTCAAAGTTTAGAACATATGCCATTTGAAGGAAATTTAAAATATTTTTTTTTCAAGTAACTTTAGTAAATGGGAAAATCACACATTGCATCCGCCATTGTTTGGCCGGCCATACCAAGTATTATATATTCTTCTTCTTCTTCTATATCTTAAGGGCCCACGATCAATTTATTGATCATTTTGGCTCCTATGCATGTAGATGGGATTAGCAATGTTTCTGTTACTGGTTTTGATGAGTAAATCATGCACTAGGGGTTTCAAGGCTGG
This sequence comes from Lymnaea stagnalis, assembly GCA_964033795.1. Classification (NCBI taxonomy): domain Eukaryota; kingdom Metazoa; phylum Mollusca; class Gastropoda; family Lymnaeidae; genus Lymnaea; species Lymnaea stagnalis. Next base: position 1,803,524 of record CAXITT010000062.1, read on the forward strand.
AGGCAATAGACACAAATGTGTCTAGTGTTGTCGCCTCAACCGTTCCTTTTGAAAGATTGTTCCAGTCCCTGATTGTCTTGGGCAGGAATGAGCAGCTCCTATACTGGCTTCTTGCTGGTAGTAGCCTGAATTGCCTGTCATGGCCTCGTCGCTGTCTATGGGGGAGAGGGACGAGTTTCTGTTTAATACTGGAACAGTGGACCAGCCCATTATTTATCTTGTACATCATGGAGAGCCTGGATGGTCGTCGTCGTTTCTCCAATGGTGACCAGCTTAGTGTTTCCAGCATGCTGCCATATTAATAATATGATTAAGTTTTCATTCTCTGCCTATTAATAGTTCGTAATTTCATGTTCAGGATAACAACAGGAATGCCTTCTTAAAATGATATACACATTTGTTTTCTCTTTTATTTTCCTGGAAGTACATTGGGTCCAACTTTTAGTAGATAAAGAGGCATTTTTCTGGCATAGTGAACCTATATTCATGAGGCAGCTTTAAAAAAAAGTTACTTTGAATATTGAGTTAAAAGATTTTGAAAGGGACCCGCTTGCAAATGATACATTTGACATATGCTTTGTCCTTGCCTTTTAAGGCGGGCTTGGCGTGGGGGATATTTTAATGAAAAAGGCAAAATTTCCGGCATTTTGTCAAAAAATTTGAATGAGTCAACTTTTAAAGGTTTCCGGCCCACCCCCTCTCCTTATCAAAGTTTTCAATGTTAATTTTGAAACCTTTTGAACCGAGTCACTCAACCAACTTTATAATTTGTGACACCAGAGTCACTCAACCAGCTTAACAAAGCTTTAACACCATGGTCACTCAACCAATTTTTGTAATATTTAACACCAGGGTCACTCAATCAATTTTTGTAATATTTAACACCAGGGTCGGTCAACCGATTTACTTAATGGCCACCTTAATGTTTTGTCTAACCGGTTTTGGAAGCGCTGTTCTTACAGCGCCAATGGGTGTACCTAATGGTTATGGCCACAACGCTTTGTAACGTTGGGTATGTTAATCTAAAGCATTTTTTGATAGGGCGATTCAATGTCCCCATTGTGGAACCTTCCCTAGGTCCACTCAACCGAATTACAACTTTTAAAAATTTACTTTGAATCTATGTTCTATCTATTTAAAAAAAAAAAACCAAAAAAAAAACCGAAGTTAAATTATTTTAAAATTAAAAAAAAAATCATTATTGAGTTAAAATCTATTGGACAAAGAGAGCTGACATTTACCACAGTTCAGGGGCGCCCACAACCTTAAAAAAATGGACGCACATCTTCCCGTCTCCTATCGTCATTGATCAGCCCTTCTTAATCATATACTGCCAAATAAATGTCACCACATGCCATGACTCATATGTCTCATATTAGCAAAAGTACTCCAGCAAAACATAAAGAAAAACAGGCATTTTTAAAATCATTTTTTCTATTTCACCAATATTTCAAACATTTTACGCAAAGAACGGGCTACAAACATAATCTAGCCTAAGTATATTTACCGTCATATACCTCACGTGAACACGTTGCTTGGCAAATCAGTCATCATTGTCAACAAAGACACACACAATTCTACGATGTCCTGTGGCATCGAAGTCTTTTATGACTTTAGTGACGTCAGTCAGGGAATATGTCGGTGTGAACATGCAGCAGCGACAGAGCTGAGAGTCGTTCTGATGCCATTGTTGAACGCATCTAACTCTTGACAGCTGATAGTCGTTCTGATCTCATTGTTGAACGCATCTAACTCTTGACAGCTGATAGTCGTTCTGATCCCATTGTTGAACGCATCTAACTCTTGACAGCTGATAGTCGTTCTGATCCCATTGTTGAACGCATCTAACTCTTGACAGCTGATAGTCTTTCTGATCCCATTGTTGAACACATCTAACTCTTGACAGCTGATAGTCGTTCTGATCCCATTGTTGAACGCATCTAACTCTTGACAGCTGATAGTCGTTCTGATTCCATTGTTGAACGCATCTAACTCTTGACAGCTGATAGTCGTTCTGATCCCATTGTTGAACGCATCTAACTCTTGACAGCTGATAGTCATTCTGATCTCATTGTTGAACGCATAGAACTCTTGAGATGGCGGAGCGCCGAGATGCTGCGTTCAGCTGTGGCGGATGTAACAGGCATCGTTAAAAGTACATAAAAAACAGTGTGCAAATGTGGGTATAAATCCTTCGTGAGTAAAAAAAAAACAGTCTTGCAAAGACACTGCAGTGTTGCTGACTTCTTCACGTGCAGAAAAATTGAACTTCCACCTCTCAATCTCTACATCAAGATCATCTGAATTAATGAATACCGCATAAGCTTCCCGAATTTTATCCATGTCATCCTTAGTCAGACTGGATATATGTTGCGGCATAAGCATTTCTGCTGTCAAACGTCCTGATGATGCACAAATGCGGTCTTGAAGTTCTGTTATTAGGTGATCCAAAAAGGAATTGTGAACATTTAGTCTGAAGTAATCTTGCACCGAATTTATCGGTCCATGTGCATTTGATCTGTACTGTTGTCTAGCAGTAAATCTTGGTGCTTTGACCTCAACATTCAATTTCTATGCTAACTTGGAGGCCTCGTTAAACAATGAATTGCATGAATAGTCATTGCTCCGTATCAATTTCAGAAGGTCGATCAACTCCTTGCACTCACTAGAGGCACGAACTAAATTTTGATCCACAGACTGCAATGAGTAGGAAATCGGTTTCATGTAGCGCAAGTAGTGATAAACAACGACTAGCGTATATATGAACTGAAAATTCTGGATTGATAATTGGAGACCGTTTGCTTTGACAGATGTTTGACGATCATGATCTTGATTCAAACCGGCCAGAGTTTCAAGTATAATACAAATGTTCTCTTCAAACCTTTGTAATGTTTCTTCATGTCGAGTCCACCTTGTAGCACATAATTTCTTAAATCGTGTTGCATCTTCATGGCTTGAGTTTGTATATATATATACTGATGTATTTTGAATTACCTGACGCGATGCGTAGATGCTCACTAAGAGCAAGATAATGCTCGGCTCTGAAATTAAGAAGAGCCATAAAATTGCTCCGATCATCTGATTTTCCGTGGATTGGTATGTTTTGCTGTCCACACAGTATTATTGTTTTAATAATGGATTGGAGAGCAGCTGTGTTCCTTGGGACTTTGTCATTGTACGCTTGAGATAGATGCTGTTTCACGGAGGCTGATTTACCTTCGCATACACTAATAAATGCATATGCTGTTTGTATAGAGCTAAGATGTGTCAAGGATTTTATGTGACGTTGTGCATGTCGGTCTATGTTACTCCAGTCTGAATGCGGCTCGCGTATAAAAGTGCATGTCGTACCTGAGCAGGCAGCAAAGAAAACACCATCAGCTTTGACACTGTAACTCATAAACGGATACACATTTGAGTTAAACATAGAACTAGGCACACGGCTTTGTTTATTCCCAACTGTCTTCAAAGGCCCTTTCCAGTTCTTAGATGGTTGAAACTTTTCCAAAAGCACTGATTTCTTGACTGATATAGGTAATGTTTGGTAAAGTTGACCTCACTGTGACACAATTTTAATAACAGTTTAAAAATAGTTCTTGCTAAGTATCAAACATGTGCAATCTATTTTCAAATAATTATATTATAAAATCTTACCTGTAAAGTGGGGAGAGGTGTAAATTATAAATTGTTTGGTGGCATTAGGCTTACAAAAATAAATACATTTAATTGATTCAATGTGTGTTGAGTTACATAAAATGGAAGCTTTTTAAAAATAAAAATTTAAAAGGAGCATACAAAAGTGCACATTTCATCAATTATTATATCGAAAGCGTTTGTGTGTTCTTTAAATGGGCTACTTTTATAACAATGCTTCCTGCATAGCAGAGGTTTAAAAAATGCATAGCTTATATTTATTATGTCCCACATGTTTGCACGATTTTAAAAAAATAATATTTTTTCTAGATTGGAGTCTATCAGAAAGCTGAGAAAAGGGAAAGATTTTGTTAAATAGCATTTCAATTTTCAATTCTATTTACATAAAAGAAAAATTGTAAGTACTGGTTTTAGGGGAAAAAAAAAATCATATTCCTACTTTGTTCAATGTAAAATAAATTCTGTGGAATTGGTAAAAAAAAAAAAAAAAAAAATTTTTTTAAAAAATTAAATAGCATTTCAATTTTCAATTCTATTTACATAAAAGAAAAATTGTAAGTACTGGTTTTAGGGGAAAAAAAAAAACATATTCCTACTTTGTTCAATGTAAAATAAATTCTGTGGAATTGGTAAAAAAAAAAAAAAAAAAAGTTTTTTTAAAAAGTATATTTAAGAGGCAATTTGTAATTTATTTGAAAAAAAATTGAGAATTCGGGGATATATAATTTAATAATTGCATACGATTTCTTTTAGATAAAATCACAAATTATAAATATATAATGTCTTTGCAACAAACTCATGATTTCTTCAAATAGTTTTTCCGTTCATATACGATTTCAGAACTTTCTAATTAACAGGCTGTTTTTTTTTTCTCTTTGAAAACATTTAGTAAGTTATTCTAATTAATAATAAGTAAGTTTTTTTTTTTTCCAGTTGCATTGAGCCCCCTATAAAATAAGGTTAGCGGCGCTTTTCAGTGATGGAATCCTTTGATTTTTTTGTGTGTGTGTTGAACATTACTTTATTAATTAAGTAGCTATCCCGCAAAATAATGTAAATAAAAATAAATGCCATATTATTATATTTAGTACTACACAAATATTTTTGTTTTCATAACACAGGCAGGTCATTCCACCCTGCATTGAAAGATGATAAGAAAATATCCTCATCACATCTTTAAACCCCTAAAATATCTGTGGCACCCTGCATCGTTGTTGTGGATCTTTTTACACATCCATTCATCTAAGCCTATCTGCCTTTGAGCCGTTTCACTCTGGGGTGTTATTGATGCACCCTCTTTACTCCTCTGTCATATATTTTCTCTTAGTGTCCTGCCCAGAGTAGCATGCCCTTTGTTATTTCTATTATCGTGGATCCTAATATAGACTGTACAATTCCTGGTTGGTTCGTATCCTCCATCCATATTCATCCTTTTTTATCCATATTTATTTTCCTGAGAACTTTCCTCTCCCATGTGTTTAATAGGTTTTCTGCTGTTTTTGTTAGGGTCCAAGTTTCTCTTGCATATGTTACAACTGGTCGGATCACAGTTTTATAAATAGTTTTCTTTGTTTCTCTTGTAGTGTTTTTACTTTGAGCATTTCCTGACTACTGAATTATGCCAAGTTTCAGGCTGATATTCTTTCTTTTATTTCTGCTAGTAATTCGTTTCTTTCATTTAAAATATCTTAGGTATTTGAATTAATTTACTTTTTCAAAAGTGTGTAATTTTAGTGGCTTCATCTGTCTGCTCTTCTCTTATGACAGTCATTTATTTTGTTATTTTGGTTGTTAACTTCCAACCCTGCTTGTAGAGATGCGTCTTCTAATTTAATAAAGGATTTTTAAATATCTTTAATTCTTTTCCCTAGCCGTGCTTTGTCATCAGCATATGCAAGATAATGAAGGGGTTGATTGTAAAGAGTGCCCGTTGGTTGTTGGTCTTGGGTTTCCCTCAGAAAATATCCTGTTATTGTTCCCCAGGTTTCAATATGTATTCTTCTTATAATTCTCTCTAATGTTAGGTTAAATAGCATACAAGACAGTGAGTCTTCTTGTGTTAGGCCTAGTCTAATCTTAAATTCCCTTGAATATTCTCCTTGAACATTGATTTTGCTCTTTGGATTGTTCAATGTGACATGTATCAGTCTTGCAAGTTTGTTGGGTACCCCAAACTCCTGCAGAATCTCAAAGAGATATTTTCTTTTGATGCTGTCATTGACCATTTTATATTCCTCATGGAGTTGGTGAACTTGGATATTATATTCATAACATTTCTCTAATAGGCATCTAATGTTGAAAATCTGACCAGTCGTTGATTTGTTTTGCCTAAATCCACACTGGTAAGCACATAGTATTACTTGAGTGTGCGGTTTTAGGCTTTTGGCAATTAGCGTCGTCAATATTTTAGTATGAAAAATTTAATAGGGAGATTCCTCTGTAGTTTGTGCACTGAAGTTTGGAGCCTTTCTTGTGTATTGGGGTTATTAATGCTGTTTCCCATTAGGTTAGAATTTTCTCTTCTTGCCAAATTTTAGTTATAAATTTAGATTTATGTATCGAAGTGTGTAGTTCAAGTGTGACACATGTAGAATTAATATAGTTTACGTCTCATTGGAGCTGAATTTAAGTCGTCTTTGATCATTATCATGGAAAATTTAGGAACATACCACCCGCAAATTTGAAATGCTACCTCAAAATTGTCTGAAAGACACAAAAAATTCAAGTATGCACCGAAATGGACCCCTGCATTTTGAGTTTATACGAATGTCTTTAGCACCCTAATTTTCTGCACCCCTTCACTCATGCTGATCAATGGTACACTACGGGGTTGATATTAAGCTTGTGCCTAGTGATTACTATGGGACACGCCAATAACTAAGTGGCTTCAGTTTATGTCAAGCACTGGGCGCCATAATGCCTCCCACAAAACCTTAAAAATATTTTTCCCCGTTAAAAAAGTAAAATAAAAACATTGAATTCAAATATTCTCAAAAATAAGCCTCTTGACTTTGATATAATAAAAAATATTATGGGGAGCAGGCTCCACACCTGTCGAGCTATCAAGATTAATCGGTGCCCTCAATTTCAAGATAAAAATGTTCCCCGATTTTGATAGATACACTTCCTAGTGGTTCAGCTACTATTAGTGCCGCCATGGGCGGGTAAATATTTTTGCCGTCCTTCCTTTCACGGTACAAACTCTGCATTTGTCCGAAAATGCCTCACCTGCATATAAGAAAAAGTGACACTACGGTAGACCACCCCATCCAAGTTTTTTTTTGACGCCACTAGCAGGTGCATATCTACAGTGCTTGCCGTTAAGGGACAAGATTCATTTTTACGCCACTCGCTAACTGAAACGGATTATTTTCAATTATTAAATATCATTTAAGCCTGATTTGCTTCTTCCCCGCTAGTCTGGTGCCCCATGACCTATGCCGATCTGCCACTTAGTCTCTGGCCACTGGCAAATGGCACAGCCCAACCCCTCCACTCCCCTCACCCGAAAATTTGAAATTACACTCCCCCCCCCCGGGTCAAATATCTGAAAGAAACACTGATACCCGTGAATATCAAAGCCCAATAATTTTACACACAAAATTTAATTTGGAAAAAATGAACTTTAAAAAAAAATACATTTTTGTCTTTACTTTGCATAAAGTGTGTATTTTTATGAGATTAATAATTAAAAAAAAAGACACTGAAGTCTGTTATACTTCTTTTTAAAGATACGAATTGTGATGAGATTTTGCAATAACGCGTAGAAATAAATGCCAAGGAAATACCAATATTATACTTTGAGTACTTTATTTTAGTATATAATAATACCTTTCATAAAAGAAAAAAAAAAATAATTTTTACAAATGGGGTTTGGGGGGGGGGGGAACATAATTTTTTTGCAGATATTAAGAATTAGATGTAAATAAAAAAAAATATTAAAAAATATTAATTTTAATTTGCCTTTTGTTTCAGTTGGGGTTTATTTCGACAACACACAGTGGACTGTAGGGGATGTTGCAGGCAATGCTGCATCTCCTGTAGTAGAAGTTGAAGGGAAAGCAGCATCAGTTGTACGTGACCTTGCTGTCACAGCTGCATCTGCTGTAGGGGACGTTGCCAGAAAATCTGCATCCACTGTAGGTGACGTTGGTTCGAACGCTGCATTAGCTGTATGGGACTTTATTGGGAACGCTGCATTAGCTGTTGGGGACGGTCCTGGTAAATCTGCAGCAGCTGTAGTGAATGCAGCTGAAAAAGCTGAATCTGAAGTACGGGACATTATTGGGAACACTGATTTATCTGTTGTGAACGTTGCTGGGAAATCTGCATCAGCTGTAGGGGTTGTTGCTGGACAAGCTGCATCAGCTGAAAGGGATGTCGCAGGCAACGCTGCGCCAGCTGTAAGTGAAATTGCTGGGAATGCTGCATTAGCTGTTGGAAACGTTGCTGGGAATGTAGCTTTAGCCGTAAGTGACGTTGCAGGCAAAGCTGCATCAGCTGTTGGGGACGTTGCTGGCCAAGCAGCATCAGATGTAGGAAAAGTTGCTAGCAAAGCTGCAACAGCTTTTGGGGACGTTGCTAGCAAAGCTGCATCAGCTGTAGCTGATGTTGATGGGAAAGCTGCATTAGCTGTTGTGGACGATGCTGAAAACTCTGCATTAGCTGTTGGGGATGTTGCTGGGAACGCTAAATTAGCTGTTAGTAACGTTGCTGGGAACGCTGCATTAGCTGCTGGAAAAGTTGCTGGGAACGCTGCGTTTGCTCTACGGGACGTTGTCGTAAATGCTGCGCCAGCTGTTGGGGAAGTTGCTTGGAACGCTGCATTAGCTGTTGGAACCAATGCTGGGAAGGCTGCATTAGCTGCTAGAAACGTTGCTGGAAACGCTGCATTAGCGTTTGGTAAAGTTGCTGGGAAAGCTGCATTAGCTGCTGGAAAAGTTGCTGGGCACTCTGCATTCGCTGTAGGGGACATTGCTGGAAAATCTGCATTAGCTGTTGGGGGCGTTTCTGGAAACGCTGCATTAGCTGTTGGGGACGTTGCTGGAAAGGCTGCAATAGCTGTTGGAGACGTTGCTGGAAACGCTGCATTTGCTTTAGGGGACGTTGCCGGAAATGCTGCGTTAGCTGCTAAAAAAGTTTCTGGGCACTCTGCATTAGCTGTTGGGGAAGTTGCTGGGAACGCTGCATTAGCTGTTGGAACCGTTGCTGGAAACGCTGCTCTAGCAGTAGGAGTTGTTTCTAGCAAAGCAGCATCTGTTGTAAAGGATGTCGCTGACAACGCTGTGTCAGCTGTAAGTGACATTGCTGGAAACACAGCATTAGCTGTTGGGCACGTTGCTGGAAACGCTGCATTAGCTGCTGGAAAAGTTGCTGGGAACGCTGCGTTTGCTCTAGGGGACGTTGTCGGAAATGCTGCGCCAGCTGTTGGGGAAGTTGCTGGGAACGCTGCATTAGCTTTTGGAACCATCGCTGGGAAGACTAAATTAGCTGCTGGAAACGTTGCTGGAAAGGCTGCATTAGCATTTGGTAACGTTGCTGGAAAAGCTGCACTAGCTGCTGGAAAAAATGCTGGGCACTGCATTAGCTGTAGGGGACGTTGCTGGAAACGCTGCATTAGCTGTTGGGGATGTTGCTGGAAACGCTGCTTTAGCTCTAGGGGACGTTGTTGGGAAAGCTGCATTAGCTGCTGGAAAAGTTGCTGAGCACGCTGCTTTAGCTGTAGGGGACGTTGCTGGGAAAGCTGCATTAGCTGCTGGAAACGTTGCTGGACACGCTGCTTTAGCTGTAGGGGACGTTGCTGGAAACACTGCATTAGCAGTTGGGGAAGTTGCTGGGAACGCTGCATTAGCTGTTGGAACCGTTGCTGGAAACGCTGCTCTAGCAGTAGGAGTTGTTTCTAGCAAAGCTGCATCGGTTGTAGGGGATGTCGCTGACAACGCTGTGGCAGCTGTAAGTGACATTGCTGGAAACGCAGCATTAGCTGTTGGGCACGTTGCTGGAAACGCTGCATTAGCTGCTGGAAAAGTTGCTGGAAACGCTGCGTTTGCTCTAGGGGACGTTGTCGGAAATGCTGCGCCAGCTGTTGGGGAAATTGCTGGGAACGCTGCATTAGCTGTTGGAACCATCGCTGGGAAGACTGCATTAGCTGCTGGAAACGTTGCTGGAAACGCTGCTTTAGCTGTAGGGGACGTTGCTCGAAAAGCTGCACTAGCTGCTGGAAAAGTTGCTGGGCACTCTGCATTAGCTGTAGGGGATGTTGCTGGAAACGCTGCATTAGCTGTTGGGGATGTTGCTGGAAACGCTGCTTTAGCTCTAGGGGACGTACTGGAAACACTGCATTAGCTGTTGGGGACGTGGCTGGAAACGCTGCATTAGCTGTTGGGGATGTTGCTGGAAACGCTGCTTTAGCTCTAGGGGACGTTGCTGGGAAAGCTGCATTAGCTGCAGGGAAAGTTGCTGAGCACGCTGCTTTAGCTGTAGGGGACGTTGCTGGAAAAATTGCATTAGCTGTTGGGGACGTGGCTGGAAACGCTGCATTAGCTGTTGGGGATGTTGCTGGAAACGCTGCTTTAGCTCTAGGGGACGTTGCTGGGAAAGCTGCATTAGCTGCTGGAAAAGTTGCTGAGCACGCTGCTTTAGCTGTAGGGGACGTTGCTGGGAAAGCTGCATTAGCTGCTGGAAACGTTGCTGGGCACGCTGCTTTAGCTGTAGGGGACGTTGCTGGAAACACTGCATTAGCTGTTGGGGACGTGGCTGGAAACGCTGCATTAGCTGTCGGAGACGTTGCTGGAAAAGCTGCAATAGCTGTTGGAGACGTTGTTGGAAACGCTGCATTTGCTTTAGGGGATGTTGCCGGAAATGCTGCGTTAGCTGCTGGAAAAGTTGCTGGGCACTCTGCATTAGCTGTAGGGGACGTTGCTGGAAACGCTGCATTAGCTGTTGGGGATGTTGCTGGAAACGCTGCTTTAGCTCTAGGGGACGTTGCTGGGAAAGCTGCATTAGCTGCTGGAAAAGTTGCTGAGCACGCTGCTTTAGCTGTAGGGGACGTTGCTGGGAAAGCTGCATTAGCTGCTGGAAACGTTGCTGGGCACGCTGCTTTAGCTGTAGGGGACGTTGCTGGGAAAGCTGCATTAGCTGCTGGAAACGTTGCTGGGCACGTTGCTTTAGCTGTAGGGGACGTTGCTGGAAACACTGCATTAGCTGTTGGGGATGTTGCTGGAAACGTTGCTTTAGCTCTAGGGGACGTTGCTGGGAAAGCTGCATTAGCTGCTGGAAAAGTTGCTGGACACGCTGCTTTAGCTTTAGGGGACGTTGCTGGAAACACTGCATTAGCAGTTGGGGAAGTTGCTGGGAACGCTGCATTAGCTGTTGGAACCGTTGCTGGAAACGCTGCTCTAACAGTAGGAGTTGTTTCTAGCAAAGCTGCATCTTTTGTAGGGGATGTCGCTGACAACGCTGTGGCAGCTGTAAGTGACATTGCTGGAAACGCAGCATTAACGGTTGGGCACGTTGCTGGAAACGCTGCATTAGCTGCTGGAAAAGTTGCTGGAAACGCTGCGTTTGCTCTAGGGGACGTTGTCGGAAATGCTGCGCCAGCTGTTGGGGAAGTTGCTGGGAACGCTGCATTAGCTGTTGGAACCATCGCTGGGAAGACTGCATTAGCTGCTGTAAACGTTGCTGGAAACGCTGCATTAGCATTTGGTAACGTTGCTGGAAAAGCTGCACTAGCTGCTGGAAAAGTTGCTGGGCACTCTGCATTAGCTGTAGGGGATGTTGCTGGAAACGCTGCATTAGCTGTTGGGGATGTTGCTGGAAACGCTGCTTTAGCTCTAGGGGACGTTGCTGGGAAAGCTGCATTAGCTGCAGGGAAAGTTGCTGAGCACGCTGCTTTAGCTGTAGGGGACCTTGCTGGGAAAGCTGCATTAGCTGCTGGAAACGTTGCTGGGCACGCTGCTTTAGCTGTAGGGGACGTTGCTGGAAACACTGCATTAGCTGTTGGGGACGTGGCTGGAAACGCTGCATTAGCTGTTGGGGATGTTGCTGGAAACGCTGCTTTAGCTCTAGGGGACGTTGCTGGGAAAGCTGCATTAGCTGCTGGAAAAGTTGCTGAGCACGCTGCTTTAGCTGTAGGGGACGTTGCTGGGAAAGCTGCATTAGCTGCTGGAAACGTTGCTGGGCACGCTGCTTTAGCTGTAGGGGACGTTGCTGGAAACACTGCATTAGCTGTTGGGGACGTGGCTGGAAACGCTGCATTAGCTGTCGGAGACGTTGCTGGAAAAGCTGCAAAAGCTGCTGGAAAAGTTGCTGGGCACGCTGCTTTAGCTGTAGGGGACGTTGCTGGGAAAGCTGCATTAGCTGCTGGAAACGTTGCTGGACACGCTGCTTTAGCTTTAGGGGACGTTGCTGGAAACACTGCATTAGCAGTTGGGGAAGTTGCTGGGAACGCTGCATTAGCTGTTGGAACCGTTGCTGGAAACGCTGCTCTAGCAGTAGGAGTTGTTACTAGCAAAGCTGCATCTGTTGTAGGGGATGTCGCTGACAACGCTGTGGCAGCTGTAAGTGACATTGCTGGAAACGCAGCATTAGCGGTTGGGCACGTTGCTGGAAACGCTGCATTAGCTGCTGGAAAAGTTGCTAGAAACGCTGCGTTTGCTCTAGGGGACGTTGTCGGAAATGCTGCGCCAGCTGTTGGGGAAGTTGCTGGGAACGCTGCATTAGCTGTTGGAACCATCGCTGGGAAGACTGTATTAGCTGCTGGAAACGTTGCTGGAAACGCTGCTTTAGCTGTAGGGGACGTTGCTCGAAAAGCTGCACTAGCTGCTGGAAAAGTTGCTGGGCACTCTGCATTAGCTGTAGGGGATGTTGCTGGAAACGCTGCATTAGCTGTTGGGGATGTTGCTGGAAACGCTGCTTTAGCTCTAGGGGACGTTGCTGGGAAAGCTGCATTAGCTGCTGGAAAAGTTGCTGAGCACGCTGCTTTAGCTGTAGGGGACGTTGCTGGGAAAGCTGCATTAGCTGCTGGAAACGTTGCTGGACACGCTGCTTTAGCTGTAGGGGACGTTGCTGGAAACACTGCATTAGCAGTTGGGGAAGTTGCTGGGAACGCTGCATTAGCTGTTGGAACCGTTGCTGGAAACGCTGCTCTAGCAGTAGGAGTTGTTTCTAGCAAAGCTGCATCGGTTGTAGGGGATGTCGCTGACAACGCTGTGGCAGCTGTAAGTGACATTGCTGGAAACGCAGCATTAGCTGTTGGGCACGTTGCTGGAAACGCTGCATTAGCTGCTGGAAAAGTTGCTGGAAACGCTGCGTTTGCTCTAGGGGACGTTGTCGGAAATGCTGCGCCAGCTGTTGGGGAAGTTGCTGGGAACGCTGCATTAGCTGTTGGAACCATCGCTGGGAAGACTGCATTAGCTGCTGGAAACGTTGCTGGAAACGCTGCATTAGCATTTGGTAACGTTGCTGGAAAAGCTGCACTAGCTGCTGGAAAAGTTGCTGGGCACTCTGCATTAGCTGTAGGGGATGTTGCTGGAAACGCTGCATTAGCTGTTGGGGATGTTGCTGGAAACGCTGCTTTAGCTCTAGGGGACGTTGCTGGGAAAGCTGCATTAGCTGCTGGAAACGTTGCTGGGCACGCTGCTTTAGCTGTAGGGGACGTTACTGGAAACACTGCATTAGCTGTTGGGGACGTGGCTGGAAACGCTGCATTAGCTGTTGGGGATGTTGCTGGAAACGCTGCTTTAGCTCTAGGGGACGTTGCTGGGAAAGCTGCATTAGCTGCAGGGAAAGTTGCTGAGCACGCTGCTTTAGCTGTAGGGGACGTTGCTGGAAAAATTGCATTAGCTGTTGGGGACGTGGCTGGAAACGCTGCATTAGCTGTTGGGGATGTTGCTGGAAACGCTGCTTTAGCTCTAGGGGACGTTGCTGGGAAAGCTGCATTAGCTGCTGGAAAAGTTGCTGAGCACGCTGCTTTAGCTGTAGGGGACGTTGCTGGGAAAGCTGCATTAGCTGCTGGAAACGTTGCTGGGCACGCTGCTTTAGCTGTAGGGGACGTTGCTGGAAACACTGCATTAGCTGTTGGGGACGTGGCTGGAAACGCTGCATTAGCTGTCGGAGACGTTGCTGGAAAAGCTGCAATAGCTGTTGGAGACGTTGTTGGAAACGCTGCATTTGCTTTAGGGGATGTTGCCGGAAATGCTGCGTTAGCTGCTGGAAAAGTTGCTGGACACTCTGCATTATCTGTAGGGGTCGTTGCTGGAAACGCTGCATTAGCTGTTGGGGACGTGGCTGGAAAAGCTGCTGTAGTTCTAGGCAAAGTTGCTGGGAAAGCTGCATTAAGTGCTGGAAAAGTTGCTGAGCATGCTGCTTTAGCTGTAGGGGACGTTGCTGGGAAAGCTGCATTAGCTGCTGGAAACGTTGCTGGGCACGCTGCTTTAGCTGTAGGGGACGTTGCAGGGAAAGCTGCATTAGCTGCTGGAAACGTTGCTGGGCACGTTGCTTTAGCTGTAGCGGACGTTGCTGGAAACACTGCATTTGCTGTTGGGGATGTTGCTGGAAACGCTGCTTTAGCTCTAGGGGACGTTGCTGGGAAAGCTGCATTAGCTGCTGGAAAAGTTGCTGGGCACGCTGCTTTAGCTGTAGGGGACGTTGCTGGGAAAGCTGCATTAGCTGCTGGAAACGTTGCTGGACACGCTGCTTTAGCTTTAGGGGACGTTGCTGGAAACACTTCATTAGCAGTTGGGGAAGTTGCTGGGAACGCTGCATTAGCTGTTGGAACCGTTGCTGGAAACGCTGCTCTAGCAGTAGGAGTTGTTTCTAGCAAAGCTGCATCGGTTGTAGGGGATGTCGCTGACAACGCTGTGGCAGCTGTAAGTGACATTGCTGGAAACGCAGCATTAGCTGTTGGGCACGTTGCTGGAAACGCTGCATTAGCTGCTGGAAAAGTTGCTGGAAACGCTGCGTTTGCTCTAGGGGACGTTGTCGGAAATGCTGCGCCAGTTGTTGGGGAAGTTGCTGGGAACGCTGCATTAGCTGTTGGAACCATCGCTGGGAAGACTGCATTAGCTGCTGGAAACGTTGCTGGAAACGCTGCATTAGCATTTGGTAACGTTGCTGGAAAAGCTGCACTAGCTGCTGGAAAAGTTGCTGGGCACTCTGCATTAGCTGTAGGGGATGTTGCTGGAAACGCTGCATTAGCTGTTGGGGATGTTGCTGGAAACGCTGCTTTAGCTCTAGGGGACGTTGCTGGGAAAGCTGCATTAGCTGCAGGGAAAGTTGCTGAGCACGCTGCTTTAGCTGTAGGGGACCTTGCTGGGAAAGCTGCATTAGCTGCTGGAAACGTTGCTGGGCACGCTGCTTTAGCTGTAGGGGACGTTGCTGGAAACACTGCATTAGCTGTTGGGGACGTGGCTGGAAACGCTGCATTAGCTGTTGGGGATGTTGCTGGAAACGCTGCTTTAGCTCTAGGGGACGTTGCTGGGAAAGCTGCATTAGCTGCTGGAAAAGTTGCTGAGCACGCTGCTTTAGCTGTAGGGGACGTTGCTGGGAAAGCTGCATTAGCTGCTGGAAACGTTGCTGGGCACGCTGCTTTAGCTGTAGGGGACGTTGCTGGAAACACTGCATTAGCTGTTGGGGACGTGGCTGGAAACGCTGCATTAGCTGTCGGAGACGTTGCTGGAAAAGCTGCAATAGCTGTTGGAGACGTTGTTGGAAACGCTGCATTTGCTTTAGGGGATGTTGCCGGAAATGCTGCGTTAGCTGCTGGAAAA
>CAXITT010000062.1:1819140-1833205 GCA_964033795.1 Lymnaea stagnalis
GAAAAGCTGCACTAGCTGCTGGAAAAGTTGCTGGGCACTCTGCATTAGCTGTAGGGGATGTTGCTGGAAACGCTGCATTAGCTGTTGGGGATGTTGCTGGAAACGCTGCTTTAGCTCTAGGGGACGTTGCTGGGAAAGCTGCATTAGCTGCTGGAAACGTTGCTGGGCACGCTGCTTTAGCTGTAGGGGACGTTACTGGAAACACTGCATTAGCTGTTGGGGACGTGGCTGGAAACGCTGCATTAGCTGTTGGGGATGTTGCTGGAAACGCTGCTTTAGCTCTAGGGGACGTTGCTGGGAAAGCTGCATTAGCTGCAGGGAAAGTTGCTGAGCACGCTGCTTTAGCTGTAGGGGACGTTGCTGGAAAAATTGCATTAGCTGTTGGGGACGTGGCTGGAAACGCTGCATTAGCTGTTGGGGATGTTGCTGGAAACGCTGCTTTAGCTCTAGGGGACGTTGCTGGGAAAGCTGCATTAGCTGCTGGAAAAGTTGCTGAGCACGCTGCTTTAGCTGTAGGGGACGTTGCTGGGAAAGCTGCATTAGCTGCTGGAAACGTTGCTGGGCACGCTGCTTTAGCTGTAGGGGACGTTGCTGGAAACACTGCATTAGCTGTTGGGGACGTGGCTGGAAACGCTGCATTAGCTGTCGGAGACGTTGCTGGAAAAGCTGCAATAGCTGTTGGAGACGTTGTTGGAAACGCTGCATTTGCTTTAGGGGATGTTGCCGGAAATGCTGCGTTAGCTGCTGGAAAAGTTGCTGGACACTCTGCATTATCTGTAGGGGTCGTTGCTGGAAACGCTGCATTAGCTGTTGGGGACGTGGCTGGAAAAGCTGCTGTAGTTCTAGGCAAAGTTGCTGGGAAAGCTGCATTAAGTGCTGGAAAAGTTGCTGAGCATGCTGCTTTAGCTGTAGGGGACGTTGCTGGGAAAGCTGCATTAGCTGCTGGAAACGTTGCTGGGCACGCTGCTTTAGCTGTAGGGGACGTTGCAGGGAAAGCTGCATTAGCTGCTGGAAACGTTGCTGGGCACGTTGCTTTAGCTGTAGCGGACGTTGCTGGAAACACTGCATTTGCTGTTGGGGATGTTGCTGGAAACGCTGCTTTAGCTCTAGGGGACGTTGCTGGGAAAGCTGCATTAGCTGCTGGAAACGTTGCTGGACACGCTGCTTTAGCTTTAGGGGACGTTGCTGGAAACACTGCATTAGCTGTTGGGGAAGTTGCTGGGAACGCTGCATTAGCTGTTGGAACCGTTGCTGAAAACGCTGCTCTAGCAGTAGGAGTTGTTTCTAGCCAAGCTGCATCGGTTGTAGGGGATGTCGCTGACAACGCTGTGGCAGCTGTAAGTGACATTGCTGGAAACGCATCATTAGCTGTTGGGCACGTTGCTGGAAACGCTGCATTAGCTGCTGGAAAAGTTGCTGGAAACGCTGCGTTTGCTCTAGGGGACGTTGTCGGAAATGCTGCGCCAGCTGTTGGGGAAGTTGCTGGGAACGCTGCATTAGCTGTTGGAACCATCGCTGGGAAGACTGCATTAGCTGCTGTAAACGTTGCTGGAAACGCTGCATTAGCATTTGGTAACGTTGCTGGAAAAGCTGCACTAGCTGCTGGAAAAGTTGCTGGGCACTCTGCATTAGCTGTAGGGGATGTTGCTGGAAACGCTGCATTAGCTGTTGGGGATGTTGCTGGAAACGCTGCTTTAGCTCTAGGGGACGTTGCTGGGAAAGCTGCATTAGCTGCAGGGAAAGTTGCTGAGCACGCTGCTTTAGCTGTAGGGGACCTTGCTGGGAAAGCTGCATTAGCTGCTGGAAACGTTGCTGGGCACGCTGCTTTAGCTGTAGGGGACGTTGCTGGAAACACTGCATTAGCTGTTGGGGACGTGGCTGGAAACGCTGCATTAGCTGTTGGGGATGTTGCTGGAAACGCTGCTTTAGCTCTAGGGGACGTTGCTGGGAAAGCTGCATTAGCTGCTGGAAAAGTTGCTGAGCACGCTGCTTTAGCTGTAGGGGACGTTGCTGGGAAAGCTGCATTAGCTGCTGGAAACGTTGCTGGGCACGCTGCTTTAGCTGTAGGGGACGTTGCTGGAAACACTGCATTAGCTGTTGGGGACGTGGCTGGAAACGCTGCATTAGCTGTCGGAGACGTTGCTGGAAAAGCTGCAATAGCTGTTGGAGACGTTGTTGGAAACGCTGCATTTGCTTTAGGGGATGTTGCCGGAAATGCTGCGTTAGCTGCTGGAAAAGTTGCTGGGCACTCTGCATTAGCTGTAGGGGACGTTGCTGGAAACGCTGCATTAGCTGTTGGGGATGTTGCTGGAAACGCTGCTTTAGCTCTAGGGGACGTTGCTGGGAAAGCTGCATTAGCTGCTGGGAAAGTTGCTGAGCACGCTGCTTTAGCTGTAGGGGACGTTGCTGGGAAAGCTGCATTAGCTGCTGGAAACGTTGCTGGGCACGCTGCTTTAGCTGTAGGGGACGTTGCTGGAAATACTGCATTAGCTGTTGGGGACGTGGCTGGAAACGCTGCATTAGCTGTTGGAGACGTTGCTGGAAAAGCTGCAACAGCTGTTGGAGACGTTGTTGGAAACGCTGCATTTGCTTTAGGGGATGTTGCCGGAAATGCTGCGTTAGCTGCTGGAAAAGTTGCTGGGCACTCTGCATTAGCTTTAGGGGACGTTGCTGGAAACGCTGCATTAGCTGTTGGGGATGTTGCTGGAAACTCTGCTTTAGTTCTAGGTGAAGTTGCAGGGAAAGCTGCAATAGCTGCTGGAAAAGTTGCTGAGCACGCTGCTTTAGCTGTAGGGGACGTTGCTGGGAAAGCTGCATTAGCTGCTGGAAACGTTGCTGGGCACGCTGCTTTAGCTGTAGGGGACGTTGCTGGGAAAGCTGCATTAGCTGCTGGAAACGTTGCTGGGCAAGTTGCTTTAGCTGTAGGGGACGTTGCTGGAAACACTGCATTAGCTGTTGGGGATGTTGCTGGAAACGCTGCTTCAGCTCTAGGGGACGTTGCTGGGAAAGCTGCATTAGCTGCTCGAAAAGTTGCTGGGCACGCTGCTTTAGCTGTAGGGGAAGTGTCTGGGAAAGCTGCATTAGCTGCTGGAAACGTTGCTGGGCACGCTGCTTTAGCTTTAGGGGACGTTGCTGGAAACACTGCATTAGCTGTTGGGGACGTAGCTGGGAACGCTGCATTAGCTGTTGGAACCGTTGCTGGAAACACTGCTCTAGCATTAGGAGTTGTTTCTAGCAAAGCTGCATCTGTTGTAGGGGATGTCGCTGACAACGCTGTGTCAGCTGTAAGTGACGTTGCTGGAAACACTGCATTAGCAGTTGAGGACGTTGCTGGGAACGCTGCTTTAGCTGTTGGGGACGTTGCTGGAAAAGCTGCATTAGCTGTTGGGGACGTTGCTGGGAGCGCTGCAATAGCTGCGGGAAACGTTGCTGGGCACGCTGCATTAGCTGTAGGTAACTTTGCTGGAAACGCTGCATTAGCTGCTGGGGATGTTGCTGGAAGCGCGGCATTAGTGGTTGGGGACGTTGCTGAGAACACTGCGTTTGCTGTTGGTAACGTTGCTGGGAACGCTGCATTAGCCGTAGGGGACGTAGCAGGCAAAGCTACTGCAGCTGTAGGGGACTTGAGAAAGAAATCTTTGAACGTTGCTCGGCAAGCTGTGAAGTGGGTGAATCCATGGAGTTGGTTTTGATAAAGATGGGTTGATTCCAGCCAAAGTTAATTTTTTGTTAGCTACAATTTGTGTGTATTGATTTGATAACTTAAAAAAAATTTAGATGCTTTCATTGTTTATATATTTTTGATATATTTAATTCTACTTGATGTTAAATTATTTTCCTGGCCCTAAAAAATTGTTTTTCTTTTATGAATCAATCAAATTTTTTTAATATGAAGTTTTCGCATTGAGCCAGAGGAAAGAAGATTAAAAATTAAGTTTAATAATTTAAACACTAAATGAATTCTGCATACTTGCGTTTTCAGGTAACTTTTTGAAATTTGTTTCAATATTGATTCATTTTTAAATCTAATGTAATATTAGATACACTTTATAACTGCTTTTTTCATTATGTAACAATAAATAATGGGTGGATGCTAAACAATACAAGAGTTGTATTAGGAATAAAAAAATTGTGGGTTATAAATATATATTTATTTTTAATAATATTATCTTTAGATAACCGCTACTTTCTGTTTTATTTTTTACAATTACCCTTTACACTGAAACGCTGTATATAGCTACTTTTCTTTGAAAAAAAATAAGTGCAAGTCAGTAGTCTGATGCATTAGCTAATGAATTTACCTGTTAAGATTTTGTTTCTTGTCCAAGTGATGTCGGTTGACTTTTTGCTCGTCCAAGTCAGCTGACTTTGTTTGTTTTTTTTGTAAAAGTTATTGTGTTATAAATACTATCAATAAATAATAATTTACTTACTGAGATGTTTTTTTTTTATTATTCATATTTAAATTAAAAAATAAAACGGGTTTCTATTGGACAGAACACTGTTTCAGATCCTATCCTTTAAACAATCACGTACCGTACAGACACGCAGAATAAAACGCATTTACAATCATACATGCAGAAATACACACTTTCAATATGTTTGGAAAAAAGAAATAAAACACATATATACAAAATTATAATAACTTTAAGAATACCATAACAATAGGTAACTACAGTTATCAATAGGTAACAAAAGTTAACTAAAATTTTACTTTATCTTTCTTATAATGATAAATGAATGTTAAAAAACATTCAAATAAAAATTGCCAAATCCCCTTCTCTTGTTATTTAATTAAAAAAAAAACAACAAATCTTACCAGCTATTTTGATTTTAAAATCTAAGACTAGCCAAAATATAGGCCTAGGGGCCGTCCATAAAGTACGTCACGCTATTTTTTTACCATTTTTAACCCTGTAACACATGCTATTTTACTGTTGATGTAGCATGGTTAACTAATGCTCTGTTTGATTGTCTAGGATGCCGCTATCACTGGCTTAATGTAATTAATTCTCTGACTCCTCAAACTTAACTGTCCTCTCACTCAATGAATGAGGTGTCAACGTCCATGAATAGATTGTACAGTACTTTTTTACATTCTATAACCACATTAAATAATATGCCTTGCTATGAGGATATCCTGCGATAACTCCAGGATGCAATCATTATACACTTAAACAATATTCCATATCACAATTTGAATCACAATACTACAATACTTCAATAATTGACATGATAGAAAATAAAACATGTCTTCTCCCTGTCAGTAAAAGGGTAACACTCTCGTTCAACTAAGGCGTGCAGTTCGCTTACGCTATAGAAAAAATATTTCCTCCTCCTTTCTCTTGAAATACGAGGTATTACAAATCTATGCTAAAATTACTAAACCATCCTGACATAATAGTGTCGTGTGTAAAATTACAGACAACTTGGTCTGTTCACCCATCCAAAAAATAGCAAAAAAATGTACATGTAATATATGTAGTACAGTAGGAAATGAACTTTATGAGTTATTATCTCCCCTTTTATTATTAAACCTAGTCATTAAATGTAATGCTGAATGTATAACTACTAAATAATTTTCAATATTATTATGCCAAAGTATCATAATTATTCAATATTCACATTAGAAGTGAGTGATTATCATGGTTATCATATTATCAAAATCAAACATGTTGTCTGGTAAAAAAAAAATCTCCTAATCAATTATCTATTACACATGCTACAATATAAGTCATTTCACTCATTTATCAAATATCAACCAAATGTTATCAATAGTAAAAGGATTCCTCAAATGTCTATTCAAATAGTAAAATGATTCATCTAAAATATTCATCAATCCTTGCTAATATTTCATGAATAATAACACATATCTTAAAATATTTACAGTCTTTGCAGCCTTTCAAGAATGACAGAAGTGGGATTTGAATCCATGCCCACATATTCTACTGTTCAATTATGTGTTCATGTTATGAGATCTCAATAAAGTTGAAAAAGTGCTAATATCTCTAACAATATCTCAATATCGAATCTGTCAATCAAATATTAATATTTTCAGGAGATATGCATTTCATGCTATTTTGACATAAACTAATTCAAATGTTTCACAAAATTGTTTGAATTTTTTTGTAAAGCTATTAAATTCTACTAAAAAAAATAAATAAATCAGAAATAAAATAAAAAAATAATAAATGTGTGACGTCACACATGGCCTGCCCCCTCTACCCCTGTCATAAAATGTCACACTTTCTTACACCCCCTCCCACTCCCCCTCTGGAGCGTGACGTACTTTATGGACGGCCCCTATGCACAGCGTTTCTTGGGTTTGCATTCGGGAAAAACAACAACTTCCAAAAAGTTTTCAGCTCTATCAAAAACTCTTAGATAAAGTATCAATTAGCATTTAAAATTTACTACTATGAAAAAGCCAGATTTATAGTACCTTTTGTAACAAATGAAATTGGTCCCCATCCAGTTTCAGTTAATATTCAACATCGGCCCCGAAAAAGTCCTAATGTTAAAAGAAGTAGGCCTACTATTAAAACTGAAGTATTCACCAAAGCTACTGTCGTCTTTTAGTTAAATTAAAATAGGGACCCTGTCAGAAACCAATTTCCCAAAGGCCAATTAGTTGTATCACAGGGTCCACTTTTATTATATCTGCAAATAAATATGCAAGTTAAATTCTTAAGGTTATCAGGTTAAAATCGGATGAAATAAGCCAAAGATGTAGACTTTTAAATTTTAAAAAACTTGGACCATGGAATTAATCTTTTAGATTCAAATACGTTAAGTTCTGTAATTAATAAGTTGTCCCATTGAAATCAGTTGAAAAATGCCAAAGCCTATTTTTAAAATTAAGAAAAAATCGAGCCCCCGGCATTCAAAAAATATAAGTTGTATTCTATTTTTTAAAATCAACCGATATTACAAAGGGAATTGTGAAAAGTATGTTTAGCCAAACCAAATTTATCCAAGATCCATGAATTCACGAATAAGCTTGCATTGTACAATAGCCTACACTTTACCTGCTTACATTGTAGGCCTACTTAAGACTACATTGAACCTACGCATACAATGTACATAAGCCTACATTGAACATAAGCCTACATGGTACCTAAGCCTACATTGTACCTAAGCCTTCGTGTGTTAATGATAGCTGAGAGCAGTACACAGTAATGTATGTTGAGTCATAATAAATAAGGATATAGCTGAAAGAAACCCTGCCCACCAGCGTCACGTCACACTTAAACAAAATCAAAATATACCTACAATTTTCATAACTAAAATAATGTTTTATTTTATTCTTTAAAATTTCCCAGAATGTATTAAGAGTGAGTATTATTAGAATCCTGAGTTTCATAGTACCTAAAATACATGAGACAATTTCGACCTCAAATGAATATTTTTAAAATTAAAAAAAAAATATTTTTTTTTTACAATATTAGAACATTTTGGATTTAAAAAATTAAAAACGTGAAGACACACATTTTTGTACCCTTTTGCCTTGTCACAAAGTTTCACAAATTCTCGACCCCCCCCCCCCCGAGCGTTACGTAATTTACGAACGTCCCCTAATGACAGTATACTAAATAGTAATAGTAATAATACTTCCAAAAATAATAGTGGTCGAGTGGTCTAAAACTGAGCAAATCTCAAGTTGGTGGTCAGGAGTTCAATTCCAGCCAAAGCCCAGTCAAGCAAAAACCTCACCAGCACCCCTGGGTAGATGGGACGCGTTAACCTTGGTCGGCAACTCATCCAAGAGAAGGAAACTCTACATTCAAAACCCGGAGATGGCGTCCCCTACAGGCGGCAAAACATCCAAACAATGAATCATTCCGACAACCCCTGCGACGCCCCGGATGCCATCACTGAGAGCGCAGTGAGCATGTTTAAAATAGCATGGATACTTAGCGCTATACAAGCATACATCCAAAAATAAATTTTCACCAGTCTAGTTCTAAAGTGTCATTCATATTCACAGCCATAAAATGAGGTAAAAGTGCAGTTCAGGTGCATATATTATTTCTGTTTGAATCTCTTATTTTCGCGTGTAAACTTAAGTTATTTCGGTAATCCTTTATTTAAGTGCGTTTTATTATTTCTTGAAAATTAAATTTTAAATTCATTTTTACCTTATGGAACTTCATTAAAAGTATTTTTAAAAGTAAAATACCATCTTTTTGTTGGAATACAACAACAATTTAACACATTTTACGAGATTAAAAGACGTACATTTGCATGAATATTTTGTCTTTCACGGCGCCATTGTGGTCAAATGTGGAAAACTCTTCTGTCCTTAAAGATACCTTATAAAAGTTGCCCAATGGGATGTATCTAAATTAAAATAAATATTTTGTATTTATTTTTTTTATAACTTTGATTATGTCTAGGGGTCCGATATTTTTCTCTAAACAAGTGGTAAGTGGTGGGTTAAAGTTTTCTCACATTTAGGTCTCAGATATTTTAGGTATCTTTTATCGGTTTATTATTGTGAAATAAAGATCTTGTTTCACTAATAATTGGATATTCACCAAATTTCTTTACAATAAAAAGGACGTTTATTTAATTTCTGCAAAGTATTGTGTATTATTAAATATAAGTATAAAATAGGTGCGCTATTTTCTTAATCCCCGGGCACCCTTTTGTTGTTCGTCACACCGTGGAAGGATTGTTTATCAATAGGCGAAGATAGCGTGAAAATAAATACTTGTGACAATAAGATGTATTGTTGTACCATGGAACATTGAAATATTAAAAACAATAACATGGTAGATGATGGTGGAAGACGTTTGATGTTGGTGGATGATAGATGGATGATTGTGGATGATGGTGGATAACGGTGGATAATGGTTGATGACGGTGGATAACGATTTGTGATTGTGGATGATGGTTGATGACGGTGGATGATGGCAGATGACGGTTGATGTTGGTGGATGATAGATTGATGAGAAAGGATGAATTTGGATGATGGTATATGATGGTGGATGGCGGTGAATGATAGGTGGATGATGGTGGATGACTTTGGATGACGGTGGATGATGTGGGATTATGGTTCCTGATGGTGGATGATAGATGGATGACAGTAGATGACTTTGGATGACCGTGGATGATGGTAGATGACTGGGGATGATGGTGGATTTCAATGGATGATATATCGATGACGGTGGATGATGGTGGATAACTTTGGATGACGATGAATGATGGTAGATGATGGTAGATGACGGTGGATGACGGTTGATGGTGGTGGATGATAGATGAATGATGGTGGATGATATTGGATGAATTTGGATGATATTGGATGACTTTGAATGATGGCGGTGAATGATAGATGGATGATGGTGGATGAAAGTGGATGATGGTGGATAATAGATGGATTACAGTAGATGACTTTGGATTACGGTGGATGATGGTAGATGATGGTGGATAAGGGTAGATGACAGTGGATAATGGTAGATGACGGTGGCTGGCGATGGATGATATATCGATGACGGTGGATGATGGTGGATGACTTTGGATGACGGTGGATGATAGTAGATGATGGCGGTGAATGATATATGGATGATGGTGGATGACGTTGGATGATGGTACATGATGGTGGATGATAGATGGATTACAGTGGATGACTTTGGATTACGGTGGATGGTGGTAGATGACGGTGGATAATGGTAGATGACGGTAGATGATATTGGATGACTTTGGATGATGGTTGGATGATGGTAGATGATGGCGGTGAATGATAGATGGATGATGGTGGATGACGGTGGATAATGGTAGATGACGGTGGATGGCGATGGATGATATATCGATGACGGTGGATGATGGTGTATGACTTTGGATGACGGTGGATGATGGTAGATGATGGTAGATGGCGGTGGATGATAGATAGATGATGGTGGATGACAGTGGATGACTTTGAATGAGTTGTTGATGACGGTGGATGATGGTAGATGACGGTGAATGGCGGTAGATGATATATGGATAAGGGTCGATGACTTTAGATGATGGTGGATAATGGTAGATGACGGTGGATGATAGTTGATGATGGTGGATTACTGTGGTGACGAAGGATGACATTAGATAACGGTAGGTGACACATCATCATCCTAAGTAATCCACCATCACACCCGCATCATTCATCGTCATCAACCATCATCCATCGTCATTCACCGCCATCCATCCACAGTCTACCACAGTCAGTATATACAGTATACAACAACGATGTCGGCAAAATCGGCACACAAAAGACTCAATGGTACAAAACAAATAACAATTGTAAAAACTGACCTTTTATGCTCTGGGAAGTCCAAGGGGAAAAAAATGAAATGTTTAAAATGTTTTAAATATGATATCGTCCTTTTAACACAATCAAAAGTTCGCGGAACACTTTAAACTTCGTGATGTTGCAACGGAACTGAAACTCCTTTACATATGATGGAACTAATGTGTCACTTGTTACGTACTGTCTTTTCAGTTTGCAATTGGCGCGCATCCATAGATTTTCTATGTTTTGTGTGTGCACATCTGGATCGTTGGGATTAGAGACAGACCGAATTTCGGCTTCGGTTTCGGCGCTGAAAGGGCCATTTTATCACTTTCGGCAAAGTTTCGGTTTCGTCCGAAACTGAAAGTTAACTTTCGGCTTAATTTTGGTTTCAGCCGAAAGAGAAAAGTTAACTTTATTTTTTTTCGGTTTCGGCCGAATTTGACTTAGACTTTCGGCCATCCTGAGGTTTTCGGTCATCTAATTCTCAGCAAAAGCGATATTTAACAACAAACTAAGCGACATTTAAGAACAAACTAAACAATCATTAAGAACAAATTAAGCGATCTTTACGAATAAACTAAACGATCTTTAAAAACAAATAAAGTGATATTTAAAAACAAATTAAGCGATCTTTAATAACAAAATAAACGATCTTAAAAACAAACTAAGCGATTTTTAAGAACGAACTAAGTGATCTTTAAGAAAAAAAACAACAAATGATCTTTAATATTAAACTAAATGTTTTATAAGAATAAACTAAGCGATCTTTAACAGAAAGCTAAATGTTCTTTAGGAACAAACTAAAAGATCTTTAAGAACAAACTAATCGATCTTAAGGAACAAAATCAATTATCTTTAAGAACAAACTAAGCGATCTTTATGAAAAAACTATACGATTTTTAATAACAAACTAAAAGGTCTATACAAACAAACTGAATGATCTTTAAGAACAACTAAGCGATATTTAAGAACAAAATCAATGATCTTTAAGAACAAAATTAGCCATCTTTAGCAATCTATGAACAAACTAAACGATCTTTTAATAACACAAACTTAGCGATCTTTAAAAAACGTAGGATCTTCGTTAACAAACTAAATGATCTTTAATAACAAATTAAAAGATCTTTAACAAAAACGAAGTGATCTTTAAGAACAAACTAAACGATCTTTAACAACAAGATGTTATATTAGATGTTTATTCTCCCATCATTTTCAATGTATGCAGAATGTATGCGGGAACGAATTTCAAAATATTTCATTTCCGGTTTCGGCTTCGGTTTCAGCCAAAAGTCATTTTTAACTTTCTGCATTTTTTTGGTTTTGGCCGAAAGTCATTTTTAAACATTCGGTATTTTTTCGTTTTAGGCCGAAAGTCTTTTTAAACTTTCGGCCTGTTTTCGGCTTCGATCGAAATCTTAAAATCACTTTCGGTCGAGCTCTAGTTGGGATCAACAAAATTTCTTTCATGCACTACAACTGAATGTATGAATATCCCATTGGAATGTTTCTATAGCCTGCCCAGCCATCTGTTATTATGTATGTCCCTGGCAAAACCTGTTTGACGATAATGTTTCCAGCGTTCCAGCTGTTCTATCTGGAACTTCCACTAGGAAACATTTTCCTGTGGACCTTTCTATCCCACCAAAAACCAAGTGGCCTTGACGCCATGCTCCTCTGTGGTATTTCCGATGGAAATATTTTGATTCGTCAAGCTCAACCACCATGGGCTCCCCATTATAACCAAAGCCACCAATCTGAGCTACATGCTGGTTCAGAAAAATCCCTATATCCTCTGGAATCAAATTAAACCAGTCAATCACCGTGATTTGGGTCTGTATTTGAGACTCATGCCTTGCAACATCTTGAGGAGAATCAATGGCGAAACAGTAGATGAGAATGACTAATTTAATTTAATGACTAGTAAAAAATGAGCCATCTCGAATACTTTTCCTCAAAACACAAATCATACACTTCCATATATGTTTGTCAATACCTTGATTGTGGGTTGCAAGTTTACAAGCCAGATTGCAATTATTGCATTCCATTTTGTTCTTTAAAAGGGAGCGCCTTGCCAGAAATTCCATTGTTGCATTGGCATTATTTGTTGCTTCACAAAGTGTGCGCATAAACCAAATCTCAGTCCGAAGTGCTGCATCATTTAAAATTTCCGTTGTATCAACCATTTGAATCCTATTTAATGTTGGTCGTTTGGCCATTTTCAACAGAGGGATCCCACAACCATTAATACCGCAAAATAAGTCCGTCCTCTTATATATAATTATAAACACCAGCCCTCACTCTCATTTTACTTCATATCAGTCAACTTAAACTCATTGGTATACGAAAAAGGGGGAGGTGTGCTCAAAGTAGAGCTGACCAATCAGAACAACGTATTTGCTTACAGTCCGTGTGAGATGACTAGCAGTAAATGACCCCATGCTATGGACGATTCCCCCCACCCCCATTTCTCCGTCGCCTCAAAAGTTCAAAACAAATTGGACGCATATCACAAATTCGTGCCCCCCCCCCTTTTTTTCCAGATCCATTCCAATCAATTTTGTCAACACCAGCTCCGCTTCGAGCTCCGAAAAATTAATAAAGGGAGGGTGATGATTGAGAGGTGCTGCTAGGTTTTTATTATTGTCATTAATGTCAGTCACATATGCTATTAACTGTCCATTTGAAATACACGTATCGACAAGATAATAGGTAGAAGAGTAGAGCAGAGGTTTTAATAAATATTATTTCGTTTAAATGAAACGAGACTATTAAGCATTTTCTTTTTTGTTAAATTAATCTATCCTATCATCATATCATTTATAGGGGTGTTTTTTTTTACTTGGCGCTTAATTTCAATCTAAATTAAAAGGCCGTAGAAGTGGCTGTTTTTCTGAATACTATCCCGGGCAACGCCGGGTATATTGGCTAGTTATTTATACTTTTTTGAGCTCCGAGAAATAGGGACTTTTACCAGATGCAGCTCCACTCCAGCTCCGGCGGTGAGCAACCTTACTTCGAAGAACCTAGCTTCGCTTTGCAGCGCCGCTATTAATTCATCAACTTCAGCCCTAGTTAAACAAAGGTGTTACATCAATACCACGTCCTCCAGCCATGCCCCTTGTTACCTTGTCCATCGGTGGCTTGGACATCGGCGGTCGCTCTTTGATGTTGGTTCTATTACGTCGAGATTCCATGCTTGGCGTCTTTTGCCAGGCCAACTGTTTCGCGGTTTCTCTGGTCAGCTTAGAGATCGGCATCCTTCCGTCTCGTGAGACGATGGTGCATCACCGTTGGGTTGGGTTGCATTTTCTCGAGTGGCTGTGCAGTCTTATCCTTGAGTGACAGTCTTTACCACAGTTTTTACACACGAGTTCTGTGCTTCTAAATGTTTTGGCCTTGCTCCTAGCTCTTCTGTCTGCAGCCTCTTCCATTCTTCGCTCCTCGGCTACCATGACGCCCTCTTTGACAACTGTGCGCCACGTAGATCGGTCTTGTGCCTTACACTCCCAGTAACTTGTATGTATTTGGCTGCTTTCATGTCCCTTTGACAGACATCGTTAAATCGCAGACGTGGGCGACCTGTTTTCCTCTTTCCCGAAGCAAGTTCACCATATAGGAGGTCTTTCGGAATGCGGCCGGGACTCATTCTTTTAACATGACCTAGCCACCTCAGGCGTCTTTCACTAAGGATTGTGAACATGCTTTGGGTATTCGCACGCATTAGGACCTCACTATTAGTCACTTTTTCTTGCCATTTAATACCAAGGATGCGACGCAGGCATCTCATATGGAAGC
>CAXITT010000062.1:1834171-1883781 GCA_964033795.1 Lymnaea stagnalis
GGGGGATGTAGCCCTGTTCCCAGCAGAGGGACAGAATCTCGTGCAATGGTTGGAGTAAAGCTATCTTACCACTCTTTAGAGCCTCTGGTGGTATTCCATCATCCCCAGGCGCTTTTCCACAAGCTAGGCTATCAATAGCTTTGCTCAGCTCTTCCTGTGAGGGCACGACATCAAGTTCTTCCATGAGTGGCATATCTGGGATGTCATCTAGAGCGGTGCTGGAGACTGTGGTAACTGTTGAATACAATTCCAGATAATGCTCAACCCACCGTTTTAGCTGTGCTGCCTGGTCTTGGATAATTTCTCCACTTTTGGACTTTAGAGGAGCAACTTTGGACGTCAAGGGGCCAGTTGCCTTTTTTTATGTTTTCGTACATTGCTTTTGCATCACCTATATCTGCAGCTGACTGTATGCTGGAACAGAGGTTAAGCCAGTAGGTATTGGCACAATTACGTGCAACCTTTTGGGCAAGTGACTTGGCAGTTTTTAAGGCATGCAACCTGTCGGGTGTAGGCTTTTCCTTGTAAGCCGTAAGAGCTTTCCTTTTGGCTTCAGTGACAAGTTTCATCTCGTCCCAATGTTCATCAAACCAGTCCGTGTTTTTGTGAGATTTTTTGCCCAAGGCCTGTATTGCCGATGTATAGATTGTGTCTCTGAGATGCGTCCATTACGAGTCAATGGTGACGCATGGGACATCCTTGAGATACCTTCCTTCACCTTGTCTGTGAACAGCTGCGTTAGCGCAGGGTCTTTCATGCAGATGGAATTGATACGTGGACATCCATTTTTCTTGGAGTGGTACGAGTTTTTCCTCATTATTCGTACCTTGCTGGCGACAGGGGAGTGACCCGTGTCACATTCGGCACTGTGATAGCTGCGAGTGAGTAGGATGCTAGCTAGTTGTGCACGCCTGATGATGATGAGGTCCAGCTGGTGCCATTGGCGGGATCGAGGGTGTCTCCAGGATACTTGATGTATATCCTTGCACTTGAAGTAAGTGTTGGTCACACACAAGCCTCGTGAGCAGCACAATTCCAGAAGCCTCTGTCCATTTTCATTTATCTTTCCTCTTCCAAAGAGTCCAAGGCATGTGGGCCAGGCTTCGTGGTCGCTCCCCACTCTAGCATTGAAATCTCCCAGGAGGTAGATTGCCTCGTCTTTGTGGATGCTGGCTATTGCCTGGTCTAAAGCTCCATAGAACTGGTCCTTCTCTTCCGGAGTTGAACAGAGAGTTGGGGCATATACACTAAGAATGGTTGCTGGGCCCGCAGCTGTTCTGAGTCTTAGAGTGAGGATCCTCTCCGTGCCTGATGACGGGGGATCAATGAATGGTGTAAGAGTGTTCTTAACAGCGAAACCTACACCATGCTGTCTAGGTTCGTTTGTTGGTCTGCCTTGCCAGAAGAAAGTGTAATTTGCCTCTTTGAGTGAACCGTTGTCTGGGAGCCTGGTCTCCTGAAGGCAAGCGATGTCAATCTTTAGCCTTTTAAGTTCTCTATCGATTATTCCTGTCTTCCGTGTGTCGTTTATTGACTGCGGGTCATCAGTGATGCCGGGACACATAGTCCTCACGTTCCAGCTAGCGATTCGAAGAGCTGGGGTCTTCTTTTTCTTTTTTGTGTTTCTTGGTGCAGGGCTTAGTGACCCACTTGTTGAGTGGTACTCTAATCTCCATGGACCCAGTGGAGAAGGCAGGCCATGACGGGATAGCACCTATTTGACTGGGGGCTGCCCAGTTTGAGGCGGGCGGTAGCTGTCCAGTGAGACACTGGTAGTCTCTCCCACCGTCGGAAGCAGCCCCTGGCGCCTAGCTCTACGTCAATTGAGCTTTTGGCTTATAACCGATAACTGCTGCTTCCCGTGTTTTGTCGACACCTTGCGGCGACGCTGGAGTGTCCTCTCCAGAGGTGATGCAAGCCTGGGCGGGTATTATGGAGAATTAGCTGCTGCCCATACAGCATATCCACCCTCTCCACGTCAATTGTGTAACCAAGGGAACGACTTGCGTCAATGCAGCTTGGCTGCCGTTGTCGTCGCAGGAGCTGCTGGTATGTACATAAGAGTCTTATGTATAGACCGCCTGTAGGTGCTCCATTTCCTGATTTTCTGTCGGGGTTTACTCCCTTAGCCTTTCCCGAAGAGCGGGTATAGCCGCAAGTCAGCGGAGGATTTTTGAAGTCGGAGTTTCCTTCTCCTAGATGAACTTACGAGCCAAGGTTTTAACGAGCATCATCTACCCGTAGGGGTGCCAGCACCGGGATCAGCTTAGACCACAAAAGATAACTTTATTCACAAGTTAATGATGAAGTGTGTACGCTGCCTCGGTAGTCAACTTCAAATCCTAACCTGCCCCCCCACACCATGGCTTCAGCTATTAACGTCACTTTGGAGATGTGTTGGTGAGTCGTCGAGTTTGCACTCATAATACCCCCGCGGCACTCCCCCACAGGGGCCAAAGCCGGGTCTCCCCGACTCCAGGCCCTTCGGCAGCGCGCCAAGAACCTCCCTGCTGGCCTGAGGGACGTCCGGTCGACCGAAGACGCTGCGTTTAAAGCGTCCGCAGTCCACTCTCCTATGTGTCAGGACGGCTTTACTTCCTCTCCGGGGAGATGGTGTTGCGTTACCACTCCCCACCGTCCAGGGAGTTGTCCGGTCGGGACGTAGCGGGTACGAAACGATCGCCTAGGGCGGCTTTCTCAGGGCCGCGTCTTTTTAATCATTGGCAAGGGTTTTGGCGGCCACCCATTGCCTCATACCCATCAACGGCAACAGTAATCATGTTAGTGCGAGCCTTCCGTTGCGTAGGAAGTCATGCAAGTGGATCGGGAATTTTGTAGCTTCGGGGGTTCCCCCCCCCCTACTAGTCGTCCCCGCCGCGAAGAGGCAAAGTCCCATGTGGCACCACTGGCAGTGGTGTTGCTCCGTGCTCTAGAGACGTTCGGCCACGGTAGCAAACGCCATGGCTTCAACTTCATGGGGCTACCCGTATATTTCAAGCGCTCATGTTGTGGTGACACCCAACCATAAAATTACTACTTTATAAATACTTTTTTTTCTGATGGTAGTGGCGACCCCTGAGTTAGGGTCTTTCGACCCCCAAAGGGTTCGCGACCCACATGTTGACAACAGCTGCATTTAAAAAAAAGAGAAGAATACACACTGGAGGTTTGTCATAATAATTATCATTTTTCTTAAATACCATACCTTAATCCTGGTACAACTATTTATGTGAGTGTATGTAGTGAGGGGGGCGAAAAGGGGAGGGGGCGATCTGAGGGTACATCATTAGTTAATACCAAATGGTATGAAATAATTTTAATTCTCATCTCTTAGCCAAGATTACACCCCCCCCCCCAACCATGACTTTAACGTCAAGGGGCTACCCGAATAGTTCCAGCGCTCCGGGAGAGAGGAAAAAAAAGGGTGGGGGGAGCATACGAGATGCCGATCATCATGCTCTGAGTGAAAGGGGAAGATTACCCCCAACCTCCTGCTTCACGTCCACTATCCAAGCTATGACCTTTTAACCTTGATATTGGCACAGATCGCATTAAATGGGCCTAGAGTGTATGGACACCACAACGGGACGTTCAACGCTCAGAGAGAGAGAGAGAGAGAGAGTCCGGTCCCTACGCCTACACTCCAGTGTAAGCCGATGCCCTGAATCTGACATAATAATTGTCCATTATTTTTTCATTCCTTTAACCTTATGAATAATACTTTTGGTCTGAGACTGGCAAAAAATCTGGCCACACTTCAGCGAAAAGGACCAAAACAATAGTAGCCATCGATTGTCTTTGTAAATACATGGTTTATATTAAAATTTCACTTTCAAACCACTGTAAAATACATGAAAAAACAATCTGAAAACAATAAATACATGTTATAGTAGCCACTGAAGTGTTTTAATGTAATTCCATGAGGTAAAAATTAATTATAAATTTTATTGGTGTAGAAATAATAAAACGCACTAAAATAAGGGATTACCAGTTAATTCTTTATAAAAAGTATTTTAAAAGTAAAATACCATCTTTTTATTGGAATACAACAACAATTTAACAAATTTTACGAGAAAAAAAAAGTACATTTTCATCTTTTGTCTTTTACGGAGCCATTGTGGTAAATCAAGGATAACTTTTCTGTCTTTAAAGATACGTTATAAAAGGTGTCCAATTTGATGAAGCTTAGTTTAAATAAATGTATTTATTTTATAACTTTACTATCAAATATAACCGGAGTTGCCCGGATCGGATCCAGAAAAAACATCTGTTACTTCCTTTCAATTCACATTGCTATTAAGCGAAATGCAAATAACAAAAAAACACCACTATAGTAAAAAAAAATATAAAAAAAATGATAATTTGTCTCCTATTAAAACACTTAAAACAACTTATGTAAACCTTTCGTTTTTCACGTTTTTCGATGGCAGCCCATTGTCCTGAAGGATCATGATGGGATCCCGATCCCGGTAGAATCCCGGTCATAGTGGGAGATCCATATCCCAGAAAGATCTCGATCCCGGTAAGATACCGATCCCGGTAAGATACCGATCCCGGTGAGATCCAGTTTCCGGTGGTATCCCATTTCGGGTCAGATCCCGATCCCGGTGGGATACCAATTCTGGTGAGATTCCGTTTCCGGTGAGATCCAGATCCCGGTAGTTATAGGGAACAAGCATACGTAGCCAGTTTACAAGCCACATAGCAATTGTTACGAGCACCTCACGAGAAATTCCATAGTTGTATTAACGTTATTTGTTGGCTATTAAAGTTCGCGTATAAACCAAATGCTGCATCATTTAAAATTTCAGTGGATCAACATTTTCAATTATTGTTTCTTGGTCCTCCTGCCATTTTGAACAAAATGATCCCACCACCATCATTACCGCAAAACGAGTCCATCTTATTATATATATAATCCCCAGCCCTCACCCTTATTTTACTCAGCGCAATTCAGTCACCATTAAAAAGCGCATTTGCATACGAAAAAAGGGGAGGGGTGCTCAAATTAGAGCTGACCAATCACCGACAACGTATTTGCAGCCATCAGCATGGGATGACTATCAATAAATGATCCGATCTCCCCCCATTCCTGGAACGTCACAAATATTTGTAAAAAGTGGACACGTGATCACACATTGGCACATATTCGAAGACTACCCATCCCCCCCCCACNATGATGACGTGTGTGCCCGCTGCCTTAGTCGGTGATCCACTTCTAATCCCCCCCCCCC
This sequence comes from Lymnaea stagnalis, assembly GCA_964033795.1. Classification (NCBI taxonomy): domain Eukaryota; kingdom Metazoa; phylum Mollusca; class Gastropoda; family Lymnaeidae; genus Lymnaea; species Lymnaea stagnalis. The sequence continues at coordinate 1,839,406 of CAXITT010000062.1, forward strand.
CACCAACCCCAAGACTTCAAGGGACAACCCTTATATTCCGAGCGCTCTGAGAGGGAAAAAGAAGAAGGTGGGGTAGGAAGGAGGGGGGGGTGGGGCGCTCGTGCGTATTGAAAAATCTGGTATTTCATTATTTTTTGTGAACCTGCCTACAGTTTGAAATTTTTTTTTATCATACTAACTTATAGGCGGCTCGAAATCTGGCCATAGGGTGGGAAAAAAATGCAACAAATGGGGCTGTGTTAAGAGACCGACCGAAAGTGATTTTCTGATTTCGGCCGACGCCGAAAATAGGCCGAAAGTTTAAAAATGACTTTTGTCCGAAACCGAAAAAATACCGAAAGTTAAAAATGACTTTCGACCGAAACCGAAGCCGAAACCGGAAATGAAATATTTAGATATTTTGAAATTCGTTCCCGCATACATTCTACATACATAGAAAATGATGGGAGACAGTATAAATATTTACATTCTTTTTATAAAAAAAATGAGATAATCGTGAACATTAATAAATAAACATCTAACATAACATCTTGTTGTTAAAGATTGTTTAGTTTGTTCTTAAAGATCGCTTAGTTTGTGATTAAAGATCGTTCAGGTTTTTGTTAATGGTCGCTTTATTTGTTATTAAAGATCGCTTTGTTTGTTCATAAAATCATATAGTTTGTTGTTTAAATCGTTTAATTTGTTTTTTTAAGATCGCTTAGTTTTTGTTTAAAGATCATTTAGTTTGTTCAAAAAAGATCGCTAAGTTTTTTTCTTAAAGATCGTTAGGTTGTGTTATTAAAATATCGTTTAGTTTGTTCATAAAGATCGCTAAATTTGTGCTTAAAGATCATTGATTTTATTCTTAAATATCGCTTAGTTGTTCTTAAAACTCATTCCTTTTTTCTTAAAGATCATTTAGTTTGTTTTTATAGTTCTTTTAGTTTGTTATTAAAAATTGTTTAGTTTGTTCTTAAAGATCGCTTATTTTGTTGTTGAAAATCGCTTAGTTTTTTCATAAAGATCGCTTAGTTTGTTCTTATAGATAATTGATTTTGTTTCTTGAGATCGATTTGTTTGTTCTTAAAGATCTTTTAGTTTGTTCCTAAATAACATTTAGTTTTCTGTTAAAGATCGCTTAATTTATTCTTTTAAATCATTTAGTTTACTATTAAAGATCATTTGTTTAGTTCTTAAAAATCGCTTAGTTTGTTCTATTAGATCGTTTAGTTTTTTTTATAAAGATCGCTTAGATTGTTCTTAAAAATCGCTTAGTTTGTTTTAAAGATCGTTTAGTTTGTTCTCAAATGTCGCTTAGTTTGTTGTTAAATATCGCTTTTGCTGAGAATTAGATGACCAAAAACTGCATCCACTTTCGGCCGGATGGCCGAAAGTCTAAGTCAATTTCGGCCGAAACCGAAAAAAATGAAAGTTAACTTTTCTCTTTCGGCCGAAACCGAAATTAAGCAGAAAGTTAAGTTTCAGTTTCGGCCAAAACCAAAACTTGGCCGAAAGTGATAAAATGGCCACTTTCGGTGCCGAAACCGAAGCCGAAATTCGATCGGTCTCTAGCTGTTTCATTTGGGGATGGTTAAAGACTCTTTATAGCAATCAAATAAAAAGAAAAAGGGGCGATTTAAAAATCAGTATTAGTTAACTATAACTGCCTGTATTTAATTTATAAAGAATCCACTTAAGTTATCATGATTAAATACGAAGTGCGCTAAGAAATAATATTAAGCATTTCAACTGCACACAAAGATACTTAATAATAATAATAATAATTTTTTTTTAAACATTTGTAGGCAGTTGCTTAAGACTTACTTAAATAAAAAAATGTTAACGTCTTAAATATTAATGACACACATGTAAATATCACAATAAAATCTCATTACCATATTTGTTCTCCATTGATACCAATTTTACTACCATTTTATATAATGATGAAATAACTAAAATGAAAATAAATATTTTTCTGCTAAAAAAATATATTAAAAAAATTAAGTAGAAAACACATGATTGCAATTTTAATGATGCAATTTTGTCCTTATTATTATTAAAGTTGTTACAAGCGTTTCTCTACATTGGGTGTGACCACCCTAAAAGTAAAAGGGTGCCAATAGGCACTTTACCACCCCATATTAACACTAAAAAAATGTAGCAAACAATTTAATGTACAACAATATAATTATCAAAATGTTTAATTAAAAACCTATGATACAAATCTAGAGTCTTTTGATTAGTCACACTGTTTCCACCAAAAGCTTGAATAAATTAGAAAATTCCATATTTCAATTATTTTATAGTCTGCTTTATTGATCAAGCAACATATATGTGATGAATGATAACCGGGAAATATAAACTTATACACTTTAAAATGAGTGGTTGTTTCATCTTACCTTTATAATGACAATGTATATATTTAAAAAAATATTTTTATGAGTAATAAATAAAATGTATTCATTTTGTGTTTCTTTCAGAAATGATTAAACTCAACAATGACAAGCATTCACAATCCCCTAAATTGAAAGAAAATGAAATGACAGGATCTTTATAGTCAACTATGATTGAGACATCCTATTTTAGAATACGGAAAGACTACTACTAATGGTAGTGCTTCTTGATAACTTCATTCAGCACTGATTATTTTGAATAAAATATTAACAATTTTTAGTTTCGAGGTAATTTATGTTAGTTAAACTGAAGAGGTAAGTTTACAAACATATAGTCCATTCATTATCTTTCATTTGATACCTCATTTTGTTTTACAAACCCAACAATAATATTTTAAATAGTTTTTTTATCCCAAACTCTCACTTCTGATACAAGGTGCGAATAGTCGCAGCCTTCGGAAATAACAGTATTTGTTATCATTATTCAATAATTGAAACAGTTAAGTAATTGGATTTTAAAATAATTTATTCAAATGTAAATCTAATAGTTAATAAATATCTAATTTACTGTCATTTGTGAATTTAAATAAAATAAAATAAAATTAGACCCTCAGTTCACTAATGAATGACTATGACTCATGACACTATATTATATATTATATGGACTAAAAATATTAATAATACTAATAATAGTAATAGCACGGCCGGACCGACGGTTTCTGGCGCCCTGTGCATGCTTAACTTTGGCGCTCCTTATAATAAGTTTAATCATTAAAGAAAAAAAAACCACTAGTTATTCGGTAACGAGTCTATTACATATGTTTTTGTTTATTGTTTTTTTAAAAAAGCAAAAACATAGGTAATAAACTCATTACCGAATACATAGTGTTTTTTTCCTTTAATGATTATACTTATAAGGGGCGCCAAAGTTAAGGTAAATTTTAGACCTGTGCGAAGCACCCTTTCGGCGCCCCCTTCACTGCCCCTGTATCAAAATTAATAATGCAACTTTCATTGTATGAAAACTCATTGTATGAAAAGCGATTGTACGAAAAGTTAGAATAACGTTTCTCGACACCGGACCCAAGGTTCACACTTCACTATAATAAACTAAGGGAATTTAAATATTTATGGGCGCCCTGTGCCGGGGCACAGGTCGCACACCCTAAAGGCCGGCCATGGTAATAGTACTAGTATTAATTAGTTAATAATACTAATTACGTTACTACTAAGTAATAGTAATTATACTAGTAATAGTATAAATTAGTTAATTTTACTAAGTTTGTCTGTAGATTTTTTTCACATTTAATATTGATATTATTATTAAATTTTATTAATTGTTTTTTTAATACGAAGTGGTTGCATGCACCGCGTTGGTGTACCTAGCAAACCATGGACTTAGGCTTGTGTACACCGCGGCAAAAATGTACCACTAGCCTGGTTTTAAGATAGGCCAGTCAGATAAGATCTTGTGTGGTTTTGTGGTATAATAGACGCTAGGCGATGTTATGTTTTGTGATCAATTCGCAGTGGCAGTAGGTGATCGGGTTTTCACATATTTTTTTCCCATTTTATTTATAAATATTTTATATTAAAATTTTTATATTCATTTGCAACACTGTTAGCAACAGTATTTTCATGAGAATTTTTTAAAATATTTTGTAGCAATTTAAACATTTTAAATATAGGTTATATTCACATTATTAAGTGTTTTAACAAGTTGTGACGGGCTTTGACTTTGAAAATACTGGTAATAATATATTAGAAAACAAACTAAAGGCGCATGTATAGTGTGTGTAACATGTATAAGAGAACCATTTTGAATGCTAAACGATATTTTGTTGTATTTCAACATTCTTCACTTACTTTTTACTTTTACGAACATATACCAGCAGGTCTATATCATATGAATATTAATGTACGTCGTCGTGTTTCAACCATCTTGCTTTCACTATGCATTTACAAAATTTACACACGATATTGGAAAAATGTACACACGATATTGGAAAAATTTACACACGATTTGGCAAAATTTACACACGATATTGGCAAAATTTACACACGATATTGGCGAAATTTACACACGATATCCACGGTTCATTCACAACTATAAGTTTCACAGCAAATCTTTTGAAAACACCATGATTTTATAAACTTACGGCGCGGCAGCAGACTGTATAGCAAAGCGTTTAACATAGGTCTGCATTTAAAATGCTCATGACGGAATTTGTTTACAGAAGGACATGGCATGTCCTATCCTCAGGGAAAATCACGACATTGTCTCCCAGAAAACATTGCACAATGCGCTTGCTTTTTTAATTTGTTGTTTTTGTTAAGAAATTGATCCGTGCCGGGGGAGGGGGGGGTTGGGTTTAGGGTTTGGGGGGGGGGGGGGGAGTTATTGGCAGAGGCTCAACCAAAATGGGGCCCCACACAAATCACGGCTCTGGATAAGGGGGTTGTCCACAAAAGACATACACAACAAACTTACCTTTTGCATACCCACCCCCCGAACCAGGGTGGAGGGGGGGATTGCTGGTGTCCACCGGCATTTTTTTTAGTAATGTGTAATGCCAATGTAAAACTAAATAAATGATAATTACTGATTGATAGATGATTAAAAAAAAAAATCACTGCAGTGTTTCGTATTTACCATCATAGTGTTGTTTTGTGTTGACAACCGCTTGATATCAGAATGACCATGCCTCGGACAACTTTAACTTCATGATCAATGTATGTGCTTCTCTGCCTGTAATGTATTTTTGGCGTAGTTATATCTTGGAGTTAATAAAATAGATATATTGGCTTCCCATTCATTTTTACAGCATGCCCTGAGGGATCACATACAATGATATAATTATAATGCCCCCCTTACCCCACCTCCCCTTAAAAAAAAGAAAACAAAAACAAACTAGTGGTGGGTGGAGGTTGATTTCAAATTAGCTACCATTTTTAGGCCTATTAAGATTCACAATCATACGATACAACTTACAATAATTAATAAATGTTATTATATTTCAATATTTGGGGGAAAATAAAGTGGTTAACTTTAAAAATATCAAATAAATACCAAGAAATGCTTTGCTCTTTACATCAAGTACAAGTACTTTGCCACAAAAGTGTGGAACTTAACCAATATCTTCCTCCCAAGGCCAAGATATTAATTTAATGATTTTTCAATAAAAGTAGACCTCAAGGGAAAAAAACGGGAGCGTCACATTTTTAATTATTTTTAGTTATCACCCCTGACTAATAATAGCCAGTTAAAAATAGGAAGTGCTGAATTAAGTTTAAAGGAGAAAATGGCTAAGTCCATAAGAAAAATGGAAAGAAAAAATCCGTTTACAATGTGAAAAGGACTATAGTCCAATGTTTACAATGGAAATGGGGGCTAAGTCACTAATATCATGTGATATTTGAAGTCACGTGATTTAAAGGTCCAATGAGAGGCAGTTCTAGTGTAAACAGATTTTAAAGATGGCGACTGATTCGCTGAACTGACTGACAAACCGAGGAAAAAGTGAACTGACAGACCTGAATTTTTTTTATTTCCTACAACAAGAAATCAAAACAAATTAACATAAGCATAATAAATTGGACTAAACAGTTGAATAATAAAATTTCTATTTTTTATCAGATTATAGCCTTGTTTTGTTATATTCAGTTGATTAATGTTTGTTTCTGAGAGTACTGAGACTGTCTGTCACTGACCTGTCTCGTCTCTGAGCCGTCTCTCTCGTTGTCACTCTATCACTGTTTGTTGTATGTTATTCTCCCTGTCACTCAAACTATGTGTCTGACTCCCCTGAACTCTCTATCTTCGTGTGTCTGTCTTGGTATCTCTGTCTGTTACTTGACTCTTAAGTTAAAGGATTTGCCTGCCTAGCCTAAGGGGTCATTCGTAAATTACGTCATGCTAGAAATGACCTTTTTAGACAGCCCCTCCCCCTGTCACGAAAAGTCACAAATTCCCCCTCCCCCATGTCACATCACACCTAAAAAAAATTATAAACGAACATAAAATGTTCATAACAAAGCTAAGTTGTTTTTTTTATTCTTTAACATTTCCACATAATGGCTCTGGTATCGGTAGTTCTGGTAGTGTTCGTTGCTGCATCCATATACTGGCATCTATGCAATGGTTGGGGAAGCGATGTTGCTATTCGAAAAACTCCTAGCAGATGTCAGGTCAGCCTTGAAGCTTTCGACCAATGTTGAGTCCACAGCGGCATTGTCCAGGTGGTTCCAAGCAATTATAGTGCGAGGGAACAATGATTGCTTATACTGCACTGTGTTACGCCGAGGCACAGTGAAGCATGTGTTATTGTTTGGGGTGTAATTGTTTATGGGGTTGTCAGTGGTGAAGTCATTGTTCAGTGAGCGTTTGACTCTGATCAATCGACCCGGCTTCTGTGGGGTGAGGTACGTGCCTGCTGGGATGGCTGGCACCAGCCCCATCACTGGATTAAGAGGTAGTATTGTTAGAAAACTGAGTTTCATGGTACCTATAATTTATAATACCTGAGGTAATATCGACTTCAAATTAATGTTTTAAAAAATTAATTAGATAAAGATTTTTTCAGAAGTAAAAAATTTAAGAGGTTAAAAAAAATAAAATAACGTCACAAACTTTTGACCCCCCCCCCCCTGTCCCAAAGTGTTACATATTATCGACCCCCTTCCCCCCCCCCCCACCACCCCCCCCCCCCCGAGCGTGATGTAATTTGCGAACGACTCCTAAATGTGAACATTTACTTATAAAATAGTTTTATATAGATTATAGATAGTTATCAATGATCAAACCTTGATAAACTACAACAAGGAATAGTGAGTCCATTTTGAACCTACTCTCTATTATTATTATATTAAAATAAAGCATTTTACATTCAAGATTGAACTATTTATCTATTTAATAACTCAGGAAAATGGACACTCTTGTGAAATGCATTTTAAAAAGTACATTTTGTTGACACTTACTTACACATTTTTAATGTGCATGGTTTTGAACTTTGAAAATGTCAGTTTTAAAAAGAGTATAACGTAGATTTAATAAGTACCGGCTAGCCAAAATGTTAAAGAATCGCTAAGACCATGGTTTTGCTGCGTTAAATCGCTGCGGTGTACGCAAGCCACGGCCAAAGATTTAGCTAGGTACACCGCCGCGGTGTACGCAGGTCAAGGTCCATTGTTTTGCAAAGTAAACCGCGGCCGCCATGGTGCTCGTAGTGCCGGCCTTATTAATATTCTTATAGTATTAATATAGAAAAAAGTCTAAGTAGTAAGAACAATTATTATTATCCAATTTGTGGATGGCTATATTATGGAGTATATGAATATTAGTGACTATAAATAAATAAACAAGACTCAACATCATCATTTTCATAGTAATTATATTTTTTAGGACATAGAAAAAAGGTACATAGAACAAAAAAAAAAAGGTACATAGAGCAAAGAAATAATAGAATGAGTAGAAAAATATGTAATAATTTCTAATAAAATACACATAGTAAACATTTTTAATAAACTTGGACCTGAATTATACCGGTATTGAAAAGAAATAGAAATTGTGTAGATTCAGGAACATTATTAGGGGTGTTTCTAAGCTTCTTTCGAGTACAAGGAAAACGTTCAATTTTCTAATGCACACCTCGGAATTCCCATTGCAAATGAGGGATGTTTTGACATAGTCATAGATTCAGATTGCGAATATAGAGTTGATGATGGAGAGATTGCGGGATTCATAACTAGACAAAGTCAAAGAAGTCTGTAAAGCAGTGTACCCAGAAAATGACAGGCGGCAGAAACCCCATTACCTTTAAAAATTTAATCACGGATTGGTATGCTTGGATTAGTGTTGTGGGTGATTTTCTTTGCGTAATTATTATTTATAATTACATGCATTCAGTTTTGTATACAAAAATGAGTACCGTACTTACCTTTTTATAAGAATTGATTTAAAATGTAACACAAACATATTCGTTATAAGCATATAATTAGTTAAAATTCAATAAACATGTTCTCTCCCCCCCCCTCCCACTTTTTATAAATGATGATTTTTGTCAATTTCTTTTTCACGTTTTTCATAACATAATCTCAGTTAAAATTATTCAAAATCTTGATGTTATGTAAAAGTTGTGTTGTTCATTCTCTTGTATAAAAAATAGAATGCCACTAAATTTTCAGGAAACATTCTCAACGCAATTCAATTCAATATACACAGGTATTTTGAAATTGGCATACATTCGACATGCATTAAAAAAATGATTGCGGAAAGTATCAATATTTTCATTCTTTTTTAATAGAATGCGATAATCGTGAATATTAATAAATAAACCTTTAATGAATACTTTGGCTTTCACTATTTTTATTTAAAAGTAATTTAAATTTCTTAAAAATCTTTTTTCTGTTGTATGGTAAGAGAAAATTTGGATAGGGGGGTGGTGGGTGGGTGCAAAAATTCATGCAAAATAGAACCTTGGGTGCCCTTTTCTTTTATAATATAATTACAATCTTATCTAGAACATATAGGCCTACCTATAATACTTATTGTGGCTCGAATAAAGCCAATTGTCACCTAAATATAAGTTTTTAAGGCTATAGAAATATCACCACAATGTTTCACGGTTTTCGTCATACTTATACTTTGTGTTTTCATAAATAGCTTGCGAGATATCACTGTATTAATATTTAGCCTAGTACCAACACACTAGTCTTACCGCGCTGGTGACGTAATTAGTTCGTTCGGTCACCAATTCCCCCACCTCCCTTGGTGAGGGGAAATTATTATTTTTTTCAACTGGGTCTCTTAAAATAGTTCATCTGATGGGTCTTGAAGGAGAATCGCAAGACATCTAAATTGGTCGTCTAAATTACAAATGTAAACAGGTCTGCATTAGGGCTACTACATAATTATAATTAAGCCAGTGATACATGCACATGCTTGTTATTTCGTCAATAATAATGTTTACAAGAATAATTATGGTGAATTTCAAGAAATTAATGAATTGAAAAAGCCTAGGTTTCCTTAATTAAAAAAAAAAATAAATAATAATAATAGGAGAAATATTACCATTCTCTAGGATTATGCAGTATTATTCACATTCGCCTATGACATCATTGATGAGCATGATAATGATAAATCTAAATGAATATCAAAATATCTGACTCCAATGAAGGAGTTGATTAAACCTATGATTCTAAATTTAATTTTTGAAAAATTTAAATTATTTTTTTTGGAAATAAAGGACAAGTGGTCATCATACAGCTGTCAGCAGGCTTCGCATAGTATTAGACATATAACATACGATGACAGCAAGACGTGCAGGAATAATGAATATCGGATAGCCAGCCTAGAGACAGACAAACAGTCTCACCTTTGATAGATGACCGAAAACCTCAGTCACATTCGGCCAGAATCAAAATTAAACCGAAATTTAACTTTTTGATTTTGGCCGAACCCGATCAAATGGCCACTTTCGGCGCGAAAACCGAAGCCGACATTGGGTCGGTCTTCTTCTTCTTCTATATCTTAAGGGCCCACGATCAATTTATTGATCATTTTGGGACCTATGCATATAGATGGGATTTGCAATGTTTCTGTTTCTAGTGTTGATGAGGAAATTTCACTGATTTCCAGTGCCACTTTGTGAGGGAATCATGCACTGGGGGTTTGAATACTTGAGGCAATAGACACAAATGTGTCTAGTGTTGTCGCCTCAACCGTTCCTTTTGAAAGCTTGTTCCAGTCCCTGATTGTCTTGGGCAGGAATGAGCAGCTCCTATACTGGCTTCTTAATTCTCTAGGCTACTTAAATTAAATGATTACAGGCTAACACTCAACAAGGGCTTAATTAGTGGAATTGGAATAAATTAAAAAAAAACAGACGACAGAAAATTACAATAGCATTAACTAACAAAGATAACTTTAAAAAAAATTACTAGCAACCGTGGCGATATCAACAATAATGGCATTTAGTGCAGTAAAAACCACACTGGACGCAAACAATTACCAGAAACAATGGAAAAAAAAACAATGACTATAAATACAATTACTGAAGTCATATCAACAATCACAATGGAAATCATAATATTAAAATACAATAATATCAAAAGCAGCATTCTGATCATAGTTACAGTAACGATGACAGCAGTGATAATCTGGGTGGCCGAGTGGTTTTAAACTGAGGCAATCCCAAGATAGGGGGCGGGAGTTCAATCCCCAACAGAAGGCAACTCATCTAAGAGAAGACAAACTCTGATATCAACATCCGGAGATGGAGTCACGTGGGCGGTTTGACATTGACACAATGAAAATTCTAACCTACGTGAAACGCATAATACGCAAAAAGTGGTCATCCCTCATCCTGGTCTATTTCCAGTCGTCTTGACTAAGTCACTGCATTCTGGTCTGTTTCCTGTCGTCTTGACCAAGTCTCTGCATTCTGGTCCATTTCCAGTCGTCTTGACTAAGTCGCTGCATCCTGATCTATTTCCAGTCGTCTGACAAAGTCGCTACATTCTGGTCCATTTCCAGTCGTCTTGACTAAGTCTCTGCATCCTTGTCTTTTTTCCTGTTGTCTTGATTAAGTCACTGCATCCTGCTCTATTTCCAGTCGTCTTGACTAAGTCGCTGCATTCTGGTCAATTTCCAGTCTTCTTGACTAAGTCGCTGCATTCTGGTCCATTTCCAGTCGTCTTGACTAAGTCTCTGTATCCTGATCTATTTCCAGTCATCTGACAAAGTCGCTACATTCTGGTCCATTTCCAGTCGTCTTGACTAAGTCTCTGCATCCTTGTCTTTTTTCCTGTTGTCTTGATTAAGTCACTGCATCCTGCTCTATTTCCAGTCGTCTTGACTAAGTCGCTGCATTCTGGTCAATTTCCAGTCTTCTTGACTAAGTCGCTGCATTCTGGTCCATTTCCAGTCGTCTTGACTAAGTCTCTGTATCCTGATCTATTTCCAGTCGTCTGACAAAGTCGCTGCATTCTGGTCAATTTCCAGTCTTCTTGACTAAGTCGCTATATTCTGGTCCATTTCCAGTCGTCTTGACTAAGTCTCTGCATTCTGGTATATTTTCAGTCGTCGTGACTAAAATCTCTGCATACTTGTCTATTTTCAGTCGTCTTGACTAAGTCTCTGCATCCTGCTCTATTTCCAGTCTTCTCGAATAAGTATCAGCATCCTGGTCTATTTAAAGTCGTCTTAATTAAGTCTCTGCATACTTGTCTATTTCCAGTCCTCTGACAAAGTCGCTACATTCTGGTCCATTTCCAGTCGTCTTGACTAAGTCTCTGCATTCTGGTCTATTTTCAGTCGTCGTGACTAAAATCTCTGTATACTTGTCTATTTCCAGTCGTTTTGACTAATTCTCTGCATCCTCGTCTATTTCCAGTCGTCTAGACTAAGTCTCACTATTGGAACAATTAGCTAAGGACGAGAGAATGAGGCTGATGAGTTGAGCAATTACTCCTCACTTTAAACAGAATACAGCTTAAGTGAAGGCTACTACTCAAAACGGGGCATTGGTCATCTTCGAAGGACGAACAATTAAACAAAAAATAATGTTAAGCATTGACAACATGAACAATTGGAGAATGTATCTCACGATCAACTTCCTAATCAATGAGTTTGATCCATCGAGATTGATGTTGCTGGTATACTGGTAAACGTTGTGTGGTCAGAAAAGAATGTCAGTGTCAGGATAAGGGTAGTATTACTATACTACTAATAAAATCATCAATGATTCTTCTATGTCTCTTGATAAACATTTGTTTTGTCTTTTGTCATATGGCATAACAAATTATGAATGACTCTACCATTTCAGGGTTACAATTTTTGTACATTGTCTCAAATGTTTTCAATGGGCCAGCCTTTAACTTTGATCATTTGGCGTGTTAAGTGTACATTAAAAATCAACAGATCTGTGTAGTCCTGACAAATATTCAATGGTTTTTCTAGCGTGAATTTTGTCTAGAAATTTTTAAGGAAACACAGTCAGTAAACTTTAAAAACATATAACGAAGAACTAAAATTCAAGAAAAAAAAGAAGAAAGATTTGTCTAATTTTTTAAAATTACAAATACAGTTTGAGATCACAAATACGGTGTGAGATAATTAATTTCATGAGAACCTTGCCCTTGATGCTTTCTGCTCAGAGATGTTATGTAAGGCTCCAATTTAGATAGCTTCAGTCTCAAGAAGAGGCGTAGCGTGGTGGGGGCAGGGGGGACTGATGTCCCCAGGCGCCAGCTAGTTAGGGGCGCCAAAATGTGCTTTGATATTATTTTATTGATGAAAAGAATGGGTTTGAGAGTTGAAAAAAAGAAAAAGGGGCGCTAAAAATGGATCTTGTCCCCGGGCGCGAATCTTGTCCCCGGGCGCCAAACACCCTCGCTACGCCACTGGTCTCAAGTCTCTCCGCTGTTTTATATCCAGCCATTTTTTTTTTTTAGCTGCCTATCTCAAAAACTTATGTCAGTAAATCCACATTGAGCTAAGTATGAAGATGGAAACGGTAACAATGGCTCAGTTGGTGGAAATTGTATATTTGATTTTTGTGTCCTCATAAAGCCATGCCAGCGTTTCTTCTATATTAAATAGAGTTTTTTAACAGACTTATAATTTTGAAATTCTGCAAGTTCCTCTTGATATTACATATTTGAAATATCAGACAAATCCGCAAACATTGACTCATCATCCAAATTGGAAAATAAATTTGTTTTAAAATCTTTCTTCTTAATCTCTTAATTTTTTTTAGATGATCGACAAAAACAAGTGTAGGGGTATCAGACAATAACACGTGTAGCGGTATCAGACAATAACAAGTGTAGCGGTATCAGACAATAACAAGTGTAGCGTTATCAGACAATAACAAGTATAGCGGTATCAGACAATAAAAAGCATAGCGGCATCAGACAATAACAAGCATAGCGGTATCAGAAAATAAAAAGCGTAGCGGTATCAGACAATAACAAGCATAGCGGTATCAGACAATAACAAGCATAGCGGTATCAGACAATAACAAGCATAGCGGTATCAGACAAAAAAAAGCATAGCGGTATCAGACAATAAAAAGCGTAGCGGTATCAGACAATAACAAGCATAGCGGTATCAGACAATAACAAGTATAGCGGTATCAGACAATAAAAAGCATAGCGGTATCAGACAATAAAAAGCATAGCGGTATCAGACAATAACAAGCATAGCGGTATCAGACAATAAAAAGCATAGCGGTATCAGACAATAAAAAGCATAGCGGTATCAGACAATAACAAGCATAGCGGTATCAGACAATAACAAGCATAGCGGTATCAGACAATAACAAGCATAGCGGTATCAGACAATAAAAAGCATAGCGGTATCAGACAATAACAAGCATAGCGGTATCAGACAATAAAAAGCATAGCGGTATCAGACAATAACAAGCATAGCGGTATCAGACAATAAAAAGCATAGCGGTATCAGACAATAACAAGCATAGCGGTATCAGACAATAAAAAGCATAGCGGTATCAGACAATAACAAGCATAGCGGTATCAGACAATAAAAAGCATAGCGGTATCAGACAATAACAAGCATAGCGGTATCAGACAATAACAAGCATAGCGGTATCAGACAATAAAAAGCATAGCGGTATCAGACAATAACAAGCATAGCGGTATCAGACAATAACAAGCATAGCGGTATCAGACAATAAAAAGCATAGCGGTATCAGACAATAACAAGCATAGCGGTATCAGACAATAACAAGCATAGCGGTATCAGACAATAACAAGCATAGCGGTATCAGACAATAAAAAGCATAGCGGTATCAGACAATAACAAGCATAGCGGTATCAGACAATAACAAGCATAGCGGTATCAGACAATAACAAGCATAGCGGTATCAGACAATAAAAAGCATAGCGGTATCAGACAATAACAAGCATAGCGGTATCAGACAATAACAAGCATAGCGGTATCAGACAATAACAAGTGTAGCGGTATCAGACAATAACAAGCGTAGCGGTATCAGACAATAACAAGTATAGCGGTATCAGACAATAACAAGTGTAGCGGTATCAGACGATAACAAGTATAGCGGTATCAGACAATAACAAGCACAGCGGTATCAGACAATAACAAGTGTAGCGGTATCAGACAATAACAAGTGTAGCGGTATCAGACAATAACAAGTGTAGCGGTATCAGACAATAACAAGTGTAGCAGTATCAGACAATAACAATTGTAGCTGTATCAGACAATAACAAGTGTAGCGGTATCAGACAATAACAAGTGTAGCGGTATCAGACAATAACAAGTAAAGCGGTATCAGACAATAACAAGCATAGCGGTATCAGACAATAACAAGCATAGCGGTATCAGACAATAACAAGCATAGCGGTATCAGAAAATAAAAAGCGTAGCGGTATCAGACAATAACAAGCATAGCGGAATCAGACAATAACAAGCATAGCGGTATCAGACAATAACAAGCATAGCGGTATCAGACAATAACAAGCATAGGGGTATCAGAAAATAAAAAGCGTAGCGGTATCAGACAATAAAAATCATAGCGGTATCAGACAATAAAAAGCATAGCGGTATCAGACAATAACAAGTATAGCGGTACCAGACAATAACAAGTATAGAGGTAGCAGACAATAACAAGTATAGAAGTATCAGAGAATAACAAGTATAGTGGTATCAGACAATAACAAGTATAGTGGCATCAGACAATAACAAGTACAGTGGTATCAGATCATAACAAGCATAGGGGCATCAGACAATAACAAGTATAGTGGTATCAGACAATAACAAGTATAGTGGTATCAGCAATGACAAGTATAGCGGTATCAGACAATAACAAGTGTAGCGGTATAAGACAATAACAAGTATAGTGGTATCAGACAATAACAAGTATAGTGGTATCGGACAATAACAAGTACAGTGGTATCAGATCACAACAAGTATAGGGGTATCAGACAATAACAAGTATAGTTGTATCAGACAATAACAAGTATAGCGGTATCAGACAATAACAAGTACAGAGGTATCAGACAATAAAAAGTGTAGCGGTATCAGACAATAACAAGTGTAGCGGTATCAGACAATAACAAGTGTAGCGGTATCAGACAATAACAAGTGTAGCTGTATCAGACAATAATAATTGTAGCTGTATCAGACAAAAACAAGTGTAGCGGTATCAGACAATAACAAGTGTAGCGGTATCAGACAATAACAAGTGTAGCGGTATCAGACAATAACAAGTGTAGCGGTATCAGACAATAACAAGTATAGCGGTATCAGACAATAACAAGCATAGCGTATCAGACAATAACAAGTGTAGCGGTATCAGACAATAACAAGTGTAGCGGTATCAGATAATAACAAGTATAGCGGTTTCAGACAATAACAAGCATAGCGGTATCAGACAATAACAAGTGTAGCGGTATCAGACAAAAACAAGTATAGCGGTATCAGACAATAACAAGTATAGCGGTATCAGACAATAAGAAGTATAGCTGTATCAGACAATAACAAGTGTAGCGAAATAAGACAATAACAAGTGTAGCGGTATCAGACAATAACAAGTGTAGCGGTATCAGACAATAACAAGTATAGTGGTAACAGACAATAACAAGTACAGTGGTATCAGATCATAACAAGTATAGGGGCATCAGACAATAAAAAGTATAGTGGTATCAGACAATAACAAGTATAGTGGTATCAGACAATGACAAGTATAGCGGTATCAGACAATAACAAGTGTAGCGGTATAAGACAATAACAAGTATAGTGGTATCAGACAATAACAAGTATAGTGGTATCAGACCATAACAAGTATAGCGGTATCAGACAATAACAAGTATAGTGGTATCAGACAATAACAAGTATAGTTGTATCAGACAATAACAAGCATCGCGGTATCAGACAATAACAAGTATAGTTTTATCGGACAATAACAAGTACAGTGGTATCAGACAATAACAAGTATAGTGGTATCAGACAATGACAAGTATAGCGGTATCAGACAATAACAAGTGTAGCGGTATAAGACAATAACTAGTATAGTGGTATCAGACAAAAAGTATATGGTTGTCAGACACTAACAAGTATAGCGATATCAGACAAATATAGCGGTAGCAGACAATAGCAAGTATAGCGGTATCAAACAAGTATAGCAGTATGAGACAATAACAAGTATAGCGTAGTCAGACAAGAACAGCGCTATCAGACAAGCATAGCGGTATCAGACAATAACAAGTATAGAGGTAGCAGACAATAACAAGTATAGAAGTATCAGACAATAACAAGTATAGTGGTATCAGACAATAACAAGTATAGTGGCATCAGACAATAACAAGTACAGTGGTATCAGATCCTAACAAGCATAGGGGCATCAGACAATAACAAGTATAGTTGTATCAGACAATGACAAGTATAGCGGTATCAGACAATAACAAGTGTAGCGGTATAAGACAATAACAAGTATAGTGGTATCAGACAATAACAAGTATAGTGGTATCAGACCATAACAAGTATAGCGGTATCAGACAATAACAAGTATAGTGGTATCAGACAATAACAAGTATAGTGGTATCAGACAAAAAGTATATGGTTGTCAGACACTAACAAGTATAGCGATATCAGACAAATATAGCGGTAGCAGACAATAGCAAGTATAGCGGTATCAAACAAGTATAGCAGTATGAGACAATAACAAGTATAGCGTAGTCAGACAAGTACAGCGCTATCAGACAAGCATAGCGGTATCAGACAATAACAAGTATAGAGGTAGCAGACAATAACAAGTATAGAAGTATCAGAGAATAACAAGTATAGTGATATCAGACAATAACAAGTATAGTGGCATCAGACAATAACAAGTACAGTGGTATCAGATCATAACAAGCATAGGGGCATCAGACAATAACAAGTATAGTGGTATCAGACCATAACAAGTACAGCGGTATCAGACAATAACAAGTATAGTGGTATCAGACAATAACAAGTATAGTGGTATCGAACAATAACAAGTACAGTGGTATCAGATCACAACAAGTATAGGGGTATCAGACAATAACAAGTATAGTGGTATCAGACAATAACAAGTATAGTGGTATCAGACAATAACAAGTATAGGGGTATCAGACAATAACAAGTATAGTTGTATCAGACAATAACAAGTATAGCGGTATCAGACAATAACAAGTATAGTGGTATCAGACAATAACAAGTATAGTGGTATCAGACAATGACAAGTATAGCGGTATCAGACAATAACAAGTGTAGCGGTATAAGACAATAACTAGTATAGTGGTATCAGACAATAACAAGTATAGTGGTATCAGACCATAACAAGTATAGCGGTATCAGACAATAACAAGTATAGTGGTATCAGACAATAACAAGTATAGTTGTATCAGACAATAACAAGCATCGCGGTATCAGACAATAACAAGTATAGTGGTATCGGACAATAACAAGTACAGTGGTATCAGACAATAACAAGTATAGTGGTTTCAGACAATGACAAGTATAGCGGTATCAGACAATAACAAGTGTAGCGGTATAAGACAATAACAAGTGTAGTGGTATCAGACAATAACAAGTATAGTGGTATCAGACCAAAAAAGGTATAGCGGTATCAGACAATAATAGGTATAGTGGTATCAGACAATAACAAGTATAGTGGTATCAGACAATAACAAGTATAGCGGTATCAGACAATAACACGTATAGTGGTATCAGACAATAACAAGTATAGTGGTATCAGACAAAAAGTATATGGTTGTCAGACACTAACAAGTATAGCGATATCAGACAAATATAGCGGTAGCAGACATAGCAAGTATAGCGGTATCAAACAAGTATAGCAGTATGAGACAATAACAAGTATAGCGTAGTCAGACAAGTACAGCGCTATCAGACAAGCATAGCGGTATCAGACAATAACAAGTATAGAGGTAGCAGACAATAACAAGTATAGAAGTATCAGAGAATAACAAGTATAGTAATATCAGACAATAACAAGTATAGTGGCATCAGACAATAACAAGTACAGTGGTATCAGATCATAACAAGCATAGGGGCATCAGACAATAACAAGTATAGTGGTATCAGACAATGACAAGTATAGCGGTATCAGACAATAACAAGTGTAGCGGTATAAGACAATAACAAGTATAGTGGTATCAGACAATAACAAGTATAGTGGTATCAGACCATAACAAGTATAGCGGTATCAGACAATAACAAGTATAGTGGTATCAGACAATAACAAGTATAGTGGTATCAGACAAAAAGTATATGGTTGTCAGACACTAACAAGTATAGCGATATCAGACAAATATAGCGGTAGCAGACAATAGCAAGTATAGCGGTATCAAACAAGTATAGCAGTATGAGACAATAACAAGTATAGCGTAGTCAGACAAGAACAGCGCTATCAGACAAGCATAGCGGTATCAGACAATAACAAGTATAGAGGTAGCAGACAATAACAAGTATAGAAGTATCAGACAATAACAAGTATAGTGGTATCAGACAATAACAAGTATAGTGGCATCAGACAATAACAAGTACAGTGGTATCAGATCATAACAAGCATAGGGGCATCAGACAATAACAAGTATAGCGGTATCAGACAATAAAAAGCATAGCGGTATCAGACAATAAAAAGCATAGCGGTAGCAGACTATAACAAGCATAGCCGTATCAGACAATAACAAGTGTAGCGGTATCAGACAATAAAAAGCATAGCGGTATCAGATAATAACAAGCATAGCAGTATCAGACAATAACAAGCATAGCGGTATCAGACGATAACAAGCATAGCGGTATCAGACAATAAAAAGCATAGGGGTATCAAACAATAACAAGCATAGCAGTATCAGACAATAAAAAGCGTAGCGGTATCAGACAATAACAAGTGTAGCGGTATCAGACAATAACAAGTGTAGCGGTATCAGACAATAACAAGCGTAGCGGTATCAGACAATAACAAGTATAGCGGTATCAGACAATAACAAGTGTAGCGGTATCAGACGATAACAAGTATAGCGGTATCAGACAATAACAAGCGTAGCGGTATCAGACAATAACAAGTATAGCGGTATCAGACAATAACAAGTGTAGCGGTATCAGACGATAACAAGTATAGCGGTATCAGACAATAACAAGTACAGCGGTATCAGACAATAACAAGTGTAGCGGTATCAGACAATAACAAGTGTAGCGGTATCAGACAATAACAACTGTAGCGGTATCAGACAATAACAAGTGTAGCGGTATCAGACAATAACAATTGTAGCTGTATAAGACAATAACAAGTGTAGCGGAATCAGACAATAACAAGTGTAGCGGTATCAGACCATAACAAGTGTAGCGGTATCAGACAATAACAAGTGTAGCGGTATCAGACAATAACAAGTATAGCTGTATCAGACAATAACAAGCATAGCGGTATCAGACAATAACAAGTGTAGCGGTATCAGACAATAACAAGTGTAGCGGTATCAGATAATAACAAGTATAGCGTTATCAGACAATAACAAGCATAGCGGTATCAGACAATAACAAGTGTGGTGGTATCAGACAATAACAAGTATAGCGGTATCAGACAATAACAAGTATAGCGGTATCAGACAATAACAAGTATAGCGGTATAAGACAATAACAAGTGTAGCGAAATCAGACAATAACAAGTGTAGCGGTATCAGACAATAACAAGTGTAGCGGTATCAGACAATAACAAGTATAGTGGTATCAGAAAATAACAAGTACAGTGGTATCAGATCATAACAAGTATAGGGGCATCAGACAATAACAAGTATAGTGGTATCAGACAATAACAAGTATAGTGGTATCAGACAAGGCAAGTATAGCGGTATCAGACAATAACAAGTGTAGCGGTATAAGACAATAACAAGTATAGTGGTATCAGACAATAACAAGTATAGTGGTATCAGACCATAACAAGTATAGCGGTATCAGACAATAACAAGTATAGTGATATCAGACAATAACAAGCATAGCGGTATCAGACAATAACAAGTGTGGCGGTATCAGACAATAACAAGTATAGTGGTATCGGACAATAACAAGTACAGTGGTATCAGACAATAACAAGTATAGTGGTATCACTCAATGACAAGTATAGCGGTATCAGACAATAACAAGTGTAGCGGTATCAGACAATAACAAGTATAGCGGTATCAGACAATAACAAGTGTAGCGGAATCAGACAATAACAAGTGTAGCGGTATCAGACAATAACAAGTGTAGCGGTATCAGACAATAACAAGTATAGTGGTATCAGACAATAACAAGTACAGTGGTATCAGATCATAACAAGTATAGTGGTATCGGACCTTAACAAGTACAGTTGTATCAGATCATAACAATATAGGGGTATCAGACAATAACAAGTATAGTGGTATCAGACAATAACAAGTATAGTGGTATCAGACAATAACAAGTATAGTGGTATCAGACAAAAAGTATATGGTTTTCAGACACTCGCAAGTATAGCGATATCAGACAAATATAGCGGTATCAGACAATAGCAAGTATAGCGGTATCAAACAAGTATAGCAGTATGAGACAATAACAAGTATAGCGTAGTCAGACAAGTACAGCGGTATCAGACAAGCATAGCGGTATCAGACAATAACAAGTATAGAGGTAGCAGACAATAAAAATTATAGAAGTATCAGACAATAACAAGTATAGTGGTATCAGACAATAACAAGTATAGTGGCATCAGACAATAACAAGTACAGTGGTATCAGATCATAACAAGCATAGGGGCATCAGACAATAACAAGTATAGTGGTATCAGACAATAACAAGTATAGTGGTATCAGACAATGACAAGTATAGCGGTATCAGACAATAACAAGTGTAGCGGTATAAGACAATAACAAGTATAGTGGTATCAGACAATAACAAGTATAGTGGTATCAGACCATAACAAGTATAGCGGTATCAGACAATAACAAGTATAGTGGTATCAGACAATAACAAGTATAGTGGTATCAGACAATAACAAGCATAGCGGTATCAGACAATAACAAGTATAGTGGTATCGGACAATAACAAGTACAGTGGTATCAGACAATAACAAGTATAGTGGTATCAGACAATGACAAGTATAGCGGTATCAGACAATAACAAGTGTAGCGGTATAAGACAATAATAAGTATAGTGGTATATGACAATAATAAGTATAGTGGTATCAGACAATAACAAGTATAGCGGTATCAGAAAATAACAAGTATAGTGGTATCAGACAATAACAAGTATAGTGGTATCAGACAATAACAAGCATAGCGGTATCAGACAATAACAAGTATAGTGGTATCGGACAATAACAAGTACAGTTGTATCAGATCATAACAAGTATAGTGGTATCAGACAATAACAAGTATAGTGGTATCAGACAATAATAAGTATAGTGGTATCAGACAATAACAAGTATAGTGGTATCAGACCATAACAAGCATAGTGGTATCAGACAATAACAAGTATAGAGGTATCAGACAATAACAAGTATAGTGGTATCAGACAATAACAAGTATAGTGGTATCAGACCATAACAAGCATAGTGGTATCAGACAATAACAAGTATAGCGGTATCAGACAATAACAAGTATAGTGGTATCAGACAATAACAAGTATAGTGGTATCAGACCATAACAAGTATAGCGGTATCAGACAATAACAAGTATAGTGGTATCAGACAAAAAGTATATGGTTTTCAGACACTAACAAGTATAGCGATATCAGACAAATATAGCGGTATCAGACAATAGCAAGTATAGCAGTATGAGACAATAACAAGTATAGCGTAGTCAGTCAAGTACAACGGTATCAGACAAGTATAGCGGTATCAGACAATAACAAGTATAGAGGTAGCAGACAATAACAAGTATAGAAGTATCAGACAATAACAAGTATAGTGGTATCAGACAATAACAAGTATAGTGGCATCAGACAATAACAAGTATAGTGGTAACAGACAATAACAAGTATAGTTTTATCAGACAATAACAAGTATAGAGGTATCAGACAATAACAAGTATAGCGGTATCACACAATAACAAGTATAGAGGTATCAGACAATAACAAGTGTAGCGGTATCAGACAATAACAAGTATAGAGGTATCAGACAATATCAAGTATAGTGGTATCAGACAATAACAAGTATAGCGGTATCAGACAATAAAAAGTATAGCGGTATCAGACAATAACAAGTATAGTGGTATCAGACAATAACAAGTATAGCGGTATCGGACAATAACAGGTATAGTTGTATCAGACAATAACAAGTATAGAGGTTATCAGACAATAACAAGTATAGCGGTATCAGACAATAACAAGTATTGAGGTATCATACAATAACAAGTATAGCGGTATCAGACAATAACAAGTATAGAGGTATCAGACAATAACAAGTATAGCGGTATCAGACAATAACAAGAATAGAGGTATCAGACAATAACAAGCATAGCGGTATCAGACAATAACAAGTATAGAGGTATCAGACAATAACAAGTATAGAGGTATCAGACAATAACAAGTATAGATGTATCAGACAGTAACAAGTATAGCGGTATCGGACAATAACAAGTATAGAGGTATCAGACAGTAACAGGTATAGAGGTATTAGACAATAACAAGTATAGAGTTATCAGATAATAACAAGTATAAAGTATCAGACAATAACAAGTATAGAGGTATCAGACAATAACAAGTATAGAGGTATCAGACAATAACAAGTATAGCGGTATCAGACAATAACAAGTATAGCGGTATCAGACAATAACAAGTGTAGCTGTATCAGACAATAACAATTGTAGCTGTATCAGACAATAACAAGTATAGCGGTATCAGACAATAACAAGTATAGCGGTATCAGACAATAACAAGTATAGCGGTATCAGACAATAACAAGTATAGTGGTATCAGACAATAACAAGTATAGCGGTATCAGACAATAAAAGGTATAGAGGTATCAGACAATAACAAGTGTAGAGGTATCAATCACTGCACATTTTTGAGCGAATGAAACTTTTTTAAAAACTTTTTCTAATTATATTTCTGAGTCATTTGAAATAAATGTAAACATTTTATGCAAATTTCGATTTTTGCATCGAAAAAGAGTTTTGTTTGCCCCTTGGTTATTTTATAAATTAATTTTTCTAAAGATATCTGTCAAATAACTGACAAATGCTTAACTGGCTGTTAACAGGTACTTCATTTCAGGTTTCTCACTTATAAGGTCACCAAGAGCATCAAATGGTTCTTTCCAAGCAGTTTCCTTTCGAGAGCTACCTGGCAGAGGCGTAGCGAGGGCGTTGGGCGCCCGGGGACAGGATTCGCGCCCGGGGACAAGATCCATTTTAAAGCGCCCCCTCTTGCTTTTTTTTTCAACTCTCAAACCCATTATTTTCATCAATAAAATAATCTCAAAGCACATTTTGGCACCCCTAACTAGCTGGCGCCCCGGGGACATCTGTCATCCCTGCCACCCCTTCGCTACGCCTCTGCTACCTGGTCTGCACTTTGTTCTTCACAAAATAGCTTGAAGAAACGCACACATTTAGCGCTAGCTTAAATATCAATGATACACTTTAAAAACTGAATTTAGTACTTCAAAACAATTTAAAACTGAATTTAGTACTTCAAAACAATTTAAAACTGAATTTAGTACTTCAAAACAATTTAAAACTGAATTTAGTACTTCAAAACAATTTAAAACTGAGTTTAGTACTTCTAAACAATTTAAAACTGAATTTAGTACTTCAAAACATTTAAAACTGAATTTAGTACTTCAAAACAATTTAAAACTGAATTTAGTACTTCAAAACATTTAAAACTGAATTTAGTACTTCAAAACAATTTAAAACTGAATTTAGTACTTCAAAACAATTTAAAACTGAATTTAGTACTTCAAAACAATTTAAAACTGAATTTAGTACTTCAAAACAATTTAAAACTGATTTAGTACTTCATTAAGAAAAGGCAAAATATTTTTAGCTGCCAAGTTTCCCCTATGAGTAACATATTGCAAAAGAAACATTTCTCATCATTTATCTGTTTTAAGCAGCCATTTTCTTGCCCATCATTTTAGGAGCACCATTTGCGGCACAAGATATTATATTTTCTTTTGTTAGGCCTATACTATTGTCATCTAGGTAATTTTTCAGTTTATTATTTATATCTTTGGCAATAATGGTGCTTACTGATGATTTACAGCACAACATTTCTTCAACAAAGTCTCCCTGATCAATATATCTTAAGTAAGCTATCAGTATGGCCTCACACTCACTCACAGTCTCTCAAAGTTGATTCATCCATTTGCAATGGGCTTTTTTTGTTTTTTTGTTTTTAGCTTATTGACAAATTGTATTGCAATATCTTCTATCGTTCCATCTATTCTTTTGCAAACAATAATGTTACTGAGAGGCACAACTTTCACGTCTTTGTCATCTTTTTCCAGAACTGTTTTAAGAAATGTCGATATTCATGATTTGATTCAATTATTTCCTATAGTAAACTTTCGCCCAGATTTTGCAATGAGTGAGTAAAGAAATTTCATAACTAGACCAATGAATACGACTTAAAATAACTGCATGAGCACTAAACAGAGACTTTAAGATTTTTTTTTCCTTTCAAAATTTTTCATTAAATAAATTAGCATGAAAAACCCCCCATTAAATAAACAAAAATACGTACAACTTACTATTTATACACACTTATTTTTGTTACTACTCCATATTTATACACCCTTCTTTTTGTTACTACTAAATATTTATACACACTTATTTTTGCTACTACTAAATATTTATACACATTTATTTTTGTTACTACTAAATATTTATACACACTTATTTTTGTTACTACTAAATATTTATACACACTTATTTCTGTTATTACTAAATAATAATATACACTTATTTTTTTACTAACAAATATTCATACAGTTATTTTTTTGTTACTTCTAAATATTTATACACTTCTTTTTGTAACTAATAAGAATTTATACAGTTATTTTTGTTACTACTGAATATTTGCACACACTAATTTTTGTTACTAATCCATATTTATTTATACAAGCTCATTTCACAAAAAATCAAAATTTTTGACAACACTTTTGACGGACGCTTATTTCAACATTTTCCTCTCTCTCCATCTGCCCTGGTTTCCGACAGTAAGAGTCCCTGTTGTTGTCTGACCAAGATTTCAGAAGTACGTGCCGATGGGGCAGTGGTCTGTGCGCATCTGCGTCACTCAAATCAGGTGTCTACGATCAGTGCTTCTTTCAGACAATTCCCCCCTACCCCCCCCCCTTCCGGGGGGTTGGGGAGAATCACAGTATGAACACTTAGCCTACAGTGGACAGTACGAACAATTAGACTATCATGGACAATATGAACAATTATAATAACGTGCAAAATATAAACAATTAGCCTAAATCCTAAATCCTGTAAGGACTCTATTCCTTTCTCTCAATTACTTCGTCTTCGTCGACTTTGTCGGTCGGATGAGGACTTTTGGGACAAGGCACTTGAAATGATAGACTTTTTCCGGTGTAGGTCTTACCCGGAGACAGTACTTTCATCAGCCCTCCAAAGGGTTAAGAATATTACACGTGCTGATGCCTTCAGACCACGTCTGAGCGACAATGTTGACAGGACAAAACTCATTTTAACTTATCACCCTCACAATCTGATTGCTAAACGTGTTTTCCTTAAACATCGATCTATACTACTCGCAGACACCGACACACGAGAAATTTTCTCTTCCCCACCTCTCATTGTTTTCAGACGGGATAAAAATCTGAGAGACCTGCTTGTACGCAGTCGTATCAATGCTCCCCCCTCCCACTTTGGGACCAAGCCGTGTGGACGCAGTCGTTGCAACACGTGCCCTTTTGTCGTCCAGACTGAACGCATACGTTTCCCCAAGGGCAGTTTTCAGATACGCGACGGTTTCCTCTGTACAAGCCGCAACGTTATCTACGCCATTGTCTGCACCCGCTGTCAGATGACATACATAGGGGAGACTGGACGCCGTCTCTCGGACAGGTGTACCGAACACCTCCGAAACATTACACAAGATAAACAGTGTCCCGTCTCCAAACACTTCAATAGTAGTGACCACCAGGGCAAGGCGGACTTTTCTATAAATGCGATTGTGGCTAGCACTAACACCGCCAGCCGGGTCAATTTGGAACACAGACTTATCCTGACTTACGGCACTTTGACGCCAGATGGGATTAATGTTATGTCTCTGTTCACAGCTTGACCCTAGCTCCGCCCCTCCACGTTCTGACCTATCACAGTGAACTTTTTTCTCCCCCCTTTTTTTCGCCGCTGCTTATTTAAACTCTCACTCATTTTCCTTCTGCCACACTTCTATTGCTGCCCACAGATACTACTTACCAGCTAAGTGCTATTTCTTATTTTTATACCGTTTTTTCTGTTGTGTTGTTCGCTGACGAAGGCTTTCTGCCGACACGTTCGCTGTTTCGTTGCGTTTAATTTTTCAGGTTTAACCATACTCTGTTTTACTCATTTTATTTTGTACTAACCTGATTGCAGTCTCTTCCCTTATTACCCCTTTTGAACATTTAGCCTACCGTGGGAAGTATGAACAATTAGTATACTGCGGGCAGTATGAACAATCAACCTAACGTGGACAATATGAACAATTAGCCTAACGTGGGAAGTATGAATAATTAGCCTATCTTTGACAGTATGAACAATTAGCCTACTGTCATTAGTATGAACAATTAGCCTAACGTGGACAATGTGAACAATTAGCCTACCGTTGACAATATGAACAATTAGCCTACCGTTGACAATATGAACAATTAGCCTACTGTCGTTAGTATGAACAATGGGAAATTCTCGTATCTAATCTGACAACCCTCCCAACCCTAATTCTCGTATCTAATCTGAAATCCTTCCCAAATCTCCCTCTTGTATTTAATCTGACAACCCTCAGAACCCTCCTTCTCGTATCTAATCTGACAACCACCAAAAGACCTCATTCTTGTATCTAATCTGACAACCACCAAAAGACCTCATTCTTCTATCTAATCTGACAACCACCAAAAGACCTCATTCTTGTATCTAATCTGACAACCACCAAAAGACATTATTCTCGTATCTAATCTGACCAGCCACTTAACCCTCACTCTAGTAGCCAGTCTGCAACAAACCACTTTTTTTTTTATCAAGATTGTAGAAACTATCCCATCCAGGGCTCCATGGAGTCCAAAAGACTCCTTGTCCATTTCTCAGTGCTCCATGGCCACTTCGCAGGGGCTCCAAGTTCCCTTCCCCAATACATATAAATTAAACAAAACATATCTGCACATGAACCTTTTCTTCATTCACCGTGTCAGCGCATTTATTTTGATCTAAGATGATAAACCTGAATTAGTTTTTACCACTTGGCACGCCAAGTTGTATTCAATGATATTTACTTGACAGGTTTGACAGCTTCGTAATGAGGTAATTATTGTCCCACTTTATCAATACGTCTTTATGGCCAACAGTCAACTACTTGCTTCCCCAACTATGGCTATGTGCTTCTCTATCAATGGCCTGTGCTTCCCTATACTTTTCTATTTGCTTATATTCTGGGGAGGGTCTGAGATTACTCTTTTATGACCCCGGCTAGTAAATTGGCTATCAACTCCATCTCTTGAGCTGAGCCATACAACATTTTCCTCACAAAGGGTCCTCCAACCGCCCTGGCTTTCCCCGAGAGATCTAGTGAGGGACATTCGGTCAACAGGTGCTCTACAGTCTCCGGGTCCAGACTGCAATGCCGGCAGGTAGGATCCCTGTTGTTATCCAGCCGCCAGAAATATGTGCGCAAGGGGCAGTGCTCGGTGCGCATCTGCGTCACTAAGCTCTACTGTCTGCGCGGCCTAATCCCCACCAAGGGTCTTATTTGCTAGGAGTGGGCAAGTTTGAAAAGACTCCTCTGGCGGCCGTGTTGTCTGCCCATTGCCTGTACCACGTCTTCCTGAAATGGTCCGCCAGCCAGTTTTTAATTCCCAAATAAGTAATTGGTACTTCTGGTTGAGGCTGGGCATCCCCCATTTTCGCCAAAGTGTCCGCTCTCTCATTGCCACTGATGTTGACGTGGCCAGGTATCCACTTTATTGTTACCTTGCCCTCTAGTTCACCAATTTAGCACACATCATTGGTGATGACGTTGACTAAGCTTGTGTCACGCTGTCTCTTTCCCAAGACCTCGAGAGCAGATCTTGAGTCTGAGTAGATGAATACATCGAGCCCCGCATGCCCCGTACCTTTCAATATGTCATGAATTCTCTCCAAGGCCCTGTGTATAGCCATGAGCCCCGCATCGAAATTTGATGCTGCAGACCCACAGGGCCCCGAGTGCTCTTCTGTTGGTGGTCCTCCCGCTGGATACAGTATGAGCGCACCGTATCCTGCAGTTCTTTCTCTCAAGTTGGCAGAGCCGTCCGTGAACACTTTCACTGGTATGTGTGCGAACACATCCATGGTCTCAAGGGCAGCCGCTTTCTGAACATGTTCAAGGCTACGCTTCGTCACTGCTGCATCGGTCAAGGCCAAATGTATGGAGGGGCGTGAGGGCTCCGCATATGGCGGATTAACTGGTATTAGGGTCAGGCTTTCTCTATTTTGGGGCAGGTCGACTGTCCTTTCCAGCTCCATGACCTGGTGCATGAAGGAGAACCTCTTTAGTCGCCTGCCACCAACCCAGTTATTCTGCATTTGAAAGGCTGGTTCCTTTTTGTCCAGCCGTCGGTACCTCTCTACGGTACTTAATATTGGTTGGCCAAGACCTCTACAGCAGCTGTGGATATAGTCCTATGTGCGACTATGTGCTTCCCATCCTATAGCTATTGCATGCATTTTACCACGTCCTATCTTAGGATAATTTCACTGCATACACGTAATCTTGAAAAGGACGTTACTGAAAATAACACGATATCAATTTCTTCAAAACCCATTTTAATTAAGTAATAATGTACGAAAAAAAATTGATACGAAACTAAGCCCTGTTATAATAAGAGGGATAATCAACGCCCTCCTATTTTGCCATTAAATTAAAACCAGAGAATAGTATAACTGTATTATAATTGACATGATTCAAATTATTTCCCATTGAGATTTTTACATAGAGTAATCATGGCATTAATCTTAAAAGTAGACATTAGTAAGTGGCACATTCATAACGTACATCCTAAAAGTATACAATAGTAAGTAGCACATTCATTAAGTTCATCTTAAAAGTAGACATTAGTAATAGCACATTCATAACATACATCCTAAAAGTAGACATTAATAAGTAGCACATAAATGACGTTCATCCTAAAAGTAGACATTAGTAAGTAGCACATTTATGAGGCTCATTCTAAAAGTAGACATTTCAAGTATTATATTTATGACGCTTATCTTAAAAGTAGATATTAGCAAGTAACACATTCACGACGTTCATCCTAAAATTAGTCATTATTACTTGAGATTCAGCACCACAAAATTCACAACGATAAACTGCAATTTTGGAACAAACTGCCACCTGTAAACTGACAGCAAAGGGATGAACAATGAGACGTCTGACATAACTAGTGTTTTATTTCATGTTTGGCCAAACAATGCATTGTTTAAAACAGTACAGATACCGTCTCTACACTAATGTACTTCAGGAGTCCCTCTCTTCAAACGTCGTTGCTGTTTATTGCCTGATCTTCTTCCCCACTGGAGGATGAAAAAACACAACAATCTGTTTTCGAATTTATATAAAAGGGAAAATGTTGTTGAGAATTTTAATTTCTTGTTTTAAACGTAAAATCAATAACTTGAGTTGTTTATTTTAAAATGTAACTACCATCAATGATTCCTGTTATTTCTAAATTATGACAATACTTTAAGATCTCATGTACATATTAGGACGAAGTAAGTTACAATTCAAAGGTTTACCGTTAGAATAAACCTCCCTTCAAACGTCGTTGCTGTTTATTGCCTGATCTTCTTCCCCACTGGAGGATGAAAAAACACAACAATCTGTTTTCGAATTTATATAAAAGGGAAAATGTTGAGAATTTTAATTTCTTGTTTTAAACGTAAAATCAATAACTTGAGTTGTTTATTTTAAAATGTAACTACCATCAATGATTCCTGTTATTTCTAAATTATGACAATACTTTAAGATCTCATGTACATATTAGGACGAAGTAAGTTATAATTCAAAGGTTTACCGTTAGAATAGTCGACAACCACGGCCTCTTTTTCTGATAAACATGTTACCTGCTTATCTGATAGACGCAGGTGGCCAAATTTGATAGAAACACTTGACCTCCTTATCTGATAGACACAGGTGGCCTTTTGATAGACATTCATGGCCACTTCATCTAATAGACAAACGCGGCCTCCTTATCTGATAAACCCACGTGGCCTCCTTATCTAATAGATACAAGTGAACTCCTTCATCAGATATACACAGGGGGCCTTTTTATCAGAAGACACAGGTGGCCACCTTATCTGATATACACGTGGCTTCTTTATCATTTAGACACAGGTCACCTCCTTATCTGATAGACACAGGTGGCCTAATTATCTGATAGACACAAGTGGCCTCCTAATCTAATAGACACATGTTGCCTCCTTATCTGATAGACACACGTTGCCTCCTAATCTGATAGACACACGTTGCCTCCTAATCTAATAGACACATGTTGCCTCCTTATCTGATAGACACACGTTGCCTCCTAATCTAATAGACACATGTTGCCTCCTTATCTGATAGACACACGTTGCCTCCTAATCTAATAGACACACGTTGCCTCCTTATCTGATAGACACACGTTGCCTCCTAATCTAATAGACACACGTTGCCTCCTAATCTAATAGACACATGTTGCCTCCTTATCTGATAGACACACGTTGCCTCCTAATCTGATAGACACACGTTGCCTCCTAATCTAATAGACACATGTTGCCTCCTTATCTGATAGACACACGTTGCCTCCTAATCTAATAGACACATGTTGCCTCCTTATCTGATAGACACACGTTGCCTCCTAATCTAATAGACACACGTTGCCTCATTATCTGATATATATGCTAGTAACCGTCTCCTTGGCAACAGCAAGAATTTCACCCTCCCTACCGACATTGCACCAGAGCAACTCCCTGACGCCTTTGCGGACTTTTTCATCACCAGGGTGCAAACGATCAGGGAGGAGCTAGACAGCGCGACCCCTACACCTTCCTCACCGTTCTCGGAGGACGTTAGTCAGACAGAATCATTTGATAGTTTTCTGCCTGTGACTGAGGATGAGGTGAGGCGAGTCATCATCAGGTCTGCTCCCAAGTCTTGTGCCCTCGATCCTATCCCCGTCCCACTGCTTGTAGAATGCCTTGACGTCCTCCTCCCAGCACTCACCTCCATCATAAATTCTTCGATTCTCTCTGGCATATTCCCTCCCATTTTTAAACGGTCGATTGTCCTGCCCCTCCTAAAGAAACCCTCACTTGATCCAAACACACTCAAGAATTACCGCCCCGTCAGCAACCTCTCCTTTCTCTCAAAAATCATAGAAAAACTCATACTCTCTCAGCTCTCTGGCTATCTTCATTCTCGCAATCTCTATCCTTCCTCTCAGTCCGCCTACCGACTTGGTCATAGCACAGAAACAGCACTGGTCCGAGTCATGAGTGACCTCCTGCGCGCGATGGACGATGGCAAACTCTCTATTCTCACTCTGTTAGATCTCTCTGCTGCATTTGATACCATTGACCACCAGATTCTTCTTGACCGCCTTCATCTTTCTTTCGGACTTACTGGCTCAGCTTTAAACTGGTTTCAATCATATCTTTCTGACAGAACTCAAAAAGTTTCTATTTCCAACCGCTCTTCCAAACCTTCAGCCCTGTCTATTGGAGTTCCTCAAGGATCGGTCCTTGGGCCGGTCCTTTTCATCCTCTACACTAAACCTCTATCATCTCTCATTAGCCACCACTCAGTTTCCAGTCAATCCTTTGCTGATGACACTCAAATCAGTGACTCTTGCTTTCCTGATCAACTTGATGCCACAATCCTTCGCATACAGGAGTGCGTGGACGATGTAAAGCGTTGGATGACTTGCAACAAACTGAAGCTAAATGATGATAAAACGGAAATCCTTCTCATCCACTCTCAAAACAAACCTCTCCCTCCATTCGCTCCTTCTTCTATATCTATTGGCAACTCTGACATCACACTCTCTCCCTCTGCCAGAAACCTTGGAGTCACTCTTACGGACACCCTCTCCATGGACAAACATGTCACGAATATATGCAGATCAGCATATAACGAAATTAGAAAAATCAGCACCATTAGACACCTCCTCTCCTTTGATGCCACAAAAACTCTCGTCTCTTCACTCATTCTTTCAAAATTTGACTACTGTAACATTCTTCTCTCAGGCATTCCTCAACACCACATAGAAAAACTTCAGAAGGCACAGAACTCAGCATGCAGACTCATTTTTAAATTAAAGAAACATGACCACATTCAACCACACATGCGGCAACTCCACTGGCTTCCAATATCCTCTCGCATCAAATACAAGTCTTCCAATCTTTGCTTCAACTCGTTCACTGACCCTCACTTTCCTGTCTATCTCTCTGAACTGTTGCTTCCTTACATCCCCACAAGACAACTACGTTCTTCCATTGACAGTAGAACCCTCTCAATCCCAAGAACTAAAACTAAGACCATCGGTGATCGCTCCTTCTGCTTCCATGGGCCCACGTTCTGGAGCCAGCTCCCTTTCCATATACGTCATAGTGAAACCTCGTCCATTTTCAAAAAGTCCCTTAAAACTCATCTGTTTAGGTCCGCCTATGACCTGTGATGCACCCTCCTTGCCCTACCTCATTTTCTGTTTCGGGTTGATCCTGAAGTGTCAAAGTGTCCTCGTTTTATGGTCATTTTCATTGTTTCTATAGTATAGTAGTTACTATCCTAGTGTCTCATTTGTATTTACTTAGTTTACATGTTTTAATAATTGTAAAGCGCTTAGAGCTTTATGATAAGCGCTATATAAAAATGCTTAAATAAATAAATAAATACACACTTGGCGTCGTGGTCTGATAGAAACACGTTGCCTTCTTATCTGATAGACACAGGTAGCCTCAGTATCTCATAGAAACCATTGGCCTTTTTATGTGATAGACACACGCGGCCTCCTTATCTGAAAAACACACTTCACGTCCTTATCTTATAGATACAAGTTGTCTCCATCATCAGATAGACGCAGGTGTCCTCCTTAACAAATAGACACAGTTGACCTTCTTATCTGATAGTCACAGGAGGCTTTCTTATCTGATAGACACATGGCCACCTTATTTAATAGACACACGCGGCCTCTTTATCCAATAAACAAACCTGGCAACGTATCTGATAGACACAAGTGGCCTCCTTTCTCTGATAGACACACATGGCAACTTATTTAATAGACACAATCGGCCTCCTTATCAGATATTTTACTTTGCCTCCTTATCTAAAAGACAAAGGATGCCTAAATATTTGATAGAAAAAATTGGCCCCCTTATCCAAAAGATACAGGTATCTCCTTGTCTTATAGACACAGGGGTCTCCTTATCTGATAGACACACATGGCCTCCTCATCTGATAGACACAAGTTGTATCTTTATCAGATAAACACAGGTGGCATCATTATTTGATATACACACGTAGCCTCCTTGTCTAATCGACATAAGTGGCCTTCTTATCTGATATACACACGTGGCTTTCTTATCTAATATATACATGGGACTTCTTTATCAGATAAACACAGGTGGTATCCTTATCTGATAGCCACAGGTGGCCTACTTAACTAATAGACACAAGTGGCCGCCTTATCTAATAGACACACGTGGACTAATTATCTGATTTTGGCTTCTCATCTAATAGACACACGTTACCTCCCTATCTGATAGACCCAATTGACCTCCTTATCTGATAGAGACAGATGGCCCCCTTATCTAATAGACAAACGTGGCCTTCTTATCTGAAAGCCACCCGTGACCTCATTATCTGATATAAACCCTTGACCTCCTTATCTGATATACACATGTGGCCTTCTTATCTAAATAACATACTTGGCCTTATTGTCTAATAGACACAGATGGTGTCCTTATCTGGTAGACACACATGACCTCCTTATCAGATAAACACAAGTGGCCGCGTTATCTGATAGACACATAGCCTCCTTGTCAAATAGACACACGTGTTAGACCTACTTGACCTCCTTATCTGACATTTTACTTTGAATCCTTATCTAAAAGACAAAGTTAGCCTCATTATCTGATAGAAAAAATTAGCATTATTATCCAAAAAGATACAGGTG
This sequence comes from Lymnaea stagnalis, assembly GCA_964033795.1. Lineage (NCBI taxonomy): Eukaryota > Metazoa > Mollusca > Gastropoda > Lymnaeidae > Lymnaea > Lymnaea stagnalis. Next base: position 1,874,174 of record CAXITT010000062.1, read on the forward strand.
CAATCCTTCACTTATAGAACTGGTGGCCTCCTTATCTGATAGACACAGTTGGTCTCCTTATCTGATAGACACGTAACCTCCTTATTTGATAGACACAGGTGGCCTTCTCACCTGATAGACACTCATAGCTAATTTATCTAAAAACACGCGGCCGTATTGTCTGATAAACACACGTGGTGTCCTTATCTTAAAGATAGACGTGGCCTCCTTCATTAGATATACACACGTGGTCTCCTTATCTGACAGACACACGTGACCTTTTGATCTAATATACACACGTTACCTCCTTATCTGAAAGGCGTATTTGGCCTCCTTATCTGATTGAAACACGTAAACTTCTTATCTGATAGACACAGGTGGCCTCATTTGATAGAAGCACATGGCCTCCTTATCTGATAGACACAAGATGCCTCCTTATTTGTTAGACACAGGTGGCCTGCTGATAGACATTCATGGCCACATTATCTAATAGACAAACGCGGCCTCCTTATCTCATACCAACGAGCCCTCCTTATCTAATAGATACACGTGATCTTTTTCATCAGACAGACACAGGTGGCCTCCTTATCTAATAGACACAGGTAACCTAATTATGTCCTAGAAACACGTGTCTTCACATCTAATAGACACACGAGACCTCTTTATCTGGTAAACACAGGTGGCCTCCTTATCTTATTGACACAGATGATCTCCTTATCTAAGAGACAACCATGGCCTCCTTATCTGACAGACAAACTTGGATTCCTTATCTAAAAGATACACGTGTCTTCTTTATCAAATAGACACAGGTCGCCTCCTTATCTGATAGAAGCCGGTGGCCTACTTATCTAATAGACACATGTGGCCTCCTTATCTAATAGATACAGGTGGCCTTACTATCTGAAAGAAACCCTTGGCCTTCTTATGTATAGTCACACAAGGCCACTTTATCTATAAACACACGCAGCCTTCTTATATGATAAACACACATCGCCTCCTTATCTAATAGATACATGTTGCCTCCTTTGACACAGGTGGTCTCCTTTACCGATAGACAGAGGTGGCCTTCTTATTTGAAAGACACATGCGGTCTCCTTATCTGATAAACGCACATGCCCTCCTTATTTAATATAAACACATGGCCTCCCTGATCTGATAGCCATGCGTGAACTCCTTACCATATTGACACAAATGGTGTCCTTATCTGAGAGACACACGTGGCCTAATTATATTATAGCCACAGGTAGCCTCCTTATCTAATAGACACAGGTGGACTAATTATCTGAAAGACACTTTTTGGCTTCTCATCTAATACCCACACGTTGTCTCCTTATTTGATAGACATAATTGGCCTAATTATCTGATAGACACAGGTGGCCCCCTTATCTAATAGACACACGTGGTCTTCTTGTCTGACAGAGACAGGTGGCCTTTTTAACTGAAAGCCACACGTGACCTCATTATCTGATAGAAACTCTTGACCTACTTATCTGATATACACATGTTGCCATCTTATCTGATAGAGACACGTGGCCTTCTTCTCTGATTGACATACTTGGCCTTCTTGTCTAATAGACACAGATGGCGTCCTTATTTGAGAGACACATGTGGCCAACATACCAAATAGACACACGTGGCCCCCTTGTCTGATAGACACACGTGGCCTCCTTATCTATAAGACACACGTTGCCTCCTTATCTTAGAGACACAAGTGGCCTTCCTATCTAATAGACACATAAGCTCTCTTTATCTTATAGACACTTTTGGCCTCCTCATCTGATAAACACAGGTGGTTTTTTAAAACTGATAAATGCAGGTGGCCTCTCTATCTTATAGACATGGCATCATTATTTAATAGACACACATGGCCTCCTTTTCTAATAGACACACGTGGCCTTCTTATCTAATAGACACACGTGGCCTCCTTATCTTATAAACACACGTGGCTTCCTTATCTAATTGACACGCGTGGCCTTCTTATCTTATAGACACACGTTGCCTCCTTGTCTGATAGACACAGGTGGCTCCTTAACTGATAATCACAGGTGTCCTCTTTATCTGATAAACACACGTGGTCTTCTTATCTAATAGACACACGTGGCCTTCTTATCTGATGGACACACGCGGCCTTCTTGTCAAATAGACACACTTGGCTCCTTATCTGATTATGGCCACCTAGTCTAATAGATACACGTGACCTTCTTATCAGATAGAAACAGGTGGCCTCTTTAACTGATAGGCACAGGTTGTCTTTTTATCTGATAGACACAGGTTGCCTACTTATCTAATGAATGAACGTTGCCTCCTAATCTGATAGACACACGTGGCCTTTTTATCTCATAGACTTACACGCCTTTTGATATGATAGACACACAATGTGCTCTTTACACTGGAGATACTGCGAACAATATGCTTTTTAATCGAAAGCTACTAAAGAAAAATTGCTCCGTACTGTAGAGCTACTATGATCCTTTCCTTAGAGCTACTATAAAAAAGTGTAAATTATATAGAACTACAAGGTAAACAGTGCTCCTTAAAGAGATACTACGGAAAAAGTGTTCATTAGCATAGAGCTACTATGGACACAGTGCTCCTTTCCTTAGAGCTACTATGGAAACAATGATGCTTACCACAGTATCATAATCACCATGATAATGACACACGATTGGATCACCGTTCTTGGAATATGGCACATAGCAAAAATGAACTGCCATAACTACTTTCTTGTTTGTCCATCGCCTTATAAATTTGCCGTCGACTTCAACTGGTACAGCTGTGGAGTATTCATTAAATTCAGGTTAGTTTGGTGAGGGTGTCAAGTAGTCATTAACTTAAGGTTAGTTTGGTGTGGGTGTCAAGTAGTCATTAAATTCAGGTTAGTTTGGTGAGTGTGTCAAGTAGTCATTAACTTAAGGTTAGTTTGGTGTGGGTGTCAAGTAGTCATTAACTTAAGGTTAGTTTGGTGAGTGTGTCAAGCAGTCATTAACTTAAGGTTAGTTTGGTGTAGGTGTCAACTAGTCATTAACTTCATGTTAGTTTGATGAGGTTGTCAACTAGTCATTAACTTAAGGTCAGCTTGGTTAGGATATCAAGTATTCCTTAACTTAAGGCTAGTTTGGTGAGGGTGTCAAGTATTCTTGATATGTTGACTCCACAGACACTTCTTTTCCATTCTCTTTCACGACACAAACTCTAAAGTTATCCGAAAATGCCGCTCCTCATGATAATTAAAAATTGAGAAATCAGCGGTCCACCCCATTCTCAACAGGAAGCTTGAGAAGTGGTTCTCAAACGTCCTAATACCACGACCCTTTAATACAGTTCGCCACAAAACTATTTACGTTGCTACTTCAAAACTGTAGGCTACATGTTTTTTCTGATGGTTTAAATTGCCCCATGTGAAAGTGTCGTTCCACTACCAAAGGGGTCGCAAACCAGAGGTGGAGCTAGAATGTTGCGCATCAGGTGACCATATTCCTTTTAACGCTCCCCCTCAACTCTGAAAGCCGCTAATTTTATCCAGTAAATACCACCAAATCCTTTTTGGACGCCCCCACTAGTCTGGCGTCCGTGGACGTTTGTCTCTTCTGCCCCCTTCTGCTACGCTCTGGCGCTGTCTCCTTCCCCCAAATTGCCCCCCCCCTCCCTTTTCTTTTCGAAGGAAATTGTCTAAAAGAAACACTATTGCCGACCCCAGTGTCAAAGGAAACATGTTTATCTTTTCAACTTATTCAGTTTAAGAGGAATCCTTTGACACAATCCCTTCACTCTAACTAAAGTTTAGCACAACATGTACGTATCTTTTGACTAATTGTTTCTTTAGTGTAAAACCTTTCTACAGCGAATCATTTCATTTTAAAAAAAATGTGAGTCTTTTAAAATGGTCATAACGTTTAAGGACGTCTACAATATGTTGGGGGGGGGGGAGGGGGGAACTGCTATCAATATGATTTAGATTGAGCACGATCCCCCCACCCCCACCCCCCTGAGTTCTTGATTGCCTACTTCGTTTCTCCCAGTGTCTAAAATTTTCTAAATAAAGAAAAGATAATAGCACTAATTTATTTATAGGGGGGGGGGGGGGGGGGGGAACTGCTATCAATATGATTTAGATTGAGCACGATCCCCCCACCCCCACCCCCCTGAGTTCTTGACTGCCTACTGCGTTTCTCCAAGTGTCTAAAATTTTCAGAATAAAGAAAAGATACTGACACTAATTTATTTATGTTATTATTATAATAAATATAACGAAATGACAAACCCGATGCGGGTCTTGGCGGCTTATTACGGACAGCCATCCGGCATCCGAACAAATAGTGGAATTAGCGCTGACAAAAAAAAAAATCATCCTACTTATTCAATTTTCTTTTAACAATCACTAGCTGATATGATAATGAGGACTCATTCTTAAGCTATTGGCAACATTGTACAATTTTGTTATCATTATCATTACTGATGAGTTAACAATGTTCTTAACAGTTTCTTAACCGCAAAGAAATGTTTGAATTACTATATTCCAAACTCTCTAATGAAAAACCAAAATCGCCATGGCCTATAGACTTGACCAAGGCGCAGGGTGGAAAGTGGGGGGGGGGAGGGGGGGGGGGGGGGGGGGGGGTTGGCGGCTTGCTTCACACCACGCAAGAAGGAAAAATGCCCACTGTTTACGGTAGATTAGGTTTGTTTGTTTCTTAATATTGCGTACTTTTCTTTTCATTATGATTCTTTTGTGATATTTCTATTTACATTTACATGTTTACCAAGTCCCTAACCATTTTGTGATATAAAAAAATTTCAATGCTCAAATCATTTTCTAAAAAAATAATAATAATATTTTGTTTTCTATATCATCGTGATTCTAGTTTAAATAGTTAGGTTACAATGCAAATAGTGTAGGTCTTTAAAAAAAAAAAATACATGAAATGGAAATAAATAACTAATGAATTTAAGATCCCAAATCAAGTAAAGAATTGTTGAGGCTTCTTTATACGTGTATTACTAAGGGAGGTATCAATTGACATAATGCGCTAAATGGCGTCGTCGTGTCCTAAAGTATTGCCTTAAAAGTGACAAGACATGTGTGAAAAATGTTGAACAATTTTACAGCACACTTTGGGAATCACTGATGCACCCGATTATATTTTTTGAACTTGAGAACTGAAAGTGATACATGGGTTTTAAAAAGGACACAAGATAGACTTTTGTTGCAATGTTAACTATTTACGCTAAACACGTTTGTAACCTCAGTTAGATCCCTATCTTGATGAAAGGGAAATTTAAACAACAATATCAAATACAAATTAAAATGATGTAATGTATAATAAAAATGGCCTTTAAAAATTTCTATGCTCTATGTTTCGGCTCACTTTTTTGGTATACATTTTTGTTTCTTTAAGTAAACAATTGACCTACAGACGTGGACTGACAACAGACACACCGCTACTACTTTGCGTTGCAATTAGTATCAAATCTCACCTTGGTGCAGACATGTTTGCCCTGTACCATTTGAGCTCAGTTTTCAAGCAAAATACAGATCATCCCAGCAGCGATGTACTTGATGGCCATCTTGGCAGACGGGGAAATGAAGAGCTCTTTTTTTTTGCGTGATAAAAAAATCTAATGTTCGCTTCAATGGTCACTTCAGCGGTCATTCAGTTAATTTATAGAGAATGTTGGATGGCGAATATTGTGAGCTTTGTATTGTGTGTGTAAATATATATATACTTGTGATTGAGTCAGTCTCGACTAGACATCTGCTTCACAGCTTCGTCTGGGACGCTACCATAAATCTGTGACTGTGCATTAGTATTGTAAATTAGTGTTGGCTCTATGCAGTTTCCTTATCCTATCTTGTAAGATTGCTATACCAGAAAGGTGACATCAAAAATAAATTGCACTCGGACGAAATTCAATCGTTTAATCGAATTACATATTTTCTCAATTTGTTGTCTTACTAGGTTTTATTTAGAGTGACTACTAATAAGATGTTTAAATTGCCTCTTACCAATACGTTCTTACCGTTGGTTAGCTAAGAAATATTAGCCCTCGTCATTTGAACAGGAATATGTGTAGACCAGCTGGTCACCCCTCTCCTCCCCCCCCCCCAAGTTAACTTCGTTACTTACCAAGCCTACAATTTTACCTAAACTTGGGCCCCAAAATTTTATTCCTCAACACTGGCCAGTAATATTTCAATCTCCTTTATGTGTTATTAGTGTAATTCTCGCAACTTATGAATACAGTTTGGTCTAACAGTCTATCAACATGGCCATCACAGTTTTGCTTTTTTGGGGACATCAACTGTTACATCTCGTCGCCAAGTAGTGTAACCAGCTAAACATATTGTTTAGTTTCTACTTTTGCATGGACACATTCATGCCGTCAGCCTTTGGTGTAAGTGATGCTCTTCTTAAATAAATTGCACAGTGATGATCATGTAGCCGCTTTGATATAACGTCACGATACAGGTGACGTCCTGGTTCTCTTTGTAACCATCAGAGGATAACGTGCACGTCTAAGAGCATGGGTTAATGTTTGATTAACATTGATACATTAGGATCAATTTTTTTTGATATGGTTATTGTCATTAATATTATTATATGATTATATCTATACCCCCCTCCCGTAATCCTAATAGTAGCTCTATGACAGTGTTGAATTATCAAATATTTTGAATGTAAATGTATAATATGTCTGATACCTTTCCGTCTTCGTGAGACGTCTGAGTAGCTCATTGACGCTTCATCAAATGGCTTACTATGCGGATCTACCAATGCCAGTCACGTGTGCAATCATGCCGATTAATCGGTAATCGGCCAAGCTGCTAATCATTGCTAATTCAAACACGAATGGAAGAAACCATTGTGAGAGTGCAAATTGAATTAAAAAACCTTACACTAAAATCAACAAGTTTCTTGATCTTGAGGGACATTTATTTTATGATCTGGGAACATTAAAAAAAACAAAACAACACCAACAACGCTTTTTTGAGAAGCAATGTTTTTATGTTGTTTAATTAAAGTTGACACAGAAAGCCCAACAGACAAAATAGCAAGCTAAATAAAAGCGGGTAAAAGGAAATGAAGCTTTTTTTGTTTTTTTAAAGTTGTATTGTATCGTTCAATTTACTTGTCGTCTCTATTTCTGAAAGTGATTTTACTTTACTGATGTTGCGTAGCTAGCTGCCCGGGAGACGTAAAGATTTTCGACGATCTCGTCCCATCTGCATCTGCAGTTTGTATAATATGTTGCCCCTCCATGTAAAGAATAAGATGCCGACCGTGGCTGACCGTTCCTCCGCACCCCCTTTCCACACGATTGACTGTTTAAAATTAAATTATCTTAATTTAAAAAAAAAAAAAAAAAAAAAAAAAAAAAAAAACAACAACAAAAAAAAACAGACACACAAAGATGTAATAGACCTTTTAAATTTCAATGTAGGCCCAAAAAGGTGAAAAAACTTCTGTAACGAGTCATTAAAAATTATATTAATATACTAGATAGAACCCGAACAGCAATGGTGGCGGCAGCGCGTGAACTTTCCCTCTTCTAAAGTTACTTGACAAAATGTTCATTCAAGAAGAGCACTGTACAAGAATACCAATACATTGAAAATACATGCACTAAAAGTGAATTGAATTTTGCATGAATTGTAGATTAAGCTCAGATTTTATAATTTGTCAATTTAGAATCAAAACATTTTAAGATGACATAACTGCGAACTTTCAAATGCAACCCTGAATCAAAGGTTGTCTCCCTTTGACTTGATGAGCATAAATTGTTAAATCGTCTGATTTCGTTTCGTTTCCGATGACGACTGGGTAATTCGTCCTGGATATGTCAGCAGGTGGATATGAAGGCGTATTTTGAACTTGCAGTCACTAAAGCAAAAGTGAAAGTCTTTCTAGCCTAAGTAGACATTATTACATAGAAATACTCAGCACCACAGATTCACAACGTTAAACAGCAATTTTGGACAAAACATCCGTACTGTAAACTGACAGCAAAGAGATGAAACATTAAGAAATGTGACACAAAACAAGTAATTTATTTCATATTAGTTCAAACAATGCATTGTTTAAAACAGTGCAGATACCGTCTCTACTTCAATGTACTTCAGGAGTCCCTCTCTTCAAACTTTGTTACTATTTAGGAACCTTAAGGATTGAAAAAACAAAAACAACCTATTTTCGAATAAATATTTTAGCGAAAATTTTTGTTGAGAATTTTCATTTCTTGATTTAAACGTAAAATCAATCCTTGAGTTGATTTTTCTTAAAAAATCATCTGCGATCAATAATGCATGATATTTCAAAATTATCAGAATGCTTTATCATATCATGCCCATATTTTTTAATGTTTGGACGGAGTGAGTTACAATACAAAGATTTACCGTTGTATGATTAAACAGCTTAGAATCATCGATAAACACGGCCTCCTTATCTCATAGACATCCTTGACTTCTTTATCAGATAGACACACGTGGCCTCCTTATCTGTTATACACACACATTTTCCTAATATGATATAAACACACGACCTCTCTATCTCATGGACACACATAGCCTCCTTATCTAATAGACACTCTCAGCCTCTTTATATGATAACCACACAAGGTGCTCATTACACTAGAGCTACTATGGAAACAGTGCAACCTACTCTAGAACTACTATAGAAACAGTGATCATTATCCTAGAGCACCTATGGAAAAAGAGCTACTTACCATAGAGCTAATATGGAAACAGAGCTACTTACCCTAGAGCTACTAAAGACACATTGGTCCTTATTATAGAGCTACTAATGGAAACGGTGCTACGTAACCAGAGCTACTATGAAAACAGTGCTACTTACCCTAGAGACACTTTGGTAAACAGTGATCCTTACCCTAGAGCTCCTATGGAAACAGAGCTACTTACCATAGAGCGACTAGTGAAACAGTGTTCCTAGCCCTAGATCTACCATGGAAAAATTGCTCCTTACCCTAGAGCTACTATAGACACGGTGCTCCTTACCCTAAAGCTACTATGGACACAGAGCTACTTACTTAACTGTGATCAAAGTAACACCTCAATCCATCTTCGCCGTACCAACCCAGATAATGATATCGGCTTGAGCAGCATAGGTTTTTCCCATTGCGTACAGCCTTATTCTTCTTTAGTCGTAAACAATGGGACCCGGTTTCAGGTGGATAGTCTTTGGAGTAGTCATAACTTAAGATTAGTTTGGCGAGAGTGTCAAGTAGTCGTTAACTTAAGGTTAGTTTGGTGAGGGTGTCAATTAGTCATTAGGTTAAGGTTAGTTTGGTGAGGGTGTCAATTAGTCATTAATTTAAGGTTAGTTTGGTGTAGGTGTCGAGTAGTAATTAACTTAAGTTTAGTTTTGTGAGGTTGTCAAGTAGTCATTAACTTAAGGTTATTTTGTCCAGGGTGTCATTCTCCGTTTTTGCCTGCTCAGTTTAGCCAAAGGAGAAACGTATGTCCCTAAAGTATTATCATATTATGAATAAATATGTGTTTTTTTAAAATGTACCCAGAAATTTCTGATTTCACTAGTGGTCGTCCATTAATTATGTCAACAAAATAAGGGGGGGGGGGAAAGAGGGAGTTAAGAAGTGGTTCACAATTGTTGACC
>CAXITT010000062.1:1892128-1920726 GCA_964033795.1 Lymnaea stagnalis
CCCCCCCCCCCCAAATCCTTTTTTTTTTTTCGAAGGACATTATCTGAAAGAAACACAATTGCCGACCCCAGTGTCAAAGGAAACCTGTTTATCTCTTCAACCTATTCAGATTAAGTGGCATCTTGGGGCCTAATTCCTTTCCTTTTAGTAAAAGTTAGCACACAATGTACGTATCTTGTGTTTCTTTAGTTTAAAACCTTTCTACACCGAAACAAGTTTTTTTTTTTTTTTTTAAAGTGTTTCTTTTAAAATGGTCATATGGTTTGGAACGTCTACACAGTTTGGAAAAGGGGGCTAGTAAAGCAACTGCTACCAATGGGATTTAAGTGGGATACAAGTCCACCCCCCCCCCTTTCCCATTCGTGACTTTCTATTGAATTTCTCCAGGAGACAGAGGAAAGAAAAAAAATACTGATATTATTTTATTTATGTTACTATTATAATACATATGTTATGACAAACCCGGAAGTGTTTTACGTGGTTGCTGCTTCGGAATACAGCCATCCAGCATCCGAACAAATAGTGGAATTAGCACTGGGGAAAAAAAAGACCGCATAATTATTCGAATTTTTTTTTTTTTTTTTTTTTAACAATCCCTAGATATGATAATGAGGACTTTTTTTTTAGCTTTTTGCAACATTGTACTTTTTCGTTAAAAAAAAAAAAAAATAAAATTTTTTTTTTTTAAAAAAAAAAACTTATAATTATTCGAATTTTTTTTTTTTTTTTTTTTTTAACAATCACTAGATATGATAATGAGGACTTATTCTTTAGCTATTTGCAACATTGTACTATTTCGTTATCGTTATCATTACTTATGAGTTAACAATGTCCTTACAGTTTCTTAACCGTAAATAAATTTTTGAATTACTAACGTCGAAGCGAACATGCCAATGAAAAACCAATATCGCAACGGCCCACAGAATTGACCAAGCGGCAGGGTGGAAAAAAAAAGGGGAGGAGGGTTTGCTTCCCCCACTAAAGAAGGAAAAATTTCCACTGTTTACGGTAGTGGCTTTTCTTTTTTTTTTCCTTCTTACTATTGCGGTCATTTTGCTTCCTTGTGATTCTTTTGTGATATTACTGTTTACATTGACAAGATTTACACGTTCCTAATTGTCTTGTCAAGTCAACTTTTTTCAATTCTCCACGTCTTCTCTGAATTTCTTTTTTTGCATCGTCATTCTAATTTTTTAAATCGTTAGGTGTTACAATGCGAAATTGTTTAGGGCTATTTAAAAAAAAAATTAAAAAAATAAATCAAATGAAAATAAATTTATAATGAAGGTAAGATCTCAAATCAAGTGGTCAATTGTAGAGGGTTCTTTAAACGTGTATTTACTAAGTGAGGTATCAGTTGACATAATGTGCTAGACGTCGTCGTCGTGTCCTAAAGTATTGACTTAAAATTGACAATAAAAATATGAAAAATGTTGAAGTATTTATTAGCGCACTTTGAGAATGACTGACACACCCAATTACATTTTTTGAGACTTAAGAACTAGAAGTGACACTTGGGTTTTAAAAAGGACACACGACAGACCTTTGTTGTTATTTTAAGCATTTGCACCAAAATAAATTTACAATTGAAGGTATGAAACCTAAGTTAGATTCCAATCTTGATATAAAAGGAAATTTAAGCATATTAAAAATACACATTAATGATGTAATCTATAATAAAAGAGGCCTTTACAATTTCTATGCTAAGAAAGTGTGTTTCGTCTCCCTTTTCGGTATTCGTTTTTGTTCTTTTATGTTAACAATAGACCTACAGATGTGGACTGACAACAGACACACCGCTACTACATTACGTTACATTATATATTACATCTTACCTTGGCGCAGAAGTGTTTTGCCCTGTACCATTTGAGCGCAGTTGGCAAGCAAAATACAGATCATCCCAGCAGCGATGTACTTGATGGCCATCTTGGCAGACCAGGAAATGAAGAGCTCTTTTTTTCAGTGGTCACTTCAGTGGTCACTTCAGTGGTCACTTCAGTTAAATTATAGAGACTGTTGGATGGCGAATATTGTGCGCTTTGTATTGTGTGTGTAAATATATATATATACTAATGATTGAGGCAGTCTCGAGTAGACATCTGCTGCACAGCGTCGTCTGGGACGCTATCATAAATCTGTGACTTTTCATTAGCTTTTTAAAAATTAGTTTATTGACCATATGCACTTGCATGATCTTATCTTGTAAGATTGCTATACCAGAAAGTTGACTTTAAAAATAAATTGCTATCTGACGAAATTCAATCTTTTAATCGAATTACAATGTTGGCCAATGTGTGGTCTTATTGACTTATGTATTATGTTTGACTTAGAGTGACTATAAATAAGGTGTTTAAATTGCCTCTTACCCATACGCAGAGGCGTAGCGAGGGGGGTGCAGGGGGGACAGATGTCCCCGGGCGCCAGCTAGTTAGGGGCGTCAAAATGTGCTTTGATATTATTTTATTGATGAAAATAATGGGTTTGAGAGTTGAAAAAAAGAAAAAAGAGGAGCGTTAAAATTAATCTTGTCCCCAGGCGCCAAACACCCTCGCTACGCCGCTGCCCATACGTTCTTATAGTTGATTTGTTTAGAAATACTAGCCATCGTTGTTTGAACAGGTCTATTTTTAGAGCAGCTGGTGCCCCGCGAAGTTAACTTCGTCACTTACCAAGCCTATATGTTTACCAAAAGGTGGGCCCCCAAACTTTATTCCTTAACACTCGCCAGTAATATTTCAATCTCTTTTCTGTGTTATTGGTGTGGCCGAAACGGGGTGGCCAAGCGGAGTAAAAAGTCTCAAACCAAATAGCTGGTGGTCTGGAGTTCAAGCGTGGATGGGACTCGTTAGCCTTGGACGGACCTCTTCTATGAAAAGGCAAACTTTGAATTCAAACAAGGAGCCAGAATGATCAACAAATTGATCGTGGGCCCTCACTACAAAATTAAGAAGAAGAACTTACAGTTTGGTCAAACAGTCTTACAACATCGCAATCACGTGTTTGCTTTGGATGGGACATCATCTGCTTCAACTTGTCGTCCAGTAATATAACGGGCTAAAAATAGTGTTTAGTTTTTACTTTTGCATGGGCACTTGAATGACGTCAGCCCTTGGTGTAAGCGATGCTCTTCTTAAATAGATTGCGTAGTTATGATCATGTAGCCGCTTTGGTTTAATGTAACGTGGCAGGTGATGGCTAGGTTTCCATTGTAACGGACAGAGAATAAACCTACATGTCTATGGGTTAATGTTTGACCGACACTGCAGCGTTAGGCTCAAGTTTTTTATATGGCTATTGTTATTAAGATGATTCTATCCATACCCCTTCCCCACGTCATCCAAATAGTAGCTCTACGACAGTTTTGTATTGTCCAATTTTGTAAATGTCAATGTATAATATGTCTGAGACCCTTCCGTCTTCGTAACACGTCTGAGTAGCTCATTGACGCTTCATCAAATGGCTTACTATGCGGATCCACCAATTTTCACTGATGAGGTGGTAATGCGAGGTATTGCCAATACTTATGGTCAAGTACCAAGTAGTATTGGTGATGTTGTGAATAGGACGGGGCCGTTTTCACTGTGATTTTTCACTAATCCAGACGTTAATAAGTACATCGAATAAAACACAACACTAACGAAGGATCAAAGAACTCCTCAGCAACAATTATAGATAAAAGTTGTATTGATGATCAACGAATCGCTAACTCTCTGTCCTATGTCACGAAGAGTTCTATCTTTTATACCATTCTCTACCTCCCAAAATGGTCCAGGAACGCTAACTATTAACCCATCAATAACCCACCCCCCCCTCATTTCTGGTCAATTTGGAAACTTCCGTCGTTAACACCACAATTATCATGCGGAGTCTAGAAGGCCCGAGCCATAATAAATTGGAAAGAAACATCCCCCAATCTAAAAGATGTGAGAATCTATTAACCTTACCCCCATGCGCCTAACAGTTCCCTCCCCAAAATCACAGCAATTTCCGTCCACCCAATAAATTACCTGAAGAACAATGGAGCTCTGTTGTTAACCCCCGCCCCATTCATTTGTGACACCAATGTCAGTCACGGTTGCAATCGACCCGATTAAAAAGTTATAATCGGCCAAGCTGCTAATCATTGCTAATTCAAACACGAATGGAAGACGCTCTTGTGAAACTGCAAATGTCATTAAAAACCGTACACTAAAATCAACAATATGCGAGATCTTGGGGGACATTTAAAAAAAGTTTTAGAACACAAAAAAACAACTCTTTTCAATGTTTTCATATTTCTTTATTAAAATTGATTCACAAATCCCAACAAACAATTTTTTTTTTTTTAAAGTTCAATTTACTTGTCGCCTCTCTTTCTTTAAGTAATTTTATGTTGATATTTAATAGTGATTAAATACGTCACATTGAATTTTGCATGAATTGTAGATTAAGCTCAGATTTTATAATTTGTCAAGTTAGTATCAGAACATTTTAAGATGACATCCCCCCCACCCCGCCCAACCCCCGGTTCTCCAATTGACAAGTCTGTGGTGGCTAGTCGATTAGGAGGCGTCGGCCACCGACTCCCTCGACGTTACCCGTGGAACACAACTACTGGGCGCGTCCTGCGTGGGCAGACAAGGGATGTGCTCGGTACCTGCCGTACATAATACAGCTCCTACAGGGCTGCCAGTCGTGATACTTCCCAACTGGAACAATAGGCAGAGACAGGGTAGGGATCATGATTACAAGTTGCCGTTAATGGATATGAGGCGAGAGGCGAAGGTGGTAATCTCTGGCCGATGTTTCTTACTACGCAGCCCTGAGAAGCTGCTCCAAGGCAACCGTTTCGTCCCAGCTGCATCGCGAATTAGTTGCGTTGTGGAAATCCACTGTAGAATCCCTCTTATAGGGCGTCTAACGCTTCCCTGGGATGGGTGGGGGAAGATATTAGAAAGTAAATTTTTCCATCCCGACTCATGAGAAAGTCGATCGAGTGCACTGTGTGCGAACACAGTGTCAGACCGACCGGGTGTCTTTGGGTTGGGACGGCCCCCGGCAGAGAACCTGGTCGAGCAGACTCGTGTGGGGGCTGTCCTGACAAAGGGACATCCCCGACGTGCCGCTCCGCAGCCCGATTTCCGGGTTCGGAAGGGGTGTTTTGGGGAGGGCATAGAGAGCGCAAGCTCGACGGCTCGCTGATGCCATTCCTTAATGTAACATTTCAAGATGACATAACTGCGAACTTTCAAATGCAACGTTGTATTAAATGTTGTCTCCCTTAGCGATAGTGTTACATAGATAATTTAGTTCTTGGATTACCTTAGTGTTTGTTAAAATTTTCTGGTTTCGCTTCGTTTTCGAAGATGATTGGACGATTCGTCCTTTGTATATCCGCAGGTGGCTGTGAAGGTGTATTCTGAACTTGCAGTCGCAAAAGCGTAAGTAAAAAATATTTGCTTTCTTTGTTGCTTTGTATTTTCTGCATACAAGACACGTGCTATGTTTTGGAGGAAAAAAATAGAAAAACGAATCTACAGTAATACACGCGTAAATGTATAGTATGGTGATGACGTCACATCCGGGTCGATACCATACTCATTTCAAGAACGGAAGTAAACAAAATAATAAAATTCTATCACGTTTTTAAACAACAGTTTTTTTTTTACAGACGTGTGAATTCATCATCATCATCATGTCACTTAGTCCTTGGACCGTTGGGGTGCCACAGATGACGTGAAAACTTTTCTCTTCCATTCCTCTCTGTTTTCTCCACTCTGCACAGCATCGCCTCATTTAAGTCCCGTCTACTCTTTGATGTTTTTTCCCCGTCTTTTCCTCTGTTTTCGTCTCCCTCCTCTCGTTGTGCCCTGCATAATTTCTTTGGCGAGCCCTTGTTTCATTGTCACGTGGCCATATGTAACAGACCATGTCTCCAATTTTGCACACGAAACCATTAAGTCAGGGAGGTGTCAATGATTTGAATGTTATTAACTAGCATTTTTTCACGAGAAAAGAGAATGAACTATATTTTTTGTACAGCGGAAGTGAGCCGCACGGTTCTGGTGATGAGGGCGGTACCTCTTAAGTCGAAGAGAAGATAGGACGTGTTTAACTTACTGTCATGTGAATTATTTCCATCATGCTGTGGAGTATTTTATATGTATGAGATAATTGTATTCTCGATTTGTTACTTGGATATTAATGCAGGATATATTATCATTATTGTTGTGTAGTAAGTGTAGTAATAAAGTACTGTGCAATTTATTCGCGGAGGTTATCATCTACCTCGTTGTGTGACAGGCCAGTGGAGTTGAGGAGTGAAAGAAGTGAATTAATTATTACATTACACAAGAGAAGCCGGCATCCTGAACTATCAATTAAGTAAATTAGTTAACCATGCTACTACCACAATAATTAGCATGTGTTAAACCATACCATTCCAGTTTGCGCTTTTTTTACAGTCACCAGGAGGTCATCATATATCCCAATTGCTTGACGAATCCTTTCTTTCACTTGTTCGTGAGAGAATTATGAATTACACGTGAATTATGATATTTAAATAATAATAATAAAAACGCTAGATATTCCTAGTTTTAAAAAAATATATATATTATTTTTTTTAAAAATAATTGTGTAAACATTTAATTTGAATGTTTCAAGGCTTGAAAGGTGTGTGGAAAATTTATTTTATTAAACAAATCCCATCCTCATGAGGATTATTCTAAGACTGGATCAAAACTTTCAATTTAAGAAAAAATTGGCTTTTTAAGATGCTGTACATTTTAAATTTAATTTACATGAAATATTTTCAAACGATCGAAACACAAAACAGTGTATCTTTACAGACAAAAAGATAAGAAAAAAAGAATATAATTTGTCTGATATTTGATAAAGATACATTGGGAGATTTGGTACAATCGTATCAAACATGTTTGCTTTCATCAGAAATAACAAAGCTACGTTGACAGAACGCAACTTCAATGGCTTTTAAATAAGTACTTGAAAAAAGAAAGAAAAAAAAAACCTTTTCAATTATTATTTAACCCCCCAAATTTTCAGTAAAATTTCATAAAATCATCAAAATATCAACCAAAAATCATCCATGTGGAGATATTTGAATATAAACAAACAACAAAGTAATTTTTTTAAATTAATAAAACAAAAAAAATGAATGTTTATAATTTTAAGGGTATGATTCAATAGTAAAACTGTGATGATAATTCATAAATTTATCAGAGATGTAGGCACATTGGTAATTAATTAATACATTCGCCAACTTTAATTATTCTTTTTTAAATGACTTTAAACGAAGACTACAGGGGGAAAACTACAGTTGTCCAATTTTATTCATTTTCGCGTTTGTGTCCCTTTCATCGCGTACTGGTGCTTAAACTGTTATCTCTGAAAAGATAGAAGCGGAAACCCAGCGTCGTCATGAGCTTTTAACGTATTGAAAAATAGGCTGCAATGAAATAACAACCGCTCATCAAACACACAATTTCATTGATCTCAAAAATAGAAAAGTGGGACACCTGTGGGGGTTTTCCCTTGCAGTCTTCTCTTTGTTTGACGACGTCTTGTCTCAGCTTGCTCTTCGTACAACCGATTTCTCGATTACACGATCTCTTAATCAATTTTTTGGAGACTGCATTCTTCAACTGGTAAATTAAAATACCTTTATGACACAACCATCTTGTTACTTGTATACCTCTTAGATATTTAGATTTATAAACATTTTGTTGACATACACTCAAAACATAATTTAAATTATAGTTCCCTAATAAAAGTGGCCTAGCCAGGGTACGTGCAGTCCGCTGTGTGCAAAGTCCTTGCCAATTACACACACAAAATAATTCTTGAGTTGACAACAAAAGTGCCAACTGTGGGGGAACGCATACCACCCCCCCCCTCAATTTTCTACGCCACTGATTTTTTAAAAAAATCAGTGATTAATGCGCTAGAGAATGATAAACTTTAGAATTGATATTCACAAGACCACGCAGTATCTATTCACAATGGTAAGCAGTTCGGTTTAAAACAAATGTAAATTTTTTATATAGACCTGGTTTGGATTTATTAATGTATTTATTAAACGTATTAAATAGGTCAGATAATGATGAATACATTAGCTGGTGTGGCGTACATTGATAAGTTGGTCAGCTAAACAAAAAATGATATCCTTAGCGGCGTACATTAATGACAGAATATTGTGTTAGTTGACAAACATAATACCCTTTGGAGGCGTACATTAGTGACGGATGAGTAGGCCAGCTAAAAAAAAAATCATACCTTTTTTGCTTTATACATCAATGACGGAAGAATAAGGTCAGCTAACTAACAATGGTAGCTTTTGGTGGCGTAGAATCATGAAAAAAAAAAGATAAAGTTTCACTAAAACTTTTAACTAAAACGAGTTAAGTCATATCGGCTGACTGATATCATTCAGTCATCACGTTTTGGCGATTTCGGATCTCTACACCTGCTCAACCTTCCTAATGCGGCGACCCGTTAATACAGTTCCTCACGTTGTGGCGACCCCCAACCACAAACTTATTTTCGTTGCTCTTCATTAACTGTACAGTATATGTGTTTTCCAATGGCCCTTGGAGACCAATTGAAAAGGGTTACTCGACCCCCAAAGGGGTTTACACTGATCTAACCGAATGACCACTGTCACTCAGTCCTTTCTACTTTTCGCTCGGGCTGCCAGTTTCAGAGCACCAATATGAACTCCGTGTTCTGACCAACAGTTCTTGTGTCTAACCTTGAGGTCATCCTATCTGCACCATCGTGGCACTCAATTATCATTTAAAATGTATGTAAAAAAAAACAACTTCAAAACTTCAGGTTATATTAAATCAATCAATAAAAAAAAACTATGCAGTTTCCAATTTTGTGTAAGTTTGTTCAACATCAAAAGATCTAAAATAAAATGACCCCCGTGGGGGTATGAGGAGCACCACGAGTCACGCCTTACATTTTTTTTTTTTGCAGTCTTGATAAACTTGCGAGTCTTCTAAAAGTTGTACATACGTGACTCCATATGTCATGTAGACCTAACCCATCGCCAGTCTAAATATTTCGTACAATGATTAATGTAATGATTACATAAGATTAAATTATTTGACGATTACTTTCATGTAATAAAACATCGTAAACAGAAAACATGCGTACTCGTGTGTGTTCGTTTTTTGCTCGTCCATCGCATGCGAAGATGACCCAGGCAATTCACAACGGTGAGTACTCAGGTTTGTTGTCAGTCTTTCCACACTCAACTATGTGATTTCAACAAAAATAACTTCTTTTTCAAACGCGGTTTTAATCTTTGTTGGTATCTAAATTTGTGAAATTAAATCAGCACATCCAACGCTATGAAATGCCCATATATGGAGCGTTTTGGGGTTGCCAAGATATTTTCAGCTGTATCAAGGTCCATCACTCTAGACCAGGGGTCGGCAACCTGCGGCTCGCGAAACACATGTGGCTCCTTTGATGTCGAGATGCGGCTCTCCAGTTCCATGGGAAAATATTAATAATTAAATTGAAATAAAAATATTAGTGTCCCTTTAAAAACTGGGAAATTTTGTCAGTTGTAACTTTTGGCGCTTCCGTCTGAAAACTGTGCCGACCCCTGCTCTAGACCAAGGGATATGACTGAGGCATGGATCTAAGTTCAATAATCTCTTCATCCCGTTCCATTTTTTGTTTGGGTGTTGTCCTTCCCGATGCTGCTACTTTTGTCTCTGGAAATATATCAGAAAAAAAATATACCAGAAGTCTATTTGATTAAGAAAAAAATCAATTTTTCTTATGGAGAATTCAAGAGCCCCACCTCCTCCCCCCCCCCTACTTTTTCCTCCCAATAATTAAAAAAAAACTAAAAACTAAAAGGGCCCTTCTTTGGCCGGGGCTCCAGTCCAATCTATTAGAAATAAGTCCATAAAGTCCTTCTGTCGGGCATTGAAAACAAGCTTTTTTCTGTTGTTGGCCGAAATCTCCTTTAACTGCGGTTTGAAGTGCGGCAATATTTATAAAGGAGGAGGTGAGGTGGTTAAGGGGGGGGGGGTGGGTGTTTGATGGGCGTGCAAAGTGTGAAAAGGGAAGGCATGTACCAGCAACATATCTATATAACAGAGGGGGCAACACAGCTGTAGAAGGGTGGAGAAACATAGCTGTTAGATGAGTGAGAGAAAAAGGGCTGTAGAGAAGGGGGTTGCAAACAGATGTAAAAAGTGGGAATCATAGCTTGTAAAAGAGTGGAGACAAATAACATGTAGAAGAGTGGACAACATAGCAGATAGAAGAGCATGGCAAGAAAGCTGTTACAGAGTTGGGCAACACAGCTAGTCGAATGATGGGACAACATATCTAGTAGAAGAGTGGGACAGAATAGTTTTAGAATTACAAGTGTGACTAGACAGGTTTCGTTAAATGAGACTCATAATGAGAACGGTGATAGGTCTAAATTCATTTTAACTTGTAATCCACATTACCTTATGGCTCATTTTTAGTGCTAAATAATAACACAACTTGAAGACTCTGTCACCAATGAGATTTTCAGAAAACCTCCACATCCGGATGGATAGATAGACACACAACCTAGTGGAGTAGCTATAGTGTTAGTACTAATAGATACACTGCCTAGTGGAGTAGCTAGTGCTAGTCCTGATAGATACACAACCTAATGGAGTAGCTATAGTGTTAGTACTAATAGATACACTGCCTAGTGGAGTAGCTAGTGTTAGTTCTGATAGATACACAACCTAGTGGAGTAGCTAGTGTTAGTGCTAATAAATACACAATCTAGCGGAAAAGCTAGTGTTGGTGTTGATAAATTCACTGCCTAGTGGAGTAGCTAGTGCTAGTCCTGATAGATACACAACCTAATGGAGTAGCTAGTGTTAGTACTAATAGATACACTGCCTAGTGGAGTAGCTAGTGTTAGTTCTGATAGACACACAACCTACTGGAGTAGCTATAGTGTTAGTGCTAATAAATATACAATCTAGCGGAAAAGCTAGTGTTAGTGCTGATAGATTCACTGCCTAGTGGAGTAGCTAGTGCTAGTCCTGATAGACACACAACCTACTGGAGTAGCTATAGTGTTAGTGCTAATAAATACACTGCCTAGTGGAGTAGCTAGTGTTAGTCCTGATAGACACACAACCTACTGGAGTAGCTATAGTGTTAGTGCTAATAAATACACTTCCTAGTGGAGTAGCTAGTGTTAGTCCTGATAGACACACAACCTACTGGAGTAGCTATAGTGTTAGTGCTAATAAATACACTGCCTAGTGGAGTAGCTAGTGTTAGTCCTGATAGACACACAACCTAGTGGAGTAGCTAGTGTTAGTCCTGATAGATACACAACCTAGTGGAGTAGCTAGTGTTAGTACTAATAGATACACTGCCTAGTGGAGTAGCTAGTGCTAGTCCTGATAGATACAAAACCTAATGGAGTAGCTAGTGTTAGTACTAATAGATACACTGCCTAGTGGAGTAGCTAGTGTTAGTCCTGATAGACACACAACCTAGTGGAGTAGCTAGTGTTAGTACTAATAGATACACTGCCTAGTGGAGTAGCTAGTGCTAGTCCTGATAGATACACTACCTAGTGGAGTAGCTAGTGTTAGTGCTAATAAATATACAATCTAGCGGAAAAGCTAGTGTTAGTGCTGATAGATTCACTGCCTAGTGGAGTAGCTAGTGTTAGTCCTGATAGATACACAACCTAGTGGAGTAGCTATAGTGTTAGTACTAATAGATACACTGCCTAGTGGAGTAGCTAGTGTTAGTCCTGATAGACACACAACCTAGTGGAGTAGCTAGTGTTAGTCCTGATAGACACACAACCTAGTGGAGTAGCTAGTGTTAGTCCTGATAGATACACAACCTAGTGGAGTAGCTAGTGTTAGTCCTGATAGATACACAACCTAGTGGAGTAGCTAGTGTTAGTCCTGATAGACACACAACCTAGTGGAGTAGCTAGTGTTAGTCCTGATAGATACACAACCTAGTGGAGTAGCTAGTGTTAGTCCTGATAGATACACAACCTAGTGGAGTAGCTAGTGTTAGTCCTGATAGATACACAACCTAGTGGAGTAGCTAGTGTTAGTCCTGATAGACAAACAAACTAGTGGAGTAGCTATAGTGTTAGTACTAATAGATACACTGCCCGGTGGAGTAGCTAGTGTTATGGCTGATAAATACACAATCTAAGGGAATATCTAGTGTTAGTGATGATAGATACACAGCCTAGTGGAGTAGCTATAGTGTTAGTACTGATAGATACACTACCTAGTAGAGTAGCTGGTTTCAGTGCTGATAGATTCACAACCTAGTGGAGTAGCTAGTTTTTGTGCTGATAGATACACAACCTAGTTGAGTAGCTAGCGTTATACTGATAAATACACTACCTAGTGGAGTAACCAGTGTTAATGCTACATTAGACTTGCCAAGACTTATGCCACTTTCAAATTAACGATACAAACTTTCTATTTGTCTTAAAATCCTTCCCCTCCATCTAAAGAAAATTGAAATTTGGGCTGCCCACCCAACCCGCCTCACGTGCAGAGGCGTAGCTAGAATGTTTGGCACCAGGGAGGGGGGGACATTGATTCAATTTCACGCCCACCCCCCCCCTCCTCAACTCTGAAAACCATTATTTTGATGCATTAAATACCATAGCAAACCATTTCGGCGTCCAGCTAGTATGGTGCAGGGGGTATACCTGTCCCCTCCACACCCCTTAGCTACGCCTCTTGCAACTGTTACTTCCCTCGCCCTCTCCCAAAAAATCTGAAATGGCACAGCGGGGAAGATTTTCTGAAAGAAACACTGGACTGTTCGGCCTTGATGTCCGTGAACTGCCAGACCTTGAGGCAGATGATGACGTACGTAGTTACCATGACGCCCAGCGGCAGAATGAACAGCAGCTCGAGCATGTACATCTCGTAGAGGACGTGGACGTGTTTCCTGTATCAATATGTCTTGATTCTCACGCCAACCTCATCGTGATCCCAGGTCATATTGTCCACGGTTATATTTCCAAAACTAAAATAAATATTGACCGAGATGATACCTATGATGCATACATAAAACCGAGACAGGAGTTTTATACTGCCTCCATTTAGAGTTGTCTGCCGACTTAAAAAAAAATATTTACGCCCACCTTCTAGCGCCCTCTAAAGTTTTTTTGTTGTATCGCCTTGTTCGTAGCGAATCTGACAAACCCTCTCAACACTCATTCTAGTAGCTAATATGAACAACCCTCATTCTAGTAGCTAATATGAAATACCCTCATTCTAGTAGCTAATATGAACAACTCTCATTCCCGTAGCTCATCTGACATGCCCTCATTCTCGTAGCTAATCTGACAACCCTCGTTCTTGTAGCGAATCTGACAAAACCTCTCAACACTCATCCTCGTGGCTAATATATGAACAACCGTCTTTCTCGTAGCTAATCTGAAAACCCTCATTCTAGTAGCTAATATGAACAACCCTCATTCTCGCAGCTAATCTGACAACCCTCATTCTCTTAGCTAATCTGACAACCCTCATTCTCGTAGCTAATCTGACAACCATCATTCTTGTAACTAATCTGACAACCCTCATTCTCGTAGCTTATCTGACAACCCTCATTCTCGTAGCTAATCTGACAACCCTCATTCTCGTAACTAATCTGACAACCCTCATTCTCGTAGCTAATCTGACAACCCTCATTCTCGTAGCTTATCTGAAAACCCTCATTCTCGTAACTAATCCGACAAACCGCTGACAACACAGAAGTTTCATCAAGATTTTTAGAAACGATTTCAACCAGGGCTCCATGGAGTCCAAAAGGCTCCTTGTCCACTTCTCACGTGCTCCTTGTCCACTTCTCAGGGACTCCGTGCCACTTCAGGGGCTCCTTGTCCACTGCTCAGGAGCTCCATGGCCCATCAAAGAAATAATATAACATCAGTAATTTGTAAGACATAGGGTAAGCACAAGCGCTGCATCCCTCCACAATACATTTACATTAAAAAGGACTCTGGAAGTCGATTTTTCCTTCAAGCACTGTGTCAGCACATATATTTTGTTTTAGACGATAAACCTGAATTACTTTTGACCCCATGACTCGCCAAGTTGTATGCGGACATGTTCAGTGATATTTACGGGACAGGTTTGACAGCTTGGTAATGAGCTAATTATGGCCTCACTGTGTGAACACGCCTTATCGTGTTTATATCCTATAGTAAACTGTGTGCTACTCTATCTATGGCTATGTGCTTCCCTATCTATGGCTATGTGCTTCACTATGGCTACGTGGATCCATATCTGTGGCTAGGGGCCTCTCAATCTATGACTATGCGCTTCCTTATCTATGGCTACGTATTTCCCCATCTATTGCTACGTGCTTCCCATCTATTGCAAACATTTTACCCCTTGCTATCTAGCATCGTATATAGCTTCCTATCCACTACATACACGTGGACTGAAAAGGCATGCTAGTGATAATTAGCACGATATCGCTCTTCGAAACCAATTATGATGAAGTAATAATGTACGAAAAAATAGTTAATACGAGACTATGCCCTATTTTGGATAATCAACGCCCTACTGTATCGCTATTAAATTAAAGCCAGCGAATATTATACCTTTAATGTAATTGACATTACTGGCGAGACATTACTGATTTAATATTTTTTTTACGTAACACAATCATGACACTCATCCTAAAAGTCATCACTTTTAACTAACACATTCATGGCACTCATCCTAAAAGTCGACACTTTTAAATAGCACATTCATGGCACTAATCCTAAAAGTCGACACTTTTAACTAACACATTCATGACACTAATCCTAAAAGTCGACACTTTTAACTAGCACATTCATGGCACTCATCCTAAAAGTCGACACTTTTAACTAGCACATTCATGACTCTCATCCTAAAAGTCGACACTTTTAACTAGCACGTTCATTGCACTAATCCTAAAAGTCGACACTTTTAACTAGCACATTCATGGCACTAATCCTAAAAGTCGACACTTTTAACTAGCACATTCATGGCACTAATCCTAAAAGTCAACACTTTTAACTAGCACATTCATGACACTCATCCTAAAAGTCGACACTTTTCACTAGCACATTCATGGTACTAATCCTAAAAGTCGACACTTTTAACTAGCACATTCGTGGCACTAATCCTAAAAGTAGACTATATTACGTAGCCCATTCCTGACGTTCATCTTAAAAGTATACAATATTACGTAGCCCATTCTTGAGGTTCGTCATAAAAGTAGACATTATACGTAGAGAGATTCAACACCACAGCTTCACAATGTTAAACAGCAATTTTGGACAAAACTTCCGTACCGTAAACTGATAGCAAAGATAAAAAAATAATGATTCGCTTGAAAATAACTAGTATTTTATGACATATTAGGTCAAACAATGCATTATTTAAAACTGTGCAGAAAACGCCTCTACTCCAATGTACTTCACGAGTCTCTCTCGTCAAACGTCGGTGCCTTTTATTTCCTTATTTTACCTGGAACGATGAAAAAATAACCCAGACAGTATTAGAATAAATGTTTAAATGAAAATGCTGTAATTAAGAATTGTCATTTCTTACTGTCAACGTCAAATCAATCCTTGAGATTTTTGGCGTTTATTTTTCATTCATATTTGATCAGGAATTCATGATTTTTAAAAATTATGAGAATCCTTTATCATACATTTCCCTTTTTTTAAATATATGGACGGAATGAGATACGATACAAAGGTTTACTGTTGTATGATTAAACAGCTTAGAATCATCGACACACACGGCCTCTTTATCTGATAGACACGCGTATTCTCTTTATCTGATAGACACACGTGTTCTCTTTATCTGATAGACACACGTGTTCTCTTTATCTGATAGACACATGCGACCTCTTTCTGATAGACACACGTAGACTCCATAGCTGAATGACACAACAGTGCTTTTTACCCTAGAACAAACTATGGACACAGCGCTCCTTAACCTAGAGCTATTATGGACATCGCTCGCTCCTTATCATTAAAAGCTACGATGGGCGCAGTGCTCCTTACCCTACAGCTGCTATTTACACAGTGCTACTTACGAAATGGCTTGTATGTTCACACGTCCATTTGCCGCTTCTCAGTCTCAGATAGTAGGACGCTTTTGTGCAGCAACGATATTCCTTATATCCAACGATAACCTTTTGGAGCCCGTTTTTAACTCCTCCACAAGCATCAATCCCTTCATCAGCCGGATAGTCTGTGGAGTAGTCGTTAACTTACGGTTACTTTGGTTAGGGTTAGGGTTAGGGTTAGGGTTAGGGTGTCATAGTCTGTTTATATCTGCTCGGTTTAGTCAAAGGAGGAAAGTATATTATGTCTACATATTTTAACGCTCGGTATCAACAATTTTGTTGTGTTTTTTTAATTAATATTCTCAACCATTTCTGACATCATTCGAGCAGCATGCAGCTCTTTTGCAGCAATAAATGTCTTTTCCCATAATTGCTTTCACTATTCTGAATAACATTAATAACATTTAAACCATGCACCCCCCTTCCTGCGGCACCAAAACTACTTTTTTTGCATTTAAAAATGGCTCCTCACTCAAAAATGTTTACCGGCCTATGTTTCTTTCTGATAGCTCTCGGGGGGGGGGGCGTGCACTACTCCCTTCCATCCACCCGCGGGAAAAATTCAAGTGCCGCCCGGAGCAAAATATATGCAACACTAAAACGTAAATATATTTTATTAAAAAAAAATCTTTTGGTCATTTTTAAGACAAATTTAAAAAGACTAGAAGCGGGTGCCATTACCCCATTACAATTAGCGGACACTATGAAGAATCGCTGCCCTCAATATATTTGATATTCGTAAATTTAAGACTAATCCTGTTTGAGACTTGCAGTATTTGATTACTTCGTACTTTTTTTTTTTTAAATTGGTTCCAGCCGATTATGATCCAAAGGCTTACTTCTCATTGATCGCATATATCGGTCATTGTATTTGATAATTTTTGCAACCTCACAGGTTTAAAGGCTTTAATAAATTGTAATTAAACTACCTTTATATCAATATTAAGGGTCTATAATTTTTAAAGAGCTCTCGCTAAAAAAAAAGGGGGGGGGGTAGAAGCAGCTGCCACCGATATGATTTATCGGGACGCTATTTCCTCGCTCTTCTTGACTGACTTTAGAGTTTCTCCAGGTGGCAAGATTATTCTAGGAAATACATGTATTTATTTTCTTATTTATATTTTTTTTTTGTGAGCAATATCATGAAATGACAAACCTGGGATGACAGGCTTGTTATATGGGGCACAGCCATCCAGCAACCGAAAATACAATTGAAGTTGTAGAATTATAACTGAAAAAAAGAAATGCGGGAAAACGAATTAAGTGTCTCTTATAATCACTAGATATGATAATCTGATTTGCTGAACACGGCGAGGAATCATTATTTGGATATCGCCAAAACAGTGGCACCTCGAGATACGAATGTAATTCGGTACGTGACCTTGCTCGTGTCAATTTTCTCGTATCTCAAAGCAATTTTCCCCCATTGAAATTAATAGAAATTCCATTAATACATTCCAGCCCCCAAAATGCCTCCTAAGTTGTTTTTGTTACACGTTTTGAATAAGGAAACTATATTTATGGATGACAAGCTTTGTATAAAAACATAATGAAAGAGAATGTAAAGAAATAAACTGGTTTTATAAAGTGTATTTACCTTGGAAATCAGCCGACTTGAGCTGACGGAAGATGCTGGCAGAGGTGTAGGATGGAGGAGATGGGCGAAGGAGCTCCACTTCGTTCACTTACCGGCTACACTGTTAATGCTAAACTCGTTCGGTCACTTGAAGTCACTCGTTACACTCTTAATGCTATATTTTATAAATAAACTTAATGGAACTTAACTAAACTTTCCTGAACTTAATTGAACATACTTGCCACTGTACACATGTTTTGAAACTTTCGCTTAATTTGCGTCACTGCAGCCGGCCAACCCGCTGATCCGGTTCCTCGTATCTCAAATATTTCTCGTATCTCAAAGCACATCATCATTCGCTCGACGGCTCATATCTCAAAATTATCGTATGTCAGGGCACTCGTATTTCGAGGTACCACCGTATTCTAATATTTCGTTATTTTTATCGTTACTGTCAGGGTTTCTTTCAAGCACCTTTCTGGGGGGGGGGGGGGGGGGGGGGGGGGGGGGGGGACAGGAGGGCACCGTCCATCTGGGAAAGTCAAGTGCCCCCTCCCCCACCTCCTCCACAGCAAAATGTCTCATTTTAAAAACTATTTTAAAAATAGTAATATCTGGCGATTTTCCCCGTGGAAAATTAGTGGAACCAATAGATATCGCTACGCTCGATATATTTGATGACCCAAATATTTAAGGCTAATCTTGTTGATGGCTTACAGTTTTCCATTATAAATATTGTACTGGCCGCTCGTGATTACAAGCCGAAGTCTTACGTCCTGTTATCGGACTTATCGGTATTGTTATTACTTTTTTGGGTTTTGTTTCGCAACTTCACAAGTTTAAAAACTTTAATAACATTGTAATTAAAATACCATCTTGTTAATTTAAAGGAACACAATTTACTCTACTACATTTTTTGCTAATTATCAATATACGCAATCTTTTTTAAAATTATAATTCATTATAAAGACATTACGTTTAAATGAGGGATAGGTATTAATTAAAAATTGTATGATGATATTAGACTTTAAAATGTTTTTTAATAGCAACATTTTTAATGTACTAGATTCCTTGAATGTTGAGTTATAAAAAATGGAAACTTAAAAAATTGAATAATGTTTTTTTTTAAAAAAATTAAGAATTTGATGGGCGCATACAAATAGTGCACATTTCATCAATTATTATATCAAAAGAGTTTGTGTGGTTTTTTTAATGTGCTACTTTTGCAACACAGTTTCCTGAATAACAAAAAGAGGTTAAAAAAAATACTCAGTCTATATTTATTAACTTCCGACCCGCTTATGTCTTTTTAATATTAGAATAAGAAACAAACTGTCTCATCTATTTCCAAGCATTTTTTTTAAATGTTTTTTTCTAGATGAGAATTTATCAGAAAGGTAAAAACAAAATAAAAGGAATTTTTGTGAACTAGCGTTTCGATTATTTCATTGTATAGACCTTTCCAATTAACAATTTGTTTTCTTTCTATTTGACTCTGGTAAAATTCGCAAATATTTAGCGAAGGCAATTATTTCACGTAATTTGATTATTGTAAGTAATTTTATTTTCATTTCCGTTCAACAATGAAGGTAATCTTTTTTTAAATATTTTTTTATCTTTCTTTTGAAAATTTATTTATTTATTAACTATGTAGGTTTAAATGAAAATTGAAAGCCACAATACTATTTAGTAATATATAAAAATTATTTTGACAACACAACTGCGTCAAGCGCGGAGACGTCGATCGACATTTCGAGCCCCCCCCCCCTTTCGCCACTTTTTTTTGGGGTCCTCCCCTGACTTTACATTGAAAGATGATATGTAAGAAAATATACACTTCATATCTTTAAGTCCCTCAAATATCAAAGACCCACTGCCGTCGTAAGGGTTGCTGGGCTCACATGATGTTTCTAAGGTTAAGTGACACCTAGATGTTTAAAACTAGCGTCTCTTCCGTTGCTCTCCAAGTATAGAATGTTGCAAAACTATGTTACAGTATTTGGTAAAATTAATTCTTTTATTTTCAATTTTTAAATTTATCAAAAGTTTTCTTGGGACTTTAAAGATTTAATAGGCGATTTTAAGCTAGGGAAAATGCATACCTTCAAGGGGCGCCACAACTGGAATAGGTTATGTCCCACTGATGAGGCGTCAAAGATGTCTTTGGTCATTATTAGGGCTATTTAATTAGCACTTCCCACGCGAAAGTTGATATTTCACCTCAAAAATTGTCTGAAAGAAACACTGAATTCAAGTATGCGCACAAAATCCATCCCTGCATTTTGAATTTACTCTACTTTATTCGGCACCGTCAATTTCTACACCACTTCAAACACGTTGATTAATTTACAGTATTGTGTTATGTAGCACAATTTCCTGTGTGTAAACTTTCCTCGACCTCGTAGTACACTCCTAGCAGACAGTAACGTCTGTTGTGGGCGTGGTTAAATCTCTTTGAAGTATCTTGTTTACAATCCGCTTCCAATTACGCATTGGGTAGAATGTCTCCGGGTATCTTCTGGAATGTACTCCTTAACCCGAGATAATGTAAACAACACGTCATAAGCCCTTCTGGAAGCGTCTTACTCTACATGTATATAAAGGATTGACAGATACGAAGAGACGGAGATTTCAGATAGATTTTCTTAACATTACGAGGCGTGTTTTATTCTTCGTGTATTTGTGTGCTTATATGTCATATGTGTTTATTTCGCATTATTTATTGGCACATTTTTCTAACCGTGTTAACTGTGTACCGGTACAAGATCTACCATACTGTAAGTTGAAGATTGTAATTATATTTTCTTTTCTTTTGTAATTATCTTTAGACTTAATAAATTTTAATTAATTGTAACTAGAAACTGTTTTGGGTGTCGTATCTTTAATATTGTTGACTTTATGGTATCGTCCTTTGTTAGGCACTGTTTACAACGAGCCAATTAAAATTAAAATAGGGGATTAATTTCTCCCAATACATGTCAGTGCGTAACAATTGGGTTGAACATAAGCTTGTGCCAAATGGTTACTCTGGAGTATGCCACAACTTCATCATGATTCTTTTATTACATTTCTACTTAAAATGACATGTTGGTTTAACTTGTTACTAACTATTTTATAAAAAATGAACGTTTTGCAATTCTCGACGGCTTCTTTTGTTAGATGTCATCCTACTACTAATGGTAATGGCTATTTAACTCTGCGAACTTTTGGAGACCTATATTTTAAAAAAAAATCCATCAAATGTAAATTAATAAATAATATATTTGCAAGCACAAATCAAGTGAACAATTGTAGAGGCTTCCTTAAACATGCATTACTATGTGAGTTACAAATTGACTTATTTAGCTAGAAGTCGTTGTCGTGTCCCAAAGTATTGACTTAAAAAGTGACAGTACAAGTAATGAAAAATGTTGAAATATTTATCCGCACACTTTGGGAATCACTGATACGGACGATTTCTTTTGAGGCTTGAGAACTAAAATTGATACATGGGTTTTAAAAAGGACACGAGACAGACTTTTATTGATGCATTAAGTGTTTGCGCCCAAAAACTTCTATGACCGAAGCTAAGACCTGTGTTTTTTTTCTAACGTCAGTAATTAAGATCACAATCTTGAAGTAAGGTAAAGTTTTTAATTTTAAGTGTAGTTCGTCTCCCTTTTCGGTCTACATTTTTTGTTTGTTTAAGTAAACAATAGACCTACAGATGTGGACTGACAACAGACACACTGCCACTACAATGAGTCGCATTAAATATCACATCTTACCCGTGCGAAGAATTGGTTCGCCGTGTCCCATTTGAGCGCAGTTTGCAAGCCAAAGGAAGATCATCACAGTAGCGATGGATTTGATGGCCATCTTGGCAGACGGGGAAATGAAGAGCTCTTTTTTTATCGTGGTAAAAAATCAGTTGGTCTCTTCAGTGGTCACTTCTCTGGTCACTTCAGGGGCCACTTTAGTTAAATTATAGAGACTGTTGTGGCTTGGTATTTTGCGTGTAAAAATACATATATTAATGATTGAGGCAGTCTCGAGTAGACATCTCCTGCACACCTTCCTCTGGGACGCTATCATTAATCTGTGACTTGTCATTAGTATTATAAATTAGTTTGTTGGCGCTATGAAGTTGCCTTATCTTATCTTGTAAGATTGCTATACCAGAAAGGGGACATCAAAAATAAATTGCACTCGGACGAAATTCAATCTTTTAATCGGATTACAATTTTTGCCATTTTTTCGTCATACTGGGTTTGATTTAGAGTGACTATAAATAAGATGTTTAAATTGCCTCTTCTTAATACATTCTTATCGTTGGTTGGGTTAAAAATATAAGCCTCGGGAATATTTGTAGACCAGCTGGTGCCCCCCATAGATAACTTCGCCACTGACCAAGACAATATCTTTACTTAAACTGGGGCCCCCAAATGTTGTTCCTCAACACTCGCAAATAATATTTCTACGACTATTCTGGGTTATTAAGGTTATCCTGATAACTTATCAATACAGTTTCACCCAACAGTCTTACAACATGACATTCTCTTTTTTGCCTCAGATGGGAGACCTTGTCGCTTAGTAATTTGTCCGGATAATAATATAATCAGAAGCGTGCACTGATGACCAACAGATCATGAAAGATTGAATAGCCTTCGGAGGATGGGTAAGGGTACAGTTTAGTTAAACGTAGTTCAAAAGTGTCATGCAAGAATTAACCCAGGAAAAAACCACAGACACAATCGCAAAGCTAAGTACGAGTGGGTAAATGAAAGTTGTTTTGTTTGTTTTTTTTGTTTTTTTCAAGTTGTATTGGAGAGTTCAAATTGTTTGTCGTCTTTACTTCGTACAATGATTTATTTTTTTAAAATTTACTTTTAAAAACTTTCTGATGTGGCGTAGCTAGGAAGAGTGCTGCCCGGGATTCATAGTTATTTTTGACGCTCTCGTTCCATGAAAAATGCATCTGCAATTTGTAAAATATGCTGCTCCTTCGTGTCAAGAATAAGGTGCAGACCGTAGCTGACCGCCTCTCAGGTACATCATTGACGATTTAAATTAAAGTGTCTTCCTTTCCAAAAATACAGACTCAAATATTCTTTAGACCTTTTTAATTTCTATTTGGGCGATAAGAGGTGAAAAATCTCCGAAACTAGTCCCACTAAATTCTATATTATATATACTAGAGCCCGCAAAATGATGGCAGCCGCAGTGCGTGAACTTCCTATCTACCAAAATTACTTGACAAAATATGCATTCAAGTAGAGCACTGTAGAATAGTGACAGTACATTTGACATATCTGCACTAAAACGGTAGAGAATAAATACATTAAGTTGACTTGTATATTATGAACTGTAGAATACGCTCAGGTTTTAATGATTTCTAAATTGAGCATCAAGAAATGTAAGATGAAATAACTGCGTATTTGTAAAGGCAACGCTTTTTTCAAAGGTTGTCTCCCCATGCGTGAGTTCACACGATCGCGTTTTCGTTCAAGCATTTCATGCAAATTTTGTATGAACGCACTATTATGTGTGCGGATTTTCGGACACAACAGAGAATATGTTTTTCACTTTCAAGCATTTGTATGATGCAACAGCCAATAAAAAACGACTTTTTTTCATTCACGTGACACTACAGCTGATTTATCAAAATGGCAGCCATTCAAGTAAAGTGCGATTAAAATATTTTGAAAACAAGATATGGTCAAGTTAATCGCAACTTCAAAGTATAAATGCCATTTATGATACTCAAAAACTTGGCATAGTTTATATTTCACTACCACAAACCTGGCAGCTAAGGATTGCTTAGACGATGGACCATGACTGCACTGACAATTTAAAGAATATAAGTTGAACTCATATTCATAATAAAAAGGCCATAGTTGTATTAATAGGCCATAGGCGCAATAAATTTATTCATATATATATATTATATTAAATAATGCTAGTTGTATCAAGTAATATAGTCATATTACTCATACTTAAAGTAGACATTGCATAGTCAGAGGAAATTTCAGCAATTTTATGAAAAATAAATATAACACTCCCACTCCTACTGAATAGAACCACTAACTAGATAGTAGGCCTAAATTAAAATAGTAAATACTAAATTGCCACATTAAATAGTAAATTATCATGCGTATACTTGTTAAGTTAAGTATAATACTTATACTAAAAATTGTCTAAGTAGTCTTTATACTGTTTAATATTCCTTCCTTTTGTGCTCTTCGTGTTACTATACCACCGTCTTGTTCATTCAGGCCAAAGTTTATTATATTTTGTCTGTATTCAAGTACAAATTGTTTTATACTGCGGAATTCTACCATGGCATGCGGAGTACCTCTGGAGGAGTAGCAACTCTGATTGAGCAACAGTCATACCTTTTTGGGATAGCTAATCATTCGTTGGTCCCCACTCCGAACGCGGCTCTCACCTGTAGCTCCAAGAAGCTGTGACATGCACAGCAGTTACACCCCGGACAACGGTTTCAACTAGCCGGCAAAATCAAGTTGAAGATAGCCGAAGGGCGTAGAACCTTCGGTAAAAAAGGGGCTTGTCCCCCGTAGCATGTAAAAGACTGAATTCGACAAACTGTGCGGGGAAACTACTACCTGTTCAATGGACAATAGGCGGAGACATTAAAGTGAATTGCTGAGAGCATGGTCAGACACGTAGATCGCCATGATCATTCACTGCACCCCATCCCACCCCAGCCATCTCGACATTGTCTTGTTGCTGGATCAAGATGGTATTGGACGAGAGAGTGAGGCTGACGGCTCGCGCAACTCTTCCTTACTTAAATACAAATAAAAAGCGCGTTTCACTTTATCATCGAAGTTCTTATCAAAAAGTCCTGTGGCGATGGCCAAGCGGCGAAACGGAAGGTGTGGGTATACTGGCAGCCAATGTTCCCTCTAAGGTTTGCTGGTTCGTGTGCACAATTATACAGTTGTGTGCAAAGTTTTACAGCCCACAAACACACACGCACACGGAAATTACATATATAAAATTAAGGGCAACATTTTTTTATATGAATAAATAAAGGAATTATAGTTAAATAATTATAATTAGAAATGTCACATTATTTCAAATTAAAGCTATATTTATGTCTATTATTTATCCCGTTGTTGGGTCAAGCAACTAAATCCTAACACACCCTCTACCAATGGCTGCTGGTCATTTGATTGTCTAATTTCTGGAGATACTCTGGAGTCTGTTTTTCAACGATGTCCTTCTTTTATAAACATCGTCAAAGTTTATCTGATGCCCATCTTTCTGATCTGATTCAATCCTCATAAGCATATCTAAACGTGACTCTTACAGCATATTTCTCGATTTTAATTTGATATTATTCATTAGGCTAAATCTACGTTAACAATCGAACCTTATACAGAACGGCAATGTCACCGAAACGCTCCTCATTTATTACATATCAAAACATCTCGTCGAAAGTTTGCATCAACCCACATTTTAATTTTTCTGCAAAACCTAACCTAAAGTCACGATACTGATCCTTAACTTTCGGCAGAAGGTCATTAGAGTTTTCCCAGGAATGCCGCATATCTATTAACCAGTGCCGCAAGTTCTTCTCGGCCAAAATTAAAAGTTGAAGTGTCGATTTACGCTTACATCTCAAAGATTCGCATTTGCATCAAGTAACTTTTGGGAAACGAGATTCCAGGTGCAAACCTAAAAATTCAACGCATTTTAAGATGGTACTCATGTTTACATCCTCGTCATTTGCAAGCAATTAACCAACCTCTTTGGACCAGTGCACATTTTCACAAAGGTACTACGCACGGAGCCTAGCGATCCTTGCTTTGACAAACTGGTAGCCCGCGATGGTCGTAAGATGTTTTTATTTGTTGCATAATTCAGCAAGTTCACTAACAACTTCATCGAAACAATCAGTGCAGTTTGAAACTGCAAACCCTTTAGTTTCTTGAAACACTTGTTGTTGTTGTTCGTCCGTCGAGAATCGACGATGACCATCGAGTCTTACGGTGACTGATGACTTGCGCTAGTGACTTTTGTTTAAAGTGAGGAAGAGTTGCGTGGCGTCAAACTCACCCTCTCGTCCGGGCCCACCATATCCAGTGGCAAGACTCTAGATCAAGACGACCAGGGATGGGTACGGTTGCAGGAATTGTCATTGTATGCGCCTTACGGGACTCCAACTCCGGGTTTGAATTCAGAGTTTCTTTCTCTTAGATGAGTTGACGACCAAGGTACTTATGAACTGGATCATTATACAACCCCACCTGCTCCTCACAGTATATTCAGTCAACACTTGTATGTTTCTCAGCAATGCTCGTAAAGCAAAGTGCCACGAAAGCCATCTGATTTCATTAAATGGTAGAGAGACTATATACGGAATCACATACCAACACCTTAGCTAGTTCGGTAAACTGGGCTTTCCGTACTGTTGACCTACTGAACAAAATGTGTAAGCTGTGTTAAGTGATGTTTCAATGTCTACCATTAAATGTATATGTTTGAAAGCCTCACCGATGCCAGTGTCGTCCCGATGAAGAAAGCCATGTTGTTCCAGTAGATGTGGAATACGTCGGCGAAGAATTGCTGCAACGCCATTTTTCTTGCCTAGCAAGATGCACCATTAGAGGTAAAAAAATAACCATTTTCTGCATGTCCAATGAATTCTCTTGATAAAACTGCCGATTCCACAAATTTACTGGCACATGCAGACAGAGAACAAAATTCCAACAAACACGGTCTTGTAAACACTACCGAGATATGGCTGAAACTTTGCGTACAAGACCTTCATTTTTGTCAATGATATATCGATGCTCTCATCTACCATTAATGTGTGGAACTTAGCATTGTGAGGTTCGCTAATTATAGCATAATTCACTACAGAATCGATAGAATCAACAAACTCAAAAGCGTAATTCTTACTGCGCCAGCTATTAGGAAGTGGGGCATACTTAGCCATATAGTTGTGTATGTATTGAACCGCATTCAAAGAAGTTTTAACTTTGTTAGCCAAGATGACGTTGTCAATCAAAAGCTTAACCTAGTCTTCTTTAGCACTTTTACCTGATGCTACTTCTTGTCTCATGCCTCGAACAGCGACACTTTCTGTGTGCATTCCGTCTCCGTACAGCATCTGTGTGTACTTTTTTCCTTGACGTGTCGTTTAAGATAAGCTTCAAAGCTTCCCACCTTTTCCCTGTGGATAATTCACCACCTGCATTAGCTTTGATGCACATTTCACAGGCAACATCCTCATAATTTTCACGATATTTAAAAATATCACGACGCTAGTCAGTTCGCTCTGACGACGAATCTGGTATGCTGCTTGCAGAAATTCATTGAGCCATTGCGTTTTTAAATTGTATCTTGAATTTTTCTTAGCAAGCGATGACGCTGACAGTTCACTTAACTGATGTTTAGACGTAATGGTTAAAACATTATTAAACATAATTAGCTAGTACATTATTTATAAACTAGAGATGTGTAATTTATTTACTTTACACACATGCACTGCCCAGTAAGCGCCACGCAATGTACATGAATGGTGGTTGTCGTTCAGAACGAGGCTAGCTTGATTCGGTAAGTATCGGTAAGTATTTAAATCAATAGCTCTACGTAAAAAGTAGAAGAAGAAAATATAGATCTGAATCAAATTAAAAACGTGGATGTATATGTTATAAAAACCGTATCATTCCGATAGCAGAGTGCAACGTATCTGTTCAGATTTATTTTAGAGAAAATTTGCTGCTCGGATACCCTAAACTGTTGCGCGTCGTCTGTGTGATAGCTGTGTGAAAACTAGTACTTGTAGTCATTAGTCTAGTCCTAGTGACTAGCCTAGTGCTGCAGTTACGGGAATATGCTTTATAAGTAAAGAGCCTTTTTAAACAATAAATTTCAATTATACCATGCCCTGCGGCCATTTATTTTCTAATTTTTCCATGATATCTTTTATAAATTAAATAAATAATTCTTAATTGGACGCTGTTGTTATTTCGATAACTTAGCGTATTCAATGTAAACAAGACCTAGATTGGCTAACTTTAAAAAAAAAATGTTTGTTCACGTAATACGGAGGTTGCGTAATAATACCGGTATTTAAAAAAAAAAAATTGCTACCCGTCCATATTTGATCAACTAATGCTTTGAAAGTTGTGAAAAGGCTTCATACAAAAGTTGCATCTAATGTATGAAGGAAAATTTGATCGTGTGAACTGACGCTTAGCGATAATGTTACATAGCTAATTTAGTACTTAGATGAGATGAGTGTTTGCTAAAATCTCCTGATTTCGTTTCGTTTCCGATGACGATTGGACGATTCGTCCTTGGTATGTCCACGGGTGTCTATGAAGGCGCATTCTTTTCTTGCAGTCACTAAAGCAATCGTGAAAATATTTGCTTTCTACGTTGCTTTGTATTTTCTGCATGCAAGACACAGGGGTATTTTTGGAGGGGGGAAAAAAATGAAAGAAACGAGTTTACCTTAATACACATGTATGTTTATTGTATGGTGATGACATCACATCCGGTTTGACACCATATTCATGTCAAGAACGGGAGTAAACAAAATAAAAATTTCATCATGTTTTTAAAATTTGCAACAGGTTTGGTTTACAGAGACGTGAATGATAATATTTAAAAAAACATAAATTTTTACAAAGATATTTCAAGTTTTAGAAACAAAAATGATCACTGTTAAAAAAAAAATAACTAAAATTTATTTTCAAGGTTTCAAGGCTAGAAAAGTCATGCGGAAAAAAATTATAACATTTTAAAAAATTGGATCGTGAAAAGGCCTGAACGACATACGGCCCGCCAGCACCCACTTTGCGGCCCGTGAAGTGACAAAATAGTCATTAGTATCATTATAAAATAGCTCTCTCTCCCCCCTCCCCCCCCCCCCCCC